>JAWWEV010000043.1:12865649-12928342 GCA_035583235.1 Hafferia zeledoni
GGCGCCGCTTGCTGGCGCGGCGGCGGGGCCGCTCCGAGGGCGGCGGCGGGTCGGGGACGACGGCGCGGCAGGAGGAGTATCCGTAGACGTCCTTGCTGCGGAGGATGACCGGGGAGAACTCGTGCTTGAGGCTGCAGAGGAAGTCCCACAGCTCCGAGTCGGAGCTCATAAACTCCGTGGACTTGGGCATGAAGAGCTTGAGGGCGTCGCCCAGCGCCTTGGTACCGGCGAAGGAGACCTGAGAGCGCGAGTACACAACTTTCTCCGCTTCCCCTTCCAGCCCCCAGGCGGCGGCCGCCGTCTCGCCGCCGGCTGCCGCTGCCCCTGCCGGCGCTGCCGCCCGGGCTTCAGGGGCCGCCGCCGCGGCGCTCCCCGCCTCTGGGTTCATCTTCCCGGCTCCTCTCTCCAGCGCCGCCTGCTTCCTACTGCGGGTCATGGAGGCGGCGGGACAAGGTAGCGGGACAGACGCCGAGAAGGCAGCGCTAGCGCAGCGCTGAGGGCGAGCTCCGGCCGCCGCCGACGCCCGCAGGTGTGAGCGACGATCGATGTCCTGCGCCCAGCACAAAATGGCGCTTTAAAGTCCCGGGCGGGGCCTGCGCTCGCCCGCCCCCCTCCCGCGCCGCCCGTTGGCCCGTTCGAAACGCGTCGGGCGGGCCCGGCCCCGCCCCGCACCCAAACCCGCACCCGCACCGGGGGACCGGCAGCCTCCCTGCACCGGGGGGGTCCGTGGAGCCCGGCAGCCTCCCCGCCGGGACCGTGAGGGGATCCGGCAGTCTCCGACCCGCACCGAGGGGGTCCGGCAGCCTCTGGACCCGCCCCCGCACCGGGGGGCCCGCGGGGCTCGACCCCAGCGCGCCACCGAGCCCCGAGCCCCCCGTCTCCAGCAGGGTGTCCCAGCCGGCGGCCCTTTCCCTCAAGTGTCCTGCATTGCCGGGCGAGCCCTGGGCCGGGTGCTGGCGTTGTGCCTCACTCCGAGGGTGAGGATCCTCACAGGGTGGTGGGCAAAGGTTTGTTGACTGAAATGTGTTTGGGTAAGGATTTGGTTGGACACTTCGATGGGCAAGCTCCCCCGAAGAGGAACCATGAATATACTGAGTGAAACGACAAAAATGCACCAACAGACATGATGCAGTGAAGTCTTTCACATGATACTAAATACTTTCGTCCTGTTGCAGAGGTGTTTTAACATTAACCTGTAGACCGGTGTCCTAGTTCGGCAGGTGGCACCAGTTTATCACTGTGTGGGTGTGACCAAAGCTGTGTGTTCTACACCCTCTATTCATTTCCCATGAACTATTAACAATGGACCATTTGCAGCAGCTGCCCAGGGCACACCCAACCCCTCAGAGTGTGAACTGGGTGTAAAAGACACCTGTGAGATAAGAGCTGTGATAACTCCCTTCCAGGAAGTCGTTAGCACCTTCACACCCAGCCTGAGGTGTCATGTCTGCTAATGGGCCATCAATGATTCCAAATACCCCATGACTCACAGAGTGAGATCACTCACTGTGTAACTCCCTGCCGTGAGGGAGGTACTGGGCAGTCCCACCTGGACCTGAGGGTATATAATCTTGGGGGTTTGGGGACTTGGGGATCCAGAGGAGGACCAGAACCTCGACAGGAGGAGACCACCACTCTTCACCACACTGCAACCGTCAGCTGCACCAACAGGTTTTTCACTTCCTTTTACTTTGGATTTGGGGGGAACCACGTGGGGTTCAGCACAGGGGCTAACAAACACCATTGTGTTTGTGCCCCAGGGTGCTGGGTCATACTTCTGGGTTTTGTGGATTAAAAACCAATTTCTCTTTGTCCCATTGCATTTATTGTAATATTGTTATTAAATTGTAACTCTGATTTATAATCTCTTTTATGTTGGGTTCATTTCTCCTGCTGGTTGGTTTACCTTTAAACCAGCACAGCTGGTCAGTAAACAACATTTTAAGTCACAGAATCACAGAACAGTTGAGGTTGGAAGGAACCTCTGGAGGTACCTGGTCCAACCTTCCTACTCAAGCAGGGCCACCTAAAGCAGGTTACCCAGGACTGTGTCTGGATGGCTTTTGAATATCTCCAAGGACGGAAACTCCTCTCTGTAGTAATGACTGATAGGACATGAAAAATCAAAATGGAGCTGCATCAGGGAAAGTTCAGATTTGATATTAGGAAGAAGTTCTCTGAGAAGGTAGTTAGTAACTGAAACAGGTTCCCCAGCAAAATGATCACAGCACCAACCCTATCAAAGAGCATCTCAATTATGCTGTTTCTCGTATGGTTTAGTTCTAGGTATTCCTATGAGGAGCAGGAAGTTGGGCTTGATGATCTTTACGGGTGCTTGCAACCTCTCTGAGCAACCTGTGCCAGTGCTTGGTCACCCTCACAGTGAAAAGGTGTTTCCTGATGTTTGGAGGGAACCCCCTGTGTTTCACTTTGTGCCCATTGTCTCTGGTCCTGTCACTGGGCACCACTGAGAAGAGCCTGGCTCCATCCTCTCTGCACCCTCCATTCCGGTGTCTCTATGCACTGATGAGATTCCCCCTGACCCTTCTCATCTCCAGGCTGAACAGTCCCAGCTTGCTCAGGCTTTCCTCACAGGAGAGATGCTCCAGCCTCTTCATCATCTTTGTGGCCCTTCATTGGACTGCCTCTGGTATGTCCATGTTTCTCTTGTACTGAGGAACCAGAACTGGACACAGCATTCCAGGTTTGGCGTGATCCTCACCAGCACTGAATGAAGTGTAAGGATCACGTCCCTCAAGCTGCGGGCGATACTTTGCCTAATGCAACCCAGGATACTTTTCACCTTCATAGCAAGGGCACGTTGCTGGCTCATGTTCAGCCTGTTGTCCACCAAGACCCCCAAGTCCTTTTCTCCCAAGCTGCTTTCTGTCAACGCTGAAATATTTACAGCATCAGTGAAATTGGCTTCATATCCCAACAAAGCGTGTCCCAAACAAAGCAGTAAAAACTTGCATTGGTTCAGCCCTTTGAGAGTCATCACCTTTCTGAGTCCACAGCACCATTTCTTCCTACATGGCACTGCTACAATTGCAGTTTTGTCAGCTGTTGTGAGATCCCATGTCTCTCTAGATCATGCTTTCCAGTACTTCAGAGATTGCTGTCACAGGGAGAGTGTCTTGTTCAGGTCTCGGATTGTTGCAATTAAACCAGAGCTCTTTCCAGCGCCCAGAACAGCAAGCTGTCAGCACGGGCAGAGTTGCTTTAACCTTCCCTACAAGTCCTACTAGGGGTTTGATTAGATCCCTAACTAATTACTTTCTCTCAGCATTGGTAAAGGTGAGGAATAACATTTTTCTTCATAGACAGTCTTTGTTCTGTAATTAATCTTTCACCTTAGAATGGAGAAATCTTTTATTCTCAACTCATCAAGAACCTAAATTGGAATGTCTAGAAATACAGTCAAGTAAGAGGCAGAAATTCTGCATAAGAAATTATTCCTTACTGCCAGTGGAAATAAATTAATTTTCTTCACAGTATAATTCAACTTGTATTCATGGGAAATTCAAGAATATTAATCCAAATAGCCATTTAAAGTGGATATTAACAAAGCTATTTTAAATCTTCATGGGAACAATCTCGAAGTACAGCCATATTCTAAACTAGCTATATAAATGACCCATTTTTATAAAAAGAAACCTTTTCCAAAATGATGGTGTTAGTGCCATTTTTAATTGGATTCATTTCACGGTGTACTTTACAGCGCAGTCATGTAGCCAGATTGATTTAACTGAGGGAGATGTCCTATGAAGCAGAGAATAAAAGCCCAGAGCTGGAAGCATTGGGGACAGCCATCTCTTGACCCAGCCATGCTGCTGTTAGTCACTCTCTGGTGTATGAGGGTCGCAGCCACGAGATCACCACAGCTTAGCAAGAGCCTTGTCACCTGATGGAGCACAGCAGCTGACCTGTGCTCACGTTCTCAGTGGCAGGAGCTGTGGCACTATACAATTCAGCAGCTTAGCTGACAAGTGGGCCCTCCTTAAACTGCAGACATCCAGTTGCCCACTGACCATAACCTTTTCCTGCAATTCCAAGCATTTCTGGTATTTGACTCAAAAATCATGGAGACAGAGATGGAGAATTTTCAGCAAGCAGTAAATGAGTTACTATAACTGAAAAGACAGATCAGCACAATTTTGTCTAAATCAGAATTTATTCATTATTTTTACTTTTTTGCTTCTGGGATGCACAATACCATTTTAAGGCATGGAATATAATCTCACTTTTACAACTTCATTATGAGTTTTCTGCAGTATAACACTCTCCTTTTCATACCTTACAAAGTCATCTCAAGAAAATCCACAGTAATTGGCTATCTTTTACTAATTTCCAATAGCTCAATAGGGTAATAATGATGATAATAAAATTAATAATCCTTTGGAAGTGCATAGTTCTTCATTTCAATCACACCATTTCTTATATGTATTAATTATCACTCATGGTACTTCTGAGTTATAGAAGTAAATATTGCCTTTCCTTAATAGATGAATAAAATTGACTAAGATGTATAGACTCAATTACTTAATTTTCTGTAGATCTTCTAACCATCGCTACTCTAAAAATACAGGAAATGTCTACATTGGGACAGAGAAGAGTAAAGAAACCAACTGTAATCTTTGTTCTCTATTTGTTAGAATTCATTTTCCTTACAGAATTCTTGAGAATGTGGAGCAAAGTACCAACTGAGAAATTGGTACACTGATTGCTACACAACAGGGACACTGTTTTCTTTTAAAACTCCTTCCTGAGACCGAAAACCTCACAGGTACTTGATAATTATTTTAAATGCTAACAATCTTATCTCTAAATTTGATTACACAGTTTTGAGTCTTGCAGATGAACCGTAAAATTCTGGATATTAAGTCACACCACTTCTGCTACTGGGACTTTTCCTCCAGCATACTCATGCTCTTCTACCCAGATTAGCAAGAACAGGCTTATTGTCCAATGTCTTTTTCTCATATCTTTCCCTCTGACGTTGAGGGGTTGCATTAACTGGCAGTCTGCTTCATTTAATTTGATTTCTAAATGTCTTCAGCATACTTTCAGGAAAGTTTGTGCAGCTGTGAAAGAATGACTCCACATCTATTAGCAACTAAACTCCAGATCTCACCCAACAGTCATCAGGTTCCTGGGTCTGAGAAGTGTTCAGAAAAGCACTGACAAAATTCATGAAAATGCTTACAAAAAGAGACAAAAGCAAATAATTTACAAGAATAGTTTCTCAATCAGTTAATTGGGGAAAAATGTGGAATCACTGTGTGTAGAAATCACAGCTGCAGCCAAAAAGGGAAATAGGGTGCTAGGAATCACTGTGGAAGGGATAGAAAGGAAAACATTCTGCTGAATGCAAGTCCATTGTGCCTCCACAAATCTTGAATACTGTGCATTTGTAGTTTTACAATCTCTGAAAGAATATAGCAATGATACAAAGAAGGGCAGCTAGGATGAGTAAAAATATGGAACAGCTTCTCTATGAAGAGAGATTAAATAGGCTAAGACTCTTCAGCTTGAAAAAAACCCCAGATGGCTGAGGATGAATATGATAAAGGTTTGTAAAATTGTGATAGTACAAAGAAGGCAGATAAGAAATTATTATGTCTTAGTTTTCATAATCTAAGAATGACAGGGAAGCAGATGAAGCTATAAAGCAGAAAACTTTAAATGACTAAAGAGATATGCTTTTTCTATTTTTTTTTCCTGATGACTCATAGCTCCTCTGTGGAACTCATTTTCCAGCAAAGTTGTGGGTCCCAAAATGGAAAAATGTACCCTAGTACATTTGCAGGCATTACAGAGCACACCATTCAAAACGATTGGACATGACTGGAAGAAAAAAATCCATCAATAGCTGTTATACACAAAAACCTTGGACTCAGAAAGGCCATAAGCCAAGGGCTGGGAAAGGAAGGAAGACTTTATCTGGGGAAGTAACTCTTGATGTTTGCAACAGTCTCACACACTTTCCCTAACCTTCCTCCTCTGGCCTCTAACAGACAAGGACACTGGACTAGGTGGACCCTGGAGCTGGCTATCAAAACTGGTTCTACTCTATGGGCCTGTTAGAAGACAGAAGAGGGCATCCACATCAATTAAATGTAGTATTTGTTTCCAAGAGCTTTACTGTTGCATCAGCTTGCAGCAACTAGAAAAACCTACTCTTGAGCTTAAAGGTAAGAAAGCATTTTCAGAGAAAGAAATGCAAGGTTGCAGAATCCATCAGCAGCCAGGAGCCACACTCAGGCAGGAGCACAGGAAGGATGGAGCCTGAGGTAAAGTGTATTCCACTGGCTCTGATCATTATATACTCATTTTTCACTTTGTTCACTGCCTCAATACAATTTCAAAAAGGTCTTTCAAAATAGTGAGTGAATACATGCAGAGGGGGAAAAAGAATTTTTTTTTTAAATAAGCTTTTATTTTAATAGCATTCATTCACAGTAATGTTTGAAAGAGGAAAAAATCTCTGTCATATTTTAGCAGAAGACTTTGATACATTCAAAAAAACCCTGTAGCAATAGTAAAAATAAAAGTACACAAAGAAGCATGCTTTGTGATACAGAAAGCATTGCTGGAAGATATTTCAGCAGAGGCTGTTTAACATTTGTTTTCTCATTCTGGGAAGAAATCAGTACAGGATGCACATAACCATGCAGACTGTGCAGCACTTATGTCATCACTGCCCTGCTGTTAATAAATGCCGATAATACCTGCACTGGTGGTCACTACCGTCTTGAGGATCAGTAATGGTCTCTTGGTCTATGTCAAGAATGTTAAAGAAGTCCTTAAAATGTTAAGAAGTCCTTGGGTGTTATATCCAAAGGGAAAACTTTTCTTGCTAATCCTATTTTTATTTCTTCTTATTTTTCTCTTATTCCTTTCAGTTCACCTAAGCCACCTGTTTAACCTCTCCTGTTGGCTTTGGTTGTATTATTACCAAATCTTCTGTTTGTTCTACTCCTAAAGTAGATCAGCCGCTGTTAATCTTACTGTAGACAAAGTACTTTAGACAGTAGACGGTAGACAGTACTTTAACTACTCTATCACCTTTGGAAAGTCAGTGCAAAAGAGACATGGTGAGAGATACATTGCGTTGTCTTAGCCCATTAGGTTGGTAAGGCGACTAATTGATCTGTGGGACCTAGTGTAGATAGAGTGCGCAGGATTTGGAAACTGAATATGCTAGACCAAGGGGGAAACCCCCAACTCTCTTCATATAGAATAAATGCTTTCACAAAATAGATTATTTCTGAATACCTATTCTTCTGTTGTGTCCTTCTAGGACAACTTCCCAATGGAGCTTCAGAAGGAGGATGAAGCTTTGCAGACCTCAGGCTGCAGGGAGTGCCTGGGGATGCTCACCGGAGTGAGGGCAGTGGGAGGTGGTCTTGTAGCCTGTGAGAGACGTGCCGTCATTGAGAAACTGTCACCAGGAGAAGATGTCACCAGGGTGTGCAGCAACGCGAGAAAAAAAACTTTTACGGACGATTGTACATTCGAGCGGGCTGCACTGAGGGGTCGTAGAGTCTCCATCCTCACAGGTGTTCAGAAACCTACTGCACACAGTCCTGAGCAGCCTGCTTGTACTGACCCTGCCTTGAACAGTGGAGTCGGACCAGGTGATTGCACAGGTGCCTGCGAACCTCCATGATGCTGTGAATCTGTGCTTCTACTGACAAAGGTAAACCCTTTTTTTCTCTTTTTTCCCCCTTCTTTTTATCTTCTTTTTTAAATTCTGTTTTCTGTTGGTATAATTTCTGCTGGAACATTCTCCTTCTTCTATTTCTTTACTCAATTTCTGTCTAAAATGTGCTCCCTACTGTACATCCTCCAAATTATAATCCTCATTTATAAAACAGAAATATAATCTTCATTTCTTTCCAATACATGACCAAGTGGGTAAGTTTACAGTCTTATCAAAGGTGTAAAATAGGTCAGTCTAGTACTGCTTTCTGAATATAATTCCCGCATAAGAAATCTGTTGCTCAAGAACATGGTTCTCACACATCACAGACTATGTCATCTTGTAATATTGATCACAGTTTCCTGAGGCACTCTATTTAAAGTACCGTCACTGTTAAAACGCATGTGAATTTCCTCCACTCTTCTCAAACCAGACATTTTTTAAAGCCTGCTAGCAATTATTTAATAACCTTATTAATTAAATCTTATTTCTTGATACCGTGTAACTAAGCATGTCAGTTCAAGAACTCTTTTCATGATACCATCCAGCCTGTGCTGCCATTTTCCTTCCTACCAGATTTGTGTATTACCAGATGGGCTGGCAAGAAAAATTCACTCCAGAACAGAGGGAGCCACAATTGATTTTTTTTTTTGTTGAATTTGCCACAGAATACAATGGAATGTTTATATTAGATTTATGTCTTATGCTGGCCTAGGGAGGACACAATACATGATCCAGCATGAAGTTTGTGGAGAAAAGTTTCCCTTCGAAATGCTTTGAGTGAATTAGAGAGAGGGAGTTGATACTAGCTCAGCTTGGTATGTCATATGGATGTAACTTTATTAAATAGACACTTACACCAACCTTACTGTGTTGCTGAACCACGTCTTAGTCAGGCTCACTCTTACTTGTTCTCTTTGTCCAAATGAATCTTGCAAACCTTACTGCCCTCTGTGTGTTTTAAAGGAAAGTGTTAGAAACCGGCCTTTATTCAGGTCCCCTCTGGCACTTTCACAAAGCAGAGGACACTGAGCTTCAGACACTTTAGGTGGAAAAGGGTCTTGATCTCTCTGTTTCAGTGAAAGCTGTAAGCAGTCAATTATTATGTAGATGTTGGCTGTTAGCATTAACACCTCCTTTTGAATTTCTCTTTTGTTCTCTAAGTTAGGCACGGGCTTCAAAAGCCTGGACGGCTTATCTCGGCACTGCTCCCTTGCTCCTGCCAAGGGCCCTCTGTCCCAGACGGCCAAGGGGGTTTGGTGGCCCCTTGGCTGCGTCGCTGGGAGTCGGCACAGGAGACTGGGCATAGGGACCGTGGAGGTGCCACGTCACCTCACAGGAGCTGAATTCCTTTACTAAACTGAGATCTAGCCCCGATTTACACCTATTAGGAGTCTGCCTATATTCCTTTTAGCCGTATAATTTTCTATTCTTTGAAAGTATTTTTATCGGTTTTCATTGCAGACCCAGTTCGAAGCACTTCAGCTGTGATTTATATACATTCTCCCAAATATTCTAATAATTTATAGTTCCATAACACTTGGTTGATAGTATTCTTTATAATCCTTTAAATTTTTTTATGAATTCATGTCAGCATACAATAAATATTAAAACTGGATAACTTGAATACATTAATTATTTTGACCATTTTTTATAATATTGTTGCAAAGAAAGAAAAAAAATAGACTGATAATACATTGAGAACTGGGCTTTTAGATAATGAAAGGAAATATTCGCTCTGTAGCTGTAGATACCTTTCATTTCAATACAGGCACAGCGACTGACACTAGCTGAGGTTCTGACCCTAGACATGATCTGCATTATTATAAAGATTCTCCACAAAAAAATGTGACTTCATTCATATTCGGTGAACCTGCAATGGCTCCAGGTAGATGACTAACACGTTTGTCGACATGTTAAAATTATCTTTAAGAAATATAGTGAAGTTCTTAATGTCTTTGTTCTCACAGAAACATATGCACGTTATCAACCAGTAATTGCATTAAATATTTTCCAAAATATTTATGTTTTCAAACTTTAGTTGCAAAGTGAAATAGTAGTAAAAGTTAACAAATCATGTGTATTTGATTCTCATTCCCCTCGGCTACCTTTGGAAGGCTCCTCCAAATAAGACATGGTAGTGGTTTAATCTTTTACTGACTTAATTAAACCCATGGTAAGCCCTGGTGTGGTCACTCATTCCAGTTTATGTGGCATCATTTGGTTTAGTTTACACTGGCTCCTATTCAGTATAAGCTCTAAAAATCATTGCTACTCACATTTAAGAGTATCTACATACAGGTTACTACTGGTTTAATTAAGGCCATCTATTTAAGCCAGAACTTTCACTGTTCATTAGCATTCTCTTACATGTGCAGTTTGAGTCCTAAGTTTTTCACACTGAGAGCCTAAAGTCCCAATGCATTGTCTGGAGGGAGCTGCTCAGAGCTTGGCATTTGCAATTCATGGCCCGAGCCATTCATTATTCCCTTGCAGGCAGAGAGAACTGCAAATGGTCCATCCCTTTGGAAAAAGCGAACATCATTTAGAAGTGTAAATGAAGATGCCAGCGGTTAACTTCAGGTCTTGTCTGAAACAAAGACTGGTGTCTCTGCTCTGTAGCAATGGATCGGACATACCGCAACAGAGAAATACCACATTTATCCTCAACATTACATATTACATGCACCAGAAACCTCTTTCCTTTCATATTCCTCATACTCTCCATTCCTTTTCTAGCTTCTTCCTGATTCAGATTCTTCCTGGTCGTCCCTCCCTGACTGAAAGCTGAATCACTGAAATTCCTGCCCATTTGCTTCCTGCCAAAATGAGCTGGTATTTCCAAAAGCTCCACTTCCTCTCACTGACTAATATAGTACAATATCCTACAATACAGGTTTACTTTGCTTGCTGCGTGTTCTGTTTTGTCTTACAATGTTTATAGAATCGAACAATTTAGTTACGAAGTGAATATGATAATAAGTAGATCTTGATACGTACATACCATGTACAATAGCAAAGGAAAAATACATCGGAAAAAAACCCCAAACCAATAGAGAAAACTGGAAAGCTGAAACTCCAGGACTGAGGTAACAATTACTGATAATGAACCAATGCTGAAAATGGTTGTCATTTTTCATAATATCCATTTGCACAACATTTGGACAAACAAAAAAACAAGCAAACAAAAAAACAACAACAACAAAAACAACCAAAAATCAAGCTTACAAGGCAGAGATTATAGAACGGCTTTCCCCAGTGGCAGGCATTTCCTAGAAGACAGTTCTTGTGCCAGGAGAGTTAAAACACATGAAGATGGAGAGTTGTCCAATTATACTGAAGTGGAAAGATTAGAAAGGGATTAGAAAATGAGCAGAGAAAGACAAGGGGATGGCAAGGAATTGTTTCACCTGATCTCAAACTAAATAATTTTAAATCACTGAAGTGTCTGATGTAGACAAGCTGGATGTGGGCATTTCACCTTTTTATCTCCACTGATTTTAGAAAAATGTTATGCACAGTTTAGAAAGGAGTCCTCTCATAATCCTAATTAAAATGTTGTAGATACATTTTCAGTCAAAACTTATAATTTTCTTCCACCAGTCTATTCTTTAAATTAACCTACATCACTTATGTAACACCCAGAGCAGAAGTGGAGAATTCTGTGGCAAAAACAAATTGGTAATTGCTATGTCAGTTCAGTTCCTATGCAGCCTTCTCTTGTTCATCCTCATGGGCTGTCATCCAGTACATTAGCTTTCCAAGAAATCACTTACCACTTCATATTTATGAACAAACCCCTAGTTACTTCCACATCAAACGGCACCTCGAGGTTCTGATCTAGAGATGCACCATTTAGCTATGGCCAGTAAAAAGGAATTATTTTCAGCAGTATATCATGTGCTGATATTAAAGATGAGCAAAACTAGGCTAAAGAGTTTTCACTGGGAAACCATTTGGATATATAGCTTCTAGTACAGACTAAAGCTACTGGTTATCTGGCATATCCATGTTTGACTTGAGCTCTCCTGTTATCACTCAACCCAGTTGTCTCAAACTATGGCTAATTCAGTGTAGGGTTTCTTTAGTGTAATTCATTGGCACTACTGCATTTTGTAGAGCTGACTAATCATGCACTGGTAGAAAAAAAAGAACCATGGTGTTCCAAAATCATTGTAAGCCCTGAGCTGTTGCTTGCTTTACATTTATCACCAAAATAACTATTCTGAAAATTCTGATGTCTGATAAAATATTTTTGAAATTTTGAACATATCTTCAGCACATACCCTCTCTTTCCTGTCCAGCTCAGTTGACATGGAAATACACTTCATGACATCTAGCAATTTCTGCATTTGAAATGCAGAGCTCTGTAAGGAATGGTGTTAGGCCAGCACAGGGAGGCTACTCCACCAGGGAAGGTGTGGAGGCCAGGAGCTGAGGGTGACAACAACACTGCCTCATCCATGAAGTGTCAGGGATTTAGTGAGTCTGGATCAGGAGCAGGTCTGGAGGCAGTGATCAGAGTCAGCCTCAGGCCAGTCATCGGCCAGGAGGTCCGTCATGATGAATCAGGTCTGAGGCCAAGCCAGGAAGTCAAGTCAAACCACAGTGTCAAGGTCCAGGTCAGAAGGAGAACGTCTGAGAGCAGGTGCAGACACAGCTGTAAGCAAAAGAGCATTAACTTAAAAGCAGCTCCCGAGGGAAGGAGGCCCTCTCTTCACTTCCTTTGCAACAGCTTTTACCAGTGAAGAGGCTGAGCTTGACTCAGATGGCCAAACACCTTGAAGATGGGAGAGGCACTGAGAACTCTGACAAGAGCTTATTGGGGTAGACTGGAGGTCCAATCTGTGATAGTGGCCAGCTGCAGAACTGCCTTCACCCTCTCATTTTTGCCCTGTAAGCCAGATACCCTCAATGAACAAGAAGCTCTGCTCCTACTGTATTCTGTATTTTCCTCTCGTCTAACACCCAAGTAAAAGAGATGCAGAAACAAGAAGAACCAGCACCACTATGCCTGCAGCCCTCAGATCCTCCCCCACCATCAACAGCATGAGAATTGCTACCACCAACTTCTAAAGTTTCACCTCTCAGTATTTTTGGGAAGAGACAAAGACTGCAACTACTGATGCACCGAACACCTTAGTACAGCAACCCCTACAAATCATAACCTGAAGAAATAGCTCTCACCATTCCTAAATTTTTCTCTCCATTCCCAAGGGCTATTGGGGTCAGTCTTTTTTTGTTCCATATCACTACCCTTCTCAGCTACTACTTCTCCTGTATGCCCAGCTAATGCCTCATTTTTTTAATGGAAACAATCCCCATTCAACTTTCATTTCCTCTCTCTCTAATGTTTCTCTTGCATGCAGTGCCTTCTGCTCTCAATCTGTGTTCATTTCCTTCTCTGTCCCTTTTTTTCATTTTTCTTTCACCTGTCACCAAACCATGTCATTCCTTTCCACCTGTCTACAGGAAAAGGATGAGCTGTATTGTATCAGAGAGCACTTCTTGCCTCCTGCCACTTGACATGGTTAGGTGGTGGCATTGGTGGAGGTTCAGACAGCATTGGCAACAGAAGTGCTGCGAATTCAGCTGTAGGGTGGAAATTGTGTAGTGCTATGGTGGTGCTCCTCTCTTTTTTGCCCATGCAAGGGTTGTGAGGATGCAAGAAAAATGCTCCAGTCTACTCATAGATGCTTCCATTTCCCTCTGAAAAGGCATTATTGGAAAAAGACAGGAGAACATAGCAGAAAATATCAGTAAGCAACCATAAATTCATGGTGTGTCCCTTTGAATAGAGTATTCAGGTCTTATCAATAGCAGGCCTAAAAAAAGCTGTAAATATGACATTTCACAGGGTGAAGAAGCAATGGAATGGTTTCTGTACAAGGAGTACTTGGACTTTTAGCCTGTGAAAAACAGGTTTATGGGAAAGACAAATGGGAAATGGTTGTGTGCTGTTTCTCATCATACAAGATTTAGAAGGGATAAAATCAAATTCTTAGGTGGCAAATGAGAGAGACACTTTTCTATGCAGTGCATAATTGAGCTGTGGAACTAGCTGCAAGATGCCATGGGTTTCAAAAGCTTACATGATTCAAAGAATAATTAGACAAATTAATGGCTGAAAATAATCTACCAAGTACTATTAAAAGAAATCATACCACAGGATCAAGCTTTGGCCTGGATGTACTAGTGAGGAGCCTGATCATCTCCACAGGATTAAGCCCAGAGGATAGCCTGGAGATGCCAATCCCTCCTCCAGGTACATAAGTGGCAGTTACTGTATTGATGATGATGATGAAAATAATAATTAACATTACAGGGCTAGATAAAATTATAGTTCTGAAAAATACTGCAACAAGGTGGCCTAATTTGAGGGTGGGAAGCATGGTACAGATAGGGGCCCAGGGGTCCCCTCTAGCATGTGAAAACTAAACCCTACAAGGAAATTTGTCATTTTTGTTTACCAACTTTGCACTTATGGATTTTAAAAGGAATAAATATTGGTAAAAGGCATCTGTCATCACTAAACTAACCCATAATCATGCCTCAGAGACTGTAATTAGAAAGGGGGAGGGGGAGGGGGGGAAGGAAGAAAATGAGATTCTTACCATAATATAAGGTGGTACCTGCTGAACAAAGTAGTTTACCACAAGGAAATAGAAACCTGTAAGGCTAACAAAAATATCCAACTTGTCTTATTCTAATGCAGCAAATGAAGGCTTTGATTTTTCATTTTTGTATTATTCTAAATATATTTTAAACTTATTCATAGAGGTCAAACATTTTAAAATTTTATCTATCAACTTAAATGTTTATTAAAACATTCAATTTGCTCCAGAAAAGCCTAGTGCTAAAACTAGTATTGCTCTGCATAATATTCAAATTCATACTGTTCATTAGAAACTTCTTTTTAAAATATAATTTCCCATAAGACAGCATTTAGTTCTACTGGCATGCTTTTCTCTCTCTTGAATACAGTATAACTTGATCCTCATCTCACGTTACTAGGAAAGTATTTATGTTTCATAACCATTTGACTTCTTTTACTGAATTTGATAGCATTTGCTGTATCCCTTTTGCTAATATCTTGACTAGAATCTTTGTATGTGAATTTAGTAATTTGTCCTGGACTCTTCTTGTAATAGGGATAACTATTATCTTATGAGCTGTAAGAGAAGCCAGCTCATCAGCAACCCATCAGATCTGCTGGTGCTGGGAGAGTGCAGAGTTTTACTGTGTTCCAAGGTGATATTCTGGCAGATAATACTTTGTCGTAGATATCCCATTGTGTCTAACAACTGAAGTGACAGCAGCTTTCATTTAAGAGTTTTCAAAGACTTTTACCTGAGAAGCTGTGAAGAGAAGGTGGCTGCACAAAAGCAGAGGGTTTGAGGAAAAAGGCTAGGCTTCCATTTGATGTCTGACATCACAAACGGCTGGCTCAGTATTTCTGATATCACTCATGCAGACCTTCATGCCTGGAATGGCTATCTGGTTCACGCAGCAGGAGAAATAAAGTACGTAAGTTCCTCAAATGTAGCCATTTGAGCAGCTGAGAGAAGGGAGATTGCAGGACTTATGGAAAGGCTCAACAAAAGCATGGGCAGTGTTTGTGCTCCTGGGTATGTGTATAAGAAAGGGAAAAAAATTGCAGAAAATGAAGTCAGGAAGACGAAAAAAATGGAAATTAAAATGGAGTCAGAAAGATTCATACTGCTGTGAGATGACAGCAGCCAGGAGGCCTGAAAAAGCCACAGCATCAGCAGCCACCCTGTCAAACAAATATATATCCCCCAGTGCCAATTTCAGACCAACTTTGTGACAGAGTTAGTGTCCTTAAGATGTCAGAAGCCTCACTTGTCTATGTGGCACCCCTGGATAAGTGAGTTTTGCCGGGCATCCCTGGCAGAGGCAAGTTAAAAAGTGTTTGGAGACCCCAGGTCCCCATCTGAGCTCTTTAACCTGAGCTGTCTGCCCAGCTCTGGCAAAGCCTTAGCCCAGAATGTGGTGGGCAGCTGAGAGGCAGCTCTGGCATAGCGCCTCTGACACACTGAGCTCTTGGGTGGAGCCTGTCCTCAACAAGACAAATCACTCCCTTTCCCGTCCTGCTCCTCTCTGCCAAGAACTGGACGTCCAGAACTGGATGCAGGTGCTTACATGACACAATTTACCTGATGACTTGATGGGATGTTAATGCTCTGCTAACACTCATTTGGGATGACACACGTAGTTGCAGCACAGATGCATCAAAATCATACACCAACTCTCTTTCACAAACACACACAATGCTTTGTATTGCCATACCCTACAGATCTTTAATTTCTTTAGGATATTAATGACTGAAAACAGGGAAGTAACTATGGGTTAGGATGACTATGGGCTAATTGCGAGTAACTCTGGTAACCAACTTTTGGATAACTCTGGTGAGTAATATTATTCTTGGCATCCCATGGATGAGCCAGGGAAAGGCAGAGGCAGAAATCCAGAGCCCTTCCCGGTGTCACACGGCCTGGACAAGGCCCCGGTGATGTTCCTGCCGGCCCAGCAGGTGTCCCCACAGCACCAGGGTCTCTCTGTCCTGGCGGATTGCGCAAATGCCGGCGCGGGCCGGCCGCGCATGACGTCACACTCGCGGCCGGTGACGTCACACCCCCGGTCGGTGACGCAGGCGGGCGGCGGCCACGGCGAGCGGGTGAAGGGAAAGGGCGGCTTCGGAGAGGGAAAGTTCGTAGCAGCAACTTGGCTTTGCACCCTCTGGCCCGGCCACTGTTAAGCGCTGCTTGCGACACGGATGGCTGGGGAGGGTCGAGCCCCAGCCCCGTGCCCAGGGAAGGTGACCCACTTCATCGCCTCCCCAGAAACGTGGGGGCAAGGGGCATGTCCCTGGGTGGGATGGCAGGAGAGAGAGCTGAGGTACCAACGCTCCAGCACAGTGATGTCACAGACAGTGTTCGTGGTCAGCTGAAAGCTCTGGGCTCGTGCCAGCTGTGTACTCCTCACTGATAGCTACGCACCTCCAAAGGCTGCTCTAAAGCCTCCTTCATGGGCTGAATCTGGACTTGTGTTCAACCTCCTGGCAAGCTGCACTGCCAAAAATTGCACATGTATCTCTCCAGGCACACCAAACATGAGACCTTCCCTTCTCCCTGACTGCAAGACCTGTGACAGATTTGCTTATCTCAAATGCCACAGTGTTTCAATATACATAATTTGGTTAAATGAGATTATCAGACTAACTCAGATGCAAACAGCTGGTTCCTTACCTAATCACTAGCAGAAAGAATCCCTGCTTTTTGTACTCCTTCTTTCATGGAATTAAGGCTAGAAAATTGGGTAATGCCAAGTTCCTTTGAAACCACTGCCAACACAAACACTGCCACCATTGCACATGCACCATGTATGCACAAAATCAATTCTTCATGGACCTCCAGTGTTCTCAGCTCTGCACTTTTCAGCCCTTAACTACATGGAACCCTAACATATATTTTTTTCCCTGTACATGAATCATGCATCACCTAAATAATATTTTAGTTAAGAATGGCTTGTATAGTCATTGGCCTCCACACATTTTATGTGCTGTAAATTTCAGTGAAGTTACTTCATGGTACTCACCTCACTGGTACTGAAGCATCTTGGAAGCTGAATGTGGGATTTCAGATTAATCTGCTTCATGCCTTCACTCTTAGCCGACAGACACTGCTCTGAGTACCTTGCTGTTTATCCAAGTGAAACTGAGTTAACTCAGCCAACATGGTTCTTTCCTGAGCTATTAACAGAGGTGATACATGTATTGGGCATGTAACAGTCAAACAATGGTCTTCTAGGGTGCTCCCCCTGAATTAGCAACCTTCTGGATGCAAACCCTCAACTGCTAAACTCCCAGCAACGCTTTTCCAAGTGTCCCTTTCATCTACAACTATTGGGATGCCAATTACTTGAAACAGAGGCAAAAATCAAAGTGTGGTTGCCACCTCCAGTGCTCAGCCTGTCAAGGTAGAATAGTCAGTACACTCCTCTGGGCTTCACTTTTTGCTAAAAAGTCAGAGAAGCCCCATTCTCTGCACAGGTGTTGACACCCAAGGGACCATGCAGTCCTGTGCCAGCAGGTTGCCCTTCTTCAGGGCCAGCTCTACAGCACTGATCCTCTTTCACAAGGACCACCTTCCCACCACATCTGCAGCCAGTCCTCAGGAGCAAGCCCTACAGTACCTGCTATCCCAGTACCAGCAACCTCTGTGCCTAAAACAAGTTCTGCTATGTGGCCCTTTGTAGTCACTCTTCTTAAGGGATTTTCAAAATGCTGTATTTAAAGTTGCTCATTCATTTGCATTTGTTATACATCCCTAATATCCATCATTCCTCCATGGAGTCCTCCTGTTCTCCTCCTCTGGACATAGCAGTGATTCACCTTCCATGCAACCATTTTCTTCTCTTTGATGGAATCCAGGAAGAGTCCAAGGACAATCTGGAGTATTTTAGATCATATGAGACCAGAGAGGAAATATCATCCTAGTACCCTCCTGTGTGTCCCTCATCTCTATATCCTTATTCATGTCAACCTACCACATATTTTGAGGTACAGTTCTATTCTGGAAAGACTACAGCATCTGGTCTATCCAGTACTAGGTCACCCTCTTCAAGGAGGAAAATCACACCATCTCATCCAAAGCATTTTGGTATTGAAGACACAAGGGAAAAATACTGGGAAAGATCATGACCTTCCCAGAGAAGAACAGTTGCTCCCTGCTGGGATGAAACACAAGGCTCCTGCATATCTGCCTCATTATGTGAATTCAGGAAGACTTCCTGTAGCTTCTGAAAACGAATCAAAGAGACTCTGAATGTTCAAGAGATTATTACTGAGGGCTACGTCTTTTCAGTAGCTGATAGAGAGACAGGTGAACAACTATAAAGAGATCCAGTGCCATGCCCTGCCTCTTTTCAGCCCCACAGCTGCATGCAGGCAAACTGGCATAGCTTGACCAACATACTTGGGATAGGTGTCCTACATGCCTTGGAAAGCATGATCTGGCTATCTGGCATATTTCAACTGCAGAAATAGGAGACATAATTTCTATCACATCTAGGTAGTGTAGCAGGTATCTAGCTGACAGCTGAGGTGGCAGGACTCCGACTGAGTCGTGATACACAGACAGACATTGCTACGTTCCCTTTGGGCTTTGGGGAGAATAAGGCACAGCCTACTTTCTGGGCACAGGGAGGGTCAGAAGTGCAGACTTTGACCAGCACTTTGCAGCAGTTACAGCCTTCCACAAGGCACCAAAACTGGGTTGAGTTACCATGTCCTCCTCTGCTGAACAGCTCAGGCTTCATACTGTGAAATGCAAAAGACTAAAGAGACTTTGGAAAAATTTGCTGGAGAGGCCTGGCTTTCCACTGCTAGCAGGGATGTATGGGGACATGCATTTTACAGAGAATATAATATTTGTGATAGTAACTCATGGAATCCTAAAATACATGGGATGTCTGGCAATACCAGCTGTTTTATCTGGGTGATGCTCCCATTCTTGTCTTTAACCTTCCCTTGCTGACATAGACATGGAGGGCCAAGTATACGGAGCAGACTGACACACAATGAAGCACTAATATCCACAGCACACTGATGTCCTCATTTTCTGTGTAAGGGTTGACACTTCCCATGTGGAAGTCCTGGTTCGCAGCTTTTCTTAGCTTTCATTTCTAGGAAGCAAATACACAAAGTTCCAGGTCTGAAACTGGCTTTTTACTCATTATGGTTGTTCTAGATGGTTGGTTGTCAAGGCTTTGATTTACCTGTAAAGACAGAAGCTTTATATTCCAGTGTGAGGAAAAGATGTTTATTTAGCAAAGCTACCACCACGATGTGGTACTGTCTCCTGGGTATGGAGTGTTGTCACAGATGCAAACCCAACATCCCAACAGGATCCCCAGCTCCCAGACAGGATCCCTGGCCTTCTGAAAGAGAGAGTCTTGCCCACAGGCTTCCTGTTCAAGGGATTCAGCATTTTTGAATGGAATCCTGTTATTCAGCCCCAGAAAACCCCCAAATGTGATCCAGACACTCTGCTAAGGCCACCTGTTGAAGCTGTTTGAGAAAATTAAGGATGTGTTTCCAGAAAAGATCAGGCTGGCAAAGAGCTTTTTTTTGAAGCTGATTTTGTATTCAACTAAACTCCATCGAACAAATAGATTCCTCCTTGAATATCTTTTCAGTATTTCTGAATATTGTGACAGCAGATCAATTAGCCTGTGGGGTGCCTGAAACTCTGGTAAGAAACACTTTGTGTCTAAAGCATACGTTACCTCAATATAGAGGGAAAGACAGTGAGGTAGTTTAAAGGGGAAGCATTTTATATTACTCATTTACAACAAGAAAAATACAGAAATCCTCTGATAAAAAGTCTACCCATACATAACTCCTACGCAATGTAAATATATTTACCTCCTCATAGACAGAAAGATGCACCAACAAATGAGTAGACAGCTCAGCAAAGTTGTAAAGACTAAGAGCAATAATTATCAGGACAGGAAGATAACACAGCAGCACAATTCAGAGAGCCTGTCTAGAGAAAGCCCATAATGTATCGGTAAATCAGACTAATTATTTTCAGTGTCAGAAACTTCCAGAGACTTAGGAATTCCTGTCTGTACCTTATATTTAATATAAGCACTTAATATAATGATATTAGACTAGAGGCCTTGTTGGAAGTATAAACTCCTTTTCTTTACATTTCTATTTTTGACCTCTTTCATTTCCTCTGTCAAGTCCCAACACCACAAGATGATGCAATATTGCATCACCAGCCCCTAATACTGAGACCTCTGTCAGCAGCCACGAAAACTTGTGAGTTTCCCATCCCTTTGGAATAACTAGTGATCTTAAAGATCTGTTTACACATACACTGCTGCCACGAGAAGTACATCTCTCTGAGACAAACTCATGCATATATGAACAGACAAAAATAGGCATTCAAGCCAATAAGGGTATTATCTGAGTTCTCCTTCTCAGCTGATGCGTGTACATATGTGGTACAGAGGAAACAGCTTGCACTCCCACCCCTGTGCCTTAAATACCTATTCTGAAGTATAACAGCCTAAATCAGTAAAATGGGAGACAAAGTCTTTAGCAGATGTACCTCTGAAGGCTTCTGAACACCTGCTGTTTCCTGTCTGCAAAGCTTAAGGTGTTTGAAGTGAGGGATTTTGTGCAGAATCCTGATTTATCAGGAGAAAAGGAAAAAGTGGGTATTTCTTGGAAGAGAAGGGAAAGAGGCAAGACTCCTCTTTTCCTTGTTAGAGTTTTCCTGATGCTGCTCTGCCTATAGATGTTCCCAGAGCTCATTTCTGGATCAGGCCACAAGGCTACTTTCATACCCAGCTGATGTTAAAAGATTCCCCTGGACCCAGCTTCTCCCTTGGAACCCAAGCTCATGTAGGAGACACCTCAAAGAGGACTTCCTTCCCCACTGGCATCCCTACAGAGCGAGGCAGCAAGAGCCTATCCTTAATCTGCTCTTCTTCTGCATTCCTCCTTCTCCCCCAGAACCTTCTACTGCTTCCCCAAGCAATGACCCAGAACAGGCATAATAAGAACTGCCTTTCCTATGACATAAAACTGTGAATGGAGCACAGATCTGCAGGCAACACGTAGCTATCAGTTATATCCCTTACACAAGCAGCTCCCATACCTAGAATACGATGCAAAAGCCAAACTAAAATTCAGCTGACTCCTGTTCTGTTTGTTGGCAAGTTATAGCAAAAAGAAAAATTTATTTTGATATCAAAGATACCATATGATTGGGCATATGGACAAATCAATACAACTGATCACATATGTACATGATCAGTTTTCACAGCAGAGCTATAAGATAAAGGGATTTTGTCAATTTATTTTAAATCCTCCACTGAATACATCATAAAGTGTTTACACTCAATTAGAAAATTCCAGCTTATAAATTTTCCAAGACAGGAGAAAGCTACATACTATTCCAAGAGGATGCACAATGTACCCCACAATGTGCTTTTTCCATTTTCTTTACATAAAGAAGCAATTACAAAACTGAATGTAGCTATTGCTGAGACTTGGCAAGCAGGCTTTGGCTTTCCTACAAAGTTACTGCATTTAATTTTTTTCTCTGCTGGCAATATAGAAAATAAAAAGCAATCCAAACTATTAGATACTATTTTCTAAATTGCAATGAACCCAGTTTGTCAATGACAAGAGAACATTTATATCCAGTTTCAACATATGTCAGTATATAAAGTTGTTGATGAGCATTTAATGTGGCTGTTATTCTTTATCGCAGTTCTCCACCAAAGAACATAAAAACTGATGTTGACTGTGCAGAGGACATGAAAGATGCCATCTTACATTTTTGTAACCTCCCATTTAAGATCATGACAGTGATTTCTTGTCATATTTTTATTACAGCTGGAACATAAAGGAAATAATTGCATTTTACTGCACCCCACAAGATTATATTAGCAAAATGATTGCTTCTTTGCATGACTAATTTTGATTAAATCAGCTTCATTTAAATATCAAATTGTGTTCTTCACCTGCCTTCATTAAGCCATGGTATTCCTTACTGTTCTAAAGTTCCATTTTTGATATGGTAAAAAATGCATTTCAATTTATTGTACAGTCTGTTCTTGACTAAAAAAAAATATCAAAAACCAACAAGTGAACAAAAATTTTCTGGGGAAAGGTTTCAGTCACATTTGGAAATGAACAGGAATAAAGTAATGTTAAAATATATATTTCCAAAGAATATACAACCTATAAGGAGAACGTTATTGCCTACAGGAAAATTTGTATTACTTTATTTGCCAAAAAAGATAAGAAAGATAATTGTGCTGTATATAGACGAGCTGCAGATTAGCAACAAAAATGTAATATATTATTAACTTATCAAATCCTGTAAAGATTTTCAGTTTACCAACCTTTTTCAAATATAATAAGTGAAATAATTTATTCTTTCATTGCAAATAACACTATATTGATTTATAGCTATTTAAAAAATATGTTATACAATTCTGGCTGAAATCAACATGAAATGTGTCATTTGCTCTTGCTGTAAATTATTCCCTCTATAATTGTCTTTTGACAAATGACAGTCTTTTTATTCAGCTGCTCAAATCTCCATATGTTTGTGCATCCCCAAATAAAGTCCGTGGATTTCAACATGATTAGTCTCCAAACTGGCTACATTTGTGTTCCTGGAGTGATCCATCTGGGGATCCAGCCAACAACAACAAAAAAAGACTTCCTATTTAGATATGGCTTTTAAATGTCTTTTAAAGCGCTCAGTAATACTCATGCTGTGCAAAGCTGAACTTCTTTGACAGATATGACCCATTGTATCAGGCAAAACCAGGCATGAAGTGAGTCTTCACCATGTTCCCTCTATGCTACACACACATCACGTGAATGTTGTTAAAGGTTTTTGCTTTGCTTTCATCTTTGTAAAAAGGGGAACTTGAGGCCACTACAGAGTTATGATTCCTTATAGCCACAGCTCAGTGTAATGGATATTCATTTTGAAACTCCATGTTTATACAATAGTTCCTCAAATACCTTCTGCTTCAGGCTGGTATTACGATTCTTAATGTCATGCAAATGATTTTTTAAGTCAAAAGGATCCATCCATGCTATAAAAGCAATTGTCCAACTTTTTAAAATAGTATCTATATGTGTAACATGCTAGTTATTTCCTTCTGATATTTTCTTTCTATGGAAGTTAATAATAGTTTTTATGGCAACCTCTGGTCTTGTAGAGCACTCCCTGAAGGTGTGACCTGATGTCAGCACAGCTTTCAGGGCGAGTGTGTGCCCTCAGTGCTGTATATGGTTCACCTGCGAATCCCATTGCAAGATCTGGGTCAAAAAAGGTCTCAACATAACCATGGAAAGAGTTTTGCTGTTTACTCCAAAAAAGAGCTGCAGAGACAGAAACACTCAGCTCCACTCACAGCCAAACAGACAACACTCAGAGTGGGGAAAGAGTGGTGAGGGGGAGTTGTTTGTTTGAATTGGTTGTGAATGGTTATTCCTGAGCTGCATCTGGAGCCCTGGCACTGTAAGGCTGAGGAATTAATGCTCCTGCTGTGGGCAGCCTTGGCAAGGCCTTAGCTGGAATACTACTGTGTCCAGTTTTGTGCAGTGCTTTCCAGAAACAATGTGGCCCATTTGGCAAGAACCCGGAGGCGAGCTACAGAAATCACAGGAGCTCTAAGGAATATGACCTAGAAAGAGAGATCCAGGACCGCCCAGTCTGGAGATGGGAAAATAGTAGAAAAACAGTAACTTGTAGAAGAGGTTTAATCAGACAGTATGAAAACCATTCCAACGGAGAAGGGCACCGCGCTGGAGCAGGTGCCTACCCAGCTCCAGAAGTTTCTGAGTGCAGCTTGGACAGACCGTGTGTCCCTACACTGGGGTGTGGTGCTGAACGAGCTGTCCGCAGCCACGGGCCCGAGGGGCAGTGCTGGAGGGCTCTGGGCAAAGAACACCTCTGGAAGCAGCTCCCAGGGAGGTTTCGCTGCCCGTACTGACACCAGGACCCGTCCTGCATGACCTGTGCAGACGAGTGACCCGCACCGCGGCTGTGGCGCTTTCAGCGCAGCGCGGCTGATGGGGCCGGGGCCAGGCCCGGGTGCCCCGGCGGGGCCGGGCGGGGCGGGGAGGCCCCACAGCCGGTTCCCTCTTTGCCCGGCGTGTGATTGGCGGCGGCTCCGGAGCTGCCTCTCCCGCCGGCCATGGAGCCTCCCCGCCGGCCCCCGGCCCGCGCCGCTTCCTGCTGAGGCGAACACCTGTCCGGAGCCGGGGCCGGGACCGGGACCGGAGCCGGGGCCGCCGCCTTGGTGAGTAGCTCCGGGCCGGGGGCCAGCGGGGGTCGCGGCGGGCTCCGCCCCAGGCCGGGCGTGCCCGAGGCCCGGGCTCGCAGGTGGCGGCGGCTCCGCTTCCCGCGGCGGCCACGGGCGGACCTGCCCCTGTCCCGCGCCCGCCGCAGGACGCCCCGTGGCCCCGGCGGCCCCGGCGGGCCGGGCGCGGTGGGGTTGGCTTCGTCCTCCCCCGGGCGCTGAACGGGCGGCGCCGGCCGCCATCTCGGGGCCCGGGCGGTGCAGGGAGGGAGGCAGGAAAGGCAGCCCCCCTCCCGCCGCCTCTCGCCCCGCGCTCGGGGCCCTTCCGCAGGCCGTGTGCGGCTGAAGGGGTCGCGCTGCGGTCCCGCCGCCTCCGGCACTGCCGAGCCGCGGTGCTGCCCGACCCGCACGGCCGCGGTCCCGGCACTGCCGAGCCCCGGAGCTGCCCGGCCCGCACGGCCGCGGTCCCGCCGCACGGCGCAGCCCAAGCAGCAGTTACTGGGTGCGATGCCAAACGCGCGGAGGACGCTGCCGGAACGTTCAGTGAAACAATGCGAAGCGAAGGATCACGCTAGACAGTGGTAGCGGTTCCCTCGGGTCTTAAGACCTGAGTCAGCGCCGCCACAGCACGGCTTTTAAACAGTAAATAACTGTACTTCTAACAAATAATAACCTCTTGTGTCTGTCTAGTACAGGCAGACCATAAAACCTTCCCGCACCACAGATCATCTGAAATAATAGCTGAGGGCGTTCGGGAGCTGGTGGTTGGTGTAGATCAGATCACGCCTTTAGGAGTCAGCGCTGGAAAACCGGGCGCGAACTGACGGGACCCGCAGTGTCCAAGTGGCCACAGCTGCTGTCCCCGTGTTTTCATGAAGTGCTGCTTTGAAGGTCGATTACCCATGGCTCTGTAACTCCAGTTAACTGGAACTTTGCCCAAATTCTTACCTAAATTATTGGAGGCAGCCTGAAGTTACTGTTTGTTTTACAGTCGGCCCCAAATAGATAACTCGTGTAGAAACCAAAATATGCAAAGGTCTGTAGTGAAGGCAGGAGAATCCTTGAAGTGCTACAGCTGTAATAGTAGTCTGATTGGCTCAACAACCTCCTGACAAAGCTGTATCTGCTGATTTGTGTACTTTTCGGTGAGGAATGTGCCTTACCTGTGAAGTTTCCTTAAATGGGAACCTGCGCTGTGTAATTCCCATGAGAGCTCGTAGTTGCTCGAGCATCTGACAAAGAAACTGAGCAGAGTGGCTTTTTGTTGTTCTCTTCATCCTTAACATGTTAGTGCTGTATCCTGTCTGCAAAGTTCAACACTGGATCACTGCAAGTGTAGGAGAGATGTATTTTACTCCTGTCCAGCAAATGCAAAGTCATCTCCTGGTACAGGACAGCGTGGGCGAGTAGATGCAGGATGCTGCTTGGAAAGGTTTGGGTCATGTCATGGTAGTTTTCTTCTAGTTTTTAAAAATTTGTCTTTTAAGGTGACTTGTCTAAAACTGTGAATGTAAACATAATTTATATTTACATAATATATGCACTAGGTAATTCTTATTCTGGTAGAGAGTGCTTATTTTCTTGCAGGTTAAGTTGTCTGGGGAGGAGTTCACACTAAAGTGAAAAGAATGATTTTAAAATAAGGTTTTTACATGATGGATTAAACTAGAAGCAGGAGCTAATGTACAATAATCATAACAGTAACTGGTAGAACTCTAACACAGTCCTAAGAGAGTGATGAAAACCGACAGCTATCCTGATTTTTTTCGAGCTGAATATATGAAGTAATTCATCAAAATACCACATTGTCTTTTCAAAGGGCCTTTCAGCCAGTGTTTTCAAATAATTTCAAAAGTTTACTCATTAATTTATCGCCTAATTCTGCTGTGAATCTTGTTTCAGTCTCAGCTTAACTGTGCTGGCTCCATTCCCTTCCCTTCTCTTCCCTCACTTCCCTAACCACTCCTGCAAGTGATGAGTCAGATAAAGGAACTGATCCAGCTGAAAATTAACCAAATTTTGTGTTGTTCTTGTTATGGTCAGATTGCTGACCTGAGTGAAGAGATAGGAACAAACTGGAGACAAAGGCAAGACTGTTTACTTGCTTTGGTTACCTTCTACAGACCCACCTCCTCCTGCTCTACTGCCCCCCATGAGGATTTGTGCCCCTATGGTAGGACAGTTCTCATAGTACAACCATATCTAGGGTTGACGAGGCTCATTAGAATTAAAAATTTAAAAGTGATTTTTTTTCTCCTTTTTTTTGGGTGTTGTTGCAGGAGATATATAGAAATGTCAATACTGCAGGTAAAACTTAGGCATGACAAACGTTTTAGGAACTTACTTTAAATGACTACAAACATCAAAGTTTTATGATGCGTATGCATAAGGCAAGTTGATTTTGCCAACATATGGATTGGCAGAAAATGGATATAGTTTGATGTCACCCTAAGAATGGGAATACTTTTGTGTGTCTGGCTGCAGAGGCAGATAAAGGGCCTTGTGAAGCTGATGAAGAGGGGTCAGAGCAGAACTGGAAATGGAGATTGGATTGGGCTGGACTAGACGTGACAGGTCACAGCTCAAATGAATTCAGGTGATAAAACAGCCTTGTATAGACAGGGCAGCTGCAGAGGTACCAGGCATTTTGTGTTGTAACCTGATGCAGTTTGGGGGGGAATATCTGAAGCTTTCACTGCCTTGCACTACCTCCCTTTATAAGTGGATGAGACTGTAAAACAACTCCATTTGTTGAGCAATGTGCAAGGCGGTTCTTGGCTGCATAAGGTGGAGATGCTGCCTTTGATTGTCTTGATGGTCTTGATCAATGGAGTAGTGCTAGAGGAGCTTAGCAGGATATGGACTATTTGTTGTATATGTGTTTGAAAAACTAATCCTTGGATGTGTAGCACATAGCACCAAGCTGAGGACATTTTAAACCTGGAAGCTTTCTTAGATCTGCAGAACCCAATGAAACTGAAATGGGTCCAGATGTTCTTAATAGAGACAACATAATGACTTTAGAACAAGGGCCATTTGGAAAAAATCTATGCAGCCTGTTGTCATGAAAAAACCCTTAATGCCCATTGCTGATGTTTACATGAAGAAAAACGCATAGCTACATTGTATTTTAGAAATTATGTGAGACAAGAGAGACATGTAGTATGTAGTGCTGAGAAGCCACAGAGACTGTGGCTGATGAATGCTGGCAGGCATTGCTGGAGGATGAATGCTGGACCTGTTATGGCCAGCATGAGTAGGTTTTATGTCAGCAACAAGATGTTCAGCGTAACTTTGCCACTACCTTGAGAAAATTCAAATACTGGCTTTAAAAGATAAAAGGAGTTGGGACAGAGTGTGTTTTCCCCCAACTCAGTTCCTGAAAAAATAGCGTCTAAAAAGAAATTGATCTTAGCAGCAAGCAGAATGATGCTCCAAGAGACAAGAGCTGTGTGTATGGTGGAGGCATTTTTCTGTTTTTTAAATTCTGTAAAGTGTTAAATTTGGAGGTTAAGAATGGGTCATTTTTGCTAATACAGAGGGAATGTTATTTTTCACTTTTTAATTAAAAGATGTGTCTTAGAAATAAGAAGTGTGCAGATGTTAAAGAAAACTAAAGGCACCGCCACTTCACAGTTGCTAAAAGACCTTTCAATTGTTTAATTATTTTTCTTTCTTCTCAAGAGTCATAGTTTTTGTAGGATATGTACCACTATAGGATGTGTACTGCTTATAGTCTTCGAAATTTTCAGTATTTCTCTTGAAGAGTCATAAGGGAAAAGGATACAGTTAGAGATTTTTCTGTCTTTTCTTTCTGTTTTGAACATTTTTTCCCAAATGCTTTTTCCTGTGGGCATTTTATTTAGTAAAAGAACAGCTCTTCAGGTTGTAGTTGACCACAAGAATTAGGGTTGAAAGTCTATGGTTTAATTTCTTTGTGAAGTCGTCATTTCTAGTGGATTTCACTGGGTGTTTGTAATAATACCAGGGGAAAGATTGCCCAGCAGTTCTCCTGCTGAGGTTACCGTGCAAGATCCTTGACAGGTAACAATCTCCTCGTGATGCCTGTACAGAGACTGGCTTAAAAAACTCCAGTGCATTTAAGTTGGTTGTAGCCTCAAGTGGCTATCACCATGAAACTAAAAGTAAGGAAACATTGCAGATTTAGTTGTCTTTTATCTAGTATTTGTGTTTAACTCTTTCATAAAGTAACCTCTCAAAAATGTATTGGTTTTAAATGTTTAACTTGAATTCATTAAATTTATTGCCTGGATTATTCTTTGCTATTTTTAAAAGGCTTTAAGCATGTCTCCTATGCATGTGTGCTAAATTGGTGTACTGTTGGTGTATTTTTACTGTTGTGACAGGAAAAGCATTCTGACTTCTTTTAAAATGAGCAATCATATGTATAATCACCTTGGTTAAAACTTCCTTCCTGGTAAGTGCAGCACTTCCTTTGCATCTGGATATGAGGGTGAGCAAGAAAAGCAGAACAGCTTAAACAAAGTAACTTTTTGTGTGATTGATCTTCCTTTAAAAAAATAGGAACTTGAAAAATCAAACAAATGAGTCGTCTTCGGCAATTCAGCCTCTGTTTTATAGGCAGGTAACATTTCCTTCTACTTTCTCAATTATAGGGGTGGTGTATCCATGGTCACTGCTTTCCGGAACTTGAAAAAAGAATTTTAGTTAGCGTGTTATGTTGTTTCAGTTTAACGCTTTATATTTTTCCTGCTTGTTTTATTATCTGCTAAGGCATCATTACACTGATTTTCCTTTTCTCCAGCAGTTAGAGAAAGATTTTATGTGTAGAAAGTGTTGTTTGGAAGGGAAGTTCAGTACGTTGTGGCAACTTGTCTTGTGCGAGTGTGCTCAGTCAGCACTGCCTTACACTTCGAAGCTCTTGGTGAATAATTTCCACTTTAATATTGTTCGATGGAGATTAACTGTGGGCAACAATATTTTTGGTTTACTGAATACTAATAAGGTAGGCTACTTAAGTTTGATACTGTTTCACCAGTGTTTTAGGTGTGATTTGATGTATAGGGTAGTAAATCGGCATCAGCTTGGGATCTTTTTCTTCTGTAGCAAACTAATAGTTCATACTGGAATGTGTGCTTTGAAAATGGATGGATTTTATATGTGTGCTGAATTGATTTATTTAAAAGAAGCACATCTAAGGGCATTAGCCTTGAATTTAGATGCATGTTAAATACCTGTCTTCAGAAACAGTTCCTGAGTTTTGAATCCTAAACGCTTTTTTTTTGTGGAATTCCTGGATTCCGCATCATTGAAAAGAAATGGAAGAAACTGGGAGTAGACAATTTGGTCCAGTCTGCAAATATTGCTTGTTTTGTTACTCCATTCCTGGAGCTCAGTGGGATCATATTCTGCTCACACACTGTAGAATGTTTTGATTTCTATGAAAATCCACTTATGTCAACATGAGCATCATCAAAACAGACGAGGCAGCAGAAGAATCAGTGCTTGATCAAATAGAAGCCAGAAGAAATCAATATGGAGGTTGTACATTCAGACTGCTTATCCTCAGTTAAATCTGTGAAGGATGTCTAAAAGCTCCATTTTAATTATTTAATCACTGGAGGGTTCATTGGGGTTTTTTTTTAATTTATCTTTGGTATTGAATTGAATAGACTACATATGTGGTGGTCTATGTAAGTAAAGTATTTGTGACCAGAATTTAAGGGAAGCAGAAATATAAAAGTATATACATGGCAGGATTCTGACTGGCCTATGATTTTAATTTGGAAGAGTTAAAAAATAAGAGTGAAAATAAATGTAAATGAGAAAGTAATCAAATATTTATATGTTTTGCTAGATTTCTTCTGGCATGGAGTTGGGGGATCATGAACAGCCTGTTGTTATGAGAGAGGAAAACAAACGAAGGAGAAGAAGAATGAAACCTCATTGTACATCGAGTAGTTTTTCGTCAATGGAACTGATATCCATTGAGTTCATTTTACCTACAAGCAATAAACATACTAAAGTACCCGAAATTATATTACTTGAAATAGCTGGCAACTGTACGGTTGAGCAAATGAAAGCACAGATCTGGATGCGTGCAATAGAGATGAGTCAAACCACAGACTTCTACCATGCATTCACCCCGGATCAGTTTATTCTGCAGTACCAGAAGAAAGGGCAATGGTATGAAATTTATGATAAACATCAAGTGTTGCAGACGTTGGACTGCATACTGTACTGGAAGGTGTTACAGAAAAAGGTAGGCAAGATCTATGTTGTCCAGAAACAAAAACCTTCAGAAGAAGTTCAGGAGTTTCAGCAGCAGCTTAACAATTTAATTGGTTATGATGTCACTGATGTAAGCAATGTGCATGATGATGAGCTGGAATTTACCCGTCGCAGATTAGTCACTCCACGAATGATAGAAGTAGCCTGCAGGGATCCCAAATTGTATGCAATGCACCCGTGGACTACATCTAAGCCACTCCCAGAATATTTATTTAAAAAGATCACTAATAATAACATTTTCATAATCATACATAGAGGAACAACTAGCCAGAAAATTAAAGTGTCAATAGATGACACTCCAGATATGATTCTCCACAGCTTTTTTACAAAAATGGCAAAGAAAAAATCCTTGATGGACATTCCTGAAGATCATAGTGAACTGGATTTTGTACTCAGGATTTGTGGCAGAGATGAGTATATTATTGGAGAGACACCAATCAAAGACTTTCACTGGATAAGACAGTGCCTTAAGAATGGGGAAGAAATCCACCTTGTCCTGGACAATCCCCCTGACCCAAATGAGGATGAGGTTCAGAAGGAAGAATGGCCCTTGGTGGATGACTGTACGGGAGTTACAGGGTATCACGAACAATTGACAATAGATGGGAAAGATCATGAGAGAGTCTTCACTATCTCATTGTGGGATTGTAATAGGAAATTTAGGGTGAAAATAATTGGCATTGATATTCCAGTTTTACCAAGAAATACTGATCTTACTGTGTTTGTGGAGGCCAACATTCAACACGGGCAGCAGCTCCTTTCACAGAGAAGAACTTCATCAAAGCCTTTTACTGAGGAGGTTCTGTGGAACATTTGGTTGGAGTTTGATATCAAAATCAAGGATTTGCCTAAAGGAGCACTTCTGAATCTTCAGATATACTGTGGCAAAGCACAGGGGCCATCCACAAAGACGAACCTTCAGTCACATGAATCCTCCAACTCTGACTCAAAATGCAAAACCCAGCTGCTCTATTATGTAAATCTTTTGTTGATAGATCACCGTTTCTTGCTACGAAGTGGGGAGTATGTGCTCCACATGTGGAAAATTCCAGGCAAGGGGGAAGAACAAGGAAGTATCAATGCCGACAAACTCACATCCGCAACTAACCCGGATAAAGAAAACTCAATGGCTATTTCTATTGTGCTGGACAAATACTGTCACCCAATTGCCTTGCCCAAGCACAGGATAGCATCAGACACCCAAGGGGACAGGACCCGAGCTGAAATGCCCAACCAGCTTCGCAAGCAACTTGAAGAGATCATAGCAACTGACCCACTTAATCCACTTTCTCCTGAGGACAAAGAACTGTTGTGGCACTTCAGATATGAAAGCATAAAGCACCCCAAGGCATATCCTAAGCTGCTTAGCTCTGTGAAATGGGGACAACAAGAAATAGTGGCCAAAACATACCAGTTGCTAGCTAAGAAAGAGGCTTGGGATCAGAGCACTTTAGATGTTGGACTCACGATGCAACTTCTGGACTGTAACTTTTCAGACGAAAATGTCCGAGCAATGGCAGTTCAAAAACTGGAAAGTTTAGAAGATGATGATGTTCTTCATTATCTTTTACAGCTTGTGCAGGTAAGGTGTATTTGCATTCTTCAGCTCTGCCTTCCAGGAATATTTGGGTTACCCCATTAGCATTTCCATTTTAGTTGGTCTTGGTAGTAATCCCTAGTTTTGAAGTCTTCAGTGTTTAGTTAAAGCAGTGGTAGTGACCAGGTTAACACAAAATAAACTTTTCTACTTTTTGCCTTTTGCCTGTGTCATTGATTTTGTGTTACCATTGCCTTGTGTCTTACTATTTGCATCTTATGTTGACAGTAGTAATTTTTTCTGGAAATCGTTAATTCCAGCACAGCTATGATGGGAGTAAATCTTAACTGTTCTGTCTCTAATCCTGTTCATATGAGGTCTGAATCACACAGCACTGAAGAGTTGTTGACTGACTTTACTAATAGTTTAGAAAGAGTGTACACAGAAAGGAAGTAAAGGCAGTTGTTGATAAGGGCAAGGCCTGAAGAAGAATCTCAGTTAGGTTTAGGTCAACACCACCAGTGTAGTTACACAGTATGTTGCAGTGACTTCAGTCTTGTGCTGTTAAGAGGACCAAATTTATCTAGAAGTTTCAAAAAAAAAAATTTTGAAAGTAAATAAAGAGTTGCTAGGACTACATAATAAGATTAAGTAATTCTGGGAACTTGGTTAAAAAATTGTGGTTTTGATGGCAATGAATTACTGTGCGTGGATCTCCCAGATGAAATGTTGGGAAGGTTTATAGCAGTTATACAAGAAATTTCGTTGGTTGCTTTTTCTCAATGTGGTGCCATTGCTGGGCAGCTGCAAAGTCTCCTCTGGTGGCTGATGGAAGTGGTAACCCTGTGTTCTTCCTGGTGAGCACAGCCCCTGAAGCCACACAACTGCACCTGACAGGGCTCTGGTTTGCCTGGAAAGGCTGTCATCCCTCAGAGCAGGAAATACTTTTTTCAGAGAATCAGAGGACAAAACTGGCATTCAAAATTCAAAAAAAATGGAAATGGAACTGCTACAGCTGGGGAAGCTGCAGAGTGGGGCTTTTCATTTCTGTGAGTTCAGAGAGCCCAGGTTCCCAGGAAAATGGAAGTTAGTATTTCAGATTTTGCTGCACATCAGTAGTGCTTTAAACAAAGCCTTTCTAGCCTTGTCTTTGCTTGTCTGAAGATTAGGCAGAATTTATGCACTTTGCATTAACCAAAGGAGTCGCTACAGTTACCTCATTGGGCCTCCCACATAGCTGCTGCTATATATATATACATATGCTTGGCTTGTGAGCTTTTGCTGTCTACTTGTGGCTCAGCAATTTTATTAGCTTTTTTTGTGTTCAAGTTAGGAGTTTGGGATGGTGATTGGTTGCTATCCAAATGCCTGAGAGAATGGGGGAAATTCTGAGAGTTTTTCTGTTTGTTTTTGAAATTGTTTGTTTTCAGGAAGTACAAATCTGGTGAGTTTTAAAAAGAGTAAATCTCTCTAACAGTGAAATAAATTACTGTAGCATAAAATCATGGGGACTTCATTGTGTCATTTTTAGTAAGAGATGTTGTAAGATATTACAAGATTACCATCCTTAAAAAGGAAAAAAATGCTAGATTTGAACTTTTACCTCTCTGCTGCTTTCCTTGTCTTTTTTTCTCAGCTAGCAATGGAACGTAGGCTGTCAGCATCCTGCAGCAAAGTTTTGGTACCACAGTGTATTTAAAAATCTGCCATTTTCAGAGAATGGATGTCAACCATTCTTTTGTTCCAATGGACACATCTGAGATGTCTGTTCTGCAAATGGTCATCACCTTTCAAATGCATGCCTTTATGGAAGCTCCATGGCTTATTTCTCTCCTTTTACCTCCATTTTACCTCCTCTTAGAGTTAGAAATCAAGCAAGCATTTTATTTCCCCCCAGTTTTATTCCAAATAGAAGCAACCACACCATAAATAAACCCTTTTAGCGTCCTATAATGGTCTGTCCTTCTCTCTGCAGTTGATAAAACATGGATAGGATAGTTAAAACGCAACAAAATCCTTTGCAAGACAAGCACCAACGACTGTAGTGCGTGTATGTGGCAGTGAGTAAAGTTCTGCTGCTGAATTGACAAGGCAAAGGTATGTGCAGGGACCTGATGAGGTGTCAGCAGAGAGCTATTAATGGCCAGCATTTCTTCTTCTTGTGCAAAAGTTGATGTTTGATTTTGTGAGGAAAAAAGAAAAATGGACTTGACTTTTTAGAATAATTATTTCTAAACCATCAACTCAATAAGGATGCTCATAATACATTTTTAATATTATTTTATGTTAAAATATATTTGCAACTTTAATAAGGAGGTTTTGTTTTGAAGTAATGTTGGTTGTTTGGCTGTATTTCAGTCTTAAATTGTTTTTCAAGGATGTGCACTGAGAACATTAAGCATAGTATATACCAGAATGAGGTTTTTAATAGGCTTTCTTGGAACTGTAAGCAAATCCATTTGAATTTATGTGGTAGTTATTGCTGTTGGCCACCTTATTGCAGCAAAAATTAATTTTTATTAAAAAACCCTCATACCTCATAATCTCATACACAAAGTAAAAGGATCTATATATCGATTTATAGTTGTGAATTCTTATTATTTTAAATAAGATGAAGTTGTTTGGGGATATAAAACAGAATTGCAGAGACAGTTAAGACAGTTCCTGCAGAATTATGATACAAGGGAAAGGCAAGTCTGGTGCTTGGCTTTCTTGTCTGTCTCTGGTGCTTAGCTTTCTTGTCTGTCTCTTAGCCAGCAGCTGGAAAGAACGTGTCTTTCTGACCTTTTTGTAAGTTGGTTCATTCTAGAAGGTTGACTGAAAAAGCTTGATTTTTTTTTTCTGTTGAATAAACCCACAGGTTGATTTACATTTCAGAAATCATGTTGATATTTTAATAAAAAAACAACTGTGTGCCACAGTACTTTTAAGAGTTTATAAAGCTGTGATTTGTTTGATGAATTTAGCAGACCTTTGCTGATGGCTTGGTTGCTTCTTTGCAAGCTGCAGAGCACAGTGATCTTGAAAGAGCCATTATATTCTGTTGAATAACTACTGCTAGAGGTTTGCATACTCAGTTGCCTCTGAAAGCTGAGCGTACTACATGCACCCAGCTCTCTGCGCATCCCTTTGTGTTCCCGTAATCTCCCCACAGGCTGCTTCCTGGCACTCTGTTTCCAGAACCTGAAGCCATTCACCAACCCCCTCAGTCCATGACAGGATTTTGTGACTCTGTTTCAGAGATTGTATGCTTCTCATTTCTTTTTTCTTGCCATGGGATATACATGCATACTTTTTTTCCGTCATTAATACAAAGCACCTATAAACTTGCATTTCTGAAGCAACAGGAAGGAAGCTGCTGGAAAACCTAGTTGAAGTGAAGAAGTTTCCTGGCACAGCCCAGTACCTGGAAGTGTGATAGTTTTCTTGTAGACCAATTCTCTTGGGTTTTGGGATGGAGAGGAGAACAACAGCAAGTAGATTTCAATGCTGACACTTGAAAAGAGTTGTTGACTTTTTTCCCACCCTTTTTTGGCAGTAGCTTGGAAATGTCTGTGGGCTTGGGTGAAGGAGAGCAGCTTTTGGAAGAGAAAAAATGCATCTGTTCTCACAGTCAATAAAAAAAGGCTCTGATGAAGTCTTCCTCTTAATTGTACTCCATTAGCATAGGATGTGTGTCAGAGCCTTTATTCTGTCACTGTTCGGGGTTAAAGGTCAGATAGGTGCTCTGAAGAGCTGCTCCTGTATCCCATGGATATCTCTGGAGAACCCAGCAATGAACCATGGTGCCTTACTCCTGAAGTAGAAGTAGTGGATGTTGTCCAAAACAAGTACTTTATTATTGATATTTTTGTTAAAGAATGATGACAAGTATGTTATTTCATCTGGCAATAATACTTTTGAACGTTCTCAGTGTCAGTCAGACTGCAGGCAGTTTCCTGATCTTGCTAGGTTTTCCTATGGCCTGGGAATGGTGTTGTTTTGTTCCCATTCCTTCATGTGAGACCTCAGGTTGGTCTCACTGGTTCAATACTCCATGCCTTGCTGTGTCACATTGATAATAACCCTGAAAATAACCTGTTGCAAAGAGGGAGTGCTTCTTGAATGAGGCACCGAGAAGCCTCTTAAAGACCTGCTTTGTTATTCATTTTCTACTCCTGCAGCAGCGTGTTCTGTAGATGTCAGTGGTGAAGTGGAAGTGCAGTGGGCTCTTAAATGTATTAATAATATCTTCTATGTTTGTATTACTCAGGCTGTGAAATTTGAGCCATACCATGACAGCGCATTAGCCAGATTTCTGCTAAAACGTGGCTTGAGAGTAAGTAATTAAAAATACAGCCAACTTATGCTAAAGAAATGTCAAGAAATGTGTGCTGATTGAAATACTGTTCTTCACCTCCAGAACAAAAGAATTGGTCACTTCTTATTTTGGTTCTTAAGAAGCGAGATTGCCCAGTCCATGCACTACCAGCAGAGGTTTGCGGTCATCCTCGAAGCCTATCTCAGGGGCTGTGGGAAGGCAATGCTGCACGATTTCATGAAGCAGGTGCAAGTCATTGAGTTGCTGCATAAGGTCACAATGGAGATCAAATCGGTTTCTGCAGAAAAGTATGATGTTACTTCTCAAGGTATTTGCTAACAGGCATTTATTTGTTGGTAATAATACTGGTTTTTTCTCTTTGGGTGTGAAATACTAGGGAGCAAATTTTACTGTTTATTTAGAAAATTTGTGGATAAAGAACTGTCAAAGGGCATAATTTTCTTTAAAATGTATGCATAAACTGGTAATGATTGAACCAGGGTTAGTTTGCTCATTCCACCCCAAAAGAATTCCTTGGATTGGAGAGCCTTTCTACTCTGGCTATGCAGAAGTGGTTGTGGTGGTGTTTTGAAAGAAAAGTGTGAAGGAAATATGCATTTATTCTTCAATATGTAATGTAATATCTGTAAAGTTACTGCATAGTGTGAGTTAAGGGACTTAATGAAGCCCCATATAAAAACAATATTTCTAATCAACTTCCTAAGTTTATCTTAAATACTCTATAACCTAAATGTATTCAGTCAGAATCCTGTATTTTGGAAAGAAACTTTACAGCCTTGCAGATGTACACGTCTGTAAGAGCAGTGGATTCCATAATACCTTGTCTTTGAAGGATATGTGGGCAAAGAAGAAAAGTTTTGAGGGAAAGCAATCACATTGACACCCACCAGGTTTTGAAGTTAAAGAATCTTTGTATGTAATGTACAGCAGAACATTGAAAGATGACTTACATAATTGACATTTTCACTGAATAAGGCTTCCTGAAACTGTGGAGTGTCCTACTAATGCTATATCTAATGTAATTTATTCTCAGATTACTGGGGACATAATTTTTCCTACAGGCTCCCTCTACTTTTGTTTTAAAAATGTATATCCTAAAATTTATTCTTTAGGTTATTGCTTCTTTTTTGCCCTGTCATCTCTAATGTTCATTGTTCATATTTTCAGTCTGAATGTTTTGTTCTGTTTCATTTCATTCTGTCAAGCAGTCTCATCTAATTCTTGTATATATGTTTCTTCCTTCAGTATTTGTGGAATTTTTTTAAAGAATAAATTCCTTCCTGTTAGGTCCATACTACTCCAGTAGCAATCATGCTGTCAAACTGTTTCGTTCACTTTTCATGTAATCTCTTTGATTATATTTGAATGCAGCAAGTAATAATAAATAAATAAATTCTTAAGATCAAAATATTACATCTTTCATGGGATTATCTGCTTTCATCACTACTCTGTACTATATGATTTGTTTCCCAAGAATGTGTCTAGGCACCTGTTTCACCTCTTAAAAGACATAGCACCTTGTTCTTAGGCCAGATCAACTTGAAAACTGCTTTAGCAAGTGCCTTTACTTGTGTTTTAAAATCAGCTGATTCCTAATCTTTGCTCACTTCAATTGACTGGCATATTGTTTTCAAATTACTTTACATTACAGTGAGGAGACTTACTGAACTAAAGCTACATTTTTCTAGGAAATCTGTAGTTGTGTTTTAGAAAGCTGTTTCATGACCCAGATTACTACAACCTAGGTGTTTTTCATGGAGGGGATTTTGTTAGGGTTTTTTTTTGTGGCGGTTTGATTTTGATTTTTGATTTTGGGGTTTTTTGTTTGTTTGTGGGCTGGTTTTGTTCATGGTTTGGGTTTGGTTTGGTTTTGTGTTATTGTGGGATTGGGTTTTGGTGTTTGTTGTTTTTTTTTTTTGAAAGGTGTTTAATTATACAGTCCACTTACTATCCCCTGTGTATTGCTGTCAGATTTACTTTTTAACAGAAGAGATACCACATTGGTCACCAGGCATTGCTAGGTAGTTCTCTTCTAAAACCTTATGGTATAGATGTGACATTTGTGTTCTGTGAGTTCTTGGCTAATTCTTTTGGCTTGACTTTCTTAATTTGATAGCAACTTTTGAATTGTCTTCATTTTCTTTCAATGTGTCTTCACAGCCCAAAAAGCCAAAGTGTCTTGGGCTACATCAAAAGCAGTGTGGGCAGCAGGTTGAGGCGAGGGAGGTGATTGTGTCCCTCTACTCTGCCCTTGTGACACCCCACCTGGAGCACTGTGTCCATGTCTGGGTCCCTCAGGACAGAACAGACATGGACCTGCCGGAACAAGTCCAGAGGAGGGTCACAAAAATGATCAGAGACCTGGAACACCTCTCGTATGAGGAAAGGCTGAGAGAGTTGGGGCTGTTCAGCCTGGAGAAGAGAAGGCCCTGGGGAGACCTTACAGCAGCCTCCCTAAACTTACATAGACTTTATAAAGAAAGGTGGGGACAAATGTTTCAGTAGGGCCTGCAGCAACAGGGCAAATGTTAGTGGATTTGAACTCAAGGAGGGCAGATTCTGACTATGCATAAGGAAGACATTTTTCATGATAGGGGTGTTGGAACACTGTAACAGGTTGCCGAAGGTGGAGGTGCCCCATGCCTGGAAGTATTCACGGTCAGGTTGAACAGGGCTCTAAGCAAGTTGAGTTGAAGGTGTCGCTGCTCATTGCAGGAGGGTTGGACTAGATGGCCTTTCAAGGTCCCCTCCAGCCCAAACTGATCAATGATGCTCTGATAATGATTCTGTGTTGAGTATCCAGGTCCATGCCTAGCTTTCTCAGTACAGTTTTTTTTCTCTTTAATTTTTATCTCCAAAATTACTCGAATTTATATATGCATCCTCTGCTCTGTAGCTACAGTTTCTTTTAGAACAATGTTCAGGTCTTTGCCCTAGGGCTGAGTAATAACCAGTGTATTCCTTCTGCTGCCAACACCTGCTAGCTGAGATGAAAAGATTATATTGTATAATCTGTATTATTCTCAGCTGAAGCTTCAGATGCTTGAAGTTTGATGAATTAAAAGATTGAGTTTAGATGTGAACATAAAAATTCTTGTTCATATAATATACAGCAAGTTTTCTTCTTACTGGAACGTGAGAGCAAAAAGGCTGCACTATGAAACCAGTTGTCAAATGGGAAATTCAGTATCTCTATATTGTCTCCTTAACAAGAACTCAGGAGCCACGATTCTGCCTGCATTTCTTGTCAGTTATAAGGACAAAGTATTTTTTGTGTGTGTTCTACTGTGTTTTGTTTTTTAAATGAAAGCTGACATTTTTACATAATCTCTTGAGTTTTCCAAAGGACTCCAGGCACTGTGCAGGGCTTCTAACACTGCAGAGAAAGCACAGGACTTGTGAGGTGCTGGAAGACTTTACCTTTAGGTATCTGAAACAGCCCTGACCATTAATAGTGCAAGTTAAAAAGTCTTCCTCCATTCCTAAAATCAGGAGATCGTGAGGAAAGCAATTTAAATAGTAGCTAAACAGAACTTTTTAGCCAGATCATGATGCTTAAGAAGTTTGATTTGCTATAAACTTTTTGCCTTCCAACTTTTGATTTCATTGTGTTTTCTTATTTGCAGTTATTGCACAGCTAAGACAAAAGCTTGAAAAATTACAGGGCAGCAAACTTCCAGAAAGTTTCAGAGTTCCATATGATCCTGGGCTAAGAGCAGGAGCCCTAGTGGTAAGTATATTCTGAGTTTCTACAAATCCTTTTTTTAAAAAAATCTGTTTGCATGTATGTGTCATTTGGTTAAAAATTTTGCTAATATATCTAAAGGTATTATTTCAGTGTGAATATCATGACATTTCATGGACTCAGTAAGTTTTTGCTCCCAGAGCTATTATTAACTGTAGTAATATGCCACCATGCACTAAAAAAAAAAAAAATGCAACAACCCATGAAATCTAATCATGAAATGGCAATTATGATTTTTCCGTTAGTTTAATCCAGAATTTAACGAGGTAGCTGAACTTTTTTTAAAATGAAATATCTGTATAAAACTGTTTTATCTGTTTCAGGGGCTTTGGGGTACTCAGTTTCCATTCTTCCAGTTATTTATTTGTCTTACCATGAATCATATCTGCATTAAGGTTTAGGTCCAGACCTTTATCATATTAACAAAAATATCTAACCTATTTCTGATGTTTTGATGCCTCTGTGTTGCTTTTATTAGAAAATACATTAGTTTTATTAGAAATGCATTAGGAAACACTTGAGTTTTTCTGTGTCGCTGCCTTCAGTTTTGTGGTGAGATTCCAATTGTGTGTATCAACTCAGAGTTAAAAACAAGATTAATAAATTGGCAGATGTGAAGTGAAAGGAAATTGGATCGTGCATTTGCTATGCAATGTGAGGCCTGTATAAAGAAGCACAGTGAAGATCCTTGGAGTCACTTGATGTGCAGCAAGGAGCCCACAAGAAAAGAATCCCTTGCTTTTTGTCTTAGCTAAGGGCAGATGAATCATCCAGCTTATGGAATTGCTGAATAGTCAGGTACTCATTTGGGTACCTGATGGTACTGGTTGTCTCGATATGGCCGTGTTTCTGTTCAATAAACCTGTGCCGTGGAAGACACGCAATAAGCTAGTCAATCTTCAAGCTGAGAGAATTAAACACCTACCAGCTGGACACAGCTGAGGTACTGTCAGTACAGAATTCAATTCAGACATTGCTTACTCAGAAATAAAGAATTTGTGACTTCTTAAATACTATTTTCTTGTTTGTATTCCTCTCCCTTTAGTCGTTTATTTTTGGTTTTTTATACAGAAATCATCACCTGCTTGACAAAAAGTGGATTTCAAAATAAAATAGAAGATCTCTCTGGATTTTCTAGTTTTCCTTCACTTAGGAAGTATTCAGTCTTCCCAGGACCTTCCTAGATGCAGGAAGCTATAGATTTGCAAAGGAAGATAGCTATGTCCAAAATAGATAGGTTAGGCATTTTTCTCCAAAACTAAATGAACAAATTGTTGTATCAAATGAACAAAAATATTTGCTACAACAAACTGTATTGCTAAGCTTTCATTTCGCATTTGTTGTAACAAGCACTGTTTGTCCATAATGTACAAACCCTAAAATTTTACTACTCTAAACCAAATATTAGAAGGAAAATAAGTGTTGCTAGTCAGTTCAAAGATTTAAAAATTTCTTTCTTTTTGAAAATATGGATGGTAAAAACTGCTTTTTTTTAAACCATGGGCTCAGAAATTCTATTTATATAATGTGGATATTCCAAAATACTTATCTCCTATGTCATGGATTCTGTCAGCTCTCAAACTAATGTGCAGTTGCGTTTTTTTTTTTTTTTTTTTTTTTTTTTTTAAATTTTTTTTTTTTTTTAAATTTTAGGTGGCTTTGTTGTACATAGTCATGTTCAACAATGGATCAGGCATTCCAAAGTAGAAAGTACTACCTACTGGAGTTGCGTTAGCTGTAATTACTGGAGAAAACATTTGAAATAATGCACTTTCAGCAGTTTCAGTGCTGAATTTATGAAGATTAAAAATGTAATAGAACTAAGTAGGGAATTAATTCTCTTATTTTACAAGTTATTATGTTGAATTAGTCTCAAAAATGCCATTTTCCCTATGAATTTGAACAATTTGCTAAGGGAATTGAGTCAAGCAGTTTGGAATGTAGTTGCTAGAAGTCACAAGGATGGATGATGTGGTAAATTGCACTGAGCAATGATTATTTTTTGGTTTTGCAAAGCACTATTGAAGTGCTGTTGTGAGGGTCCATATCTGCCAGTTTTGTCAGAATCTCTGTTATTGGTTTAAATCTGTCTGAAGGAGAGATTTACAAGCTGAATCCAGTTTTGGAGGGTCAGGTTATGCTTTTTCCTTTATCATGGGCTGTGGTTAAAAGTTGTGCAGGCTCAGTGAGACTTTATCTGGCAACTCACCACCATTCCTTACATGTTCTTTCAGTGTATATCTTGTGGTGTAACTGATTGGAAGTTGGTAAACTATTCTGAAGCTGCTGTGTAAAAAGATTAGTTGTGTTGACATTGGAGTACAATGGCTAGCAAGCAATAAATCTGTCTTTCACAGATAGAAAAATGTAAAGTAATGGCATCTAAGAAGAAGCCCCTCTGGCTTGAGTTTAAATGTGCAGATCCAACAGCTCTGTCAAATGAAACCATAGGCATAATCTTCAAGCATGGAGATGACCTCCGTCAGGACATGCTTATTTTACAGGTATGATAGCTGAAACATATCAAATCAGTAATGTGAATAGTTTCAAATATTTTTACATTGTTTTGATTTTCAAAAGTGTGTATACCTTATCTTTACTGTCCATATGCAATATGAGATTATCCTTTGTTTTTTAAACCGTGTATGGCAAGGCAGACATCAGCGTTGGATCATTGTCCTTGTACTGCAGTATTTTATGTTACTGTGTTGTGGATTAACTCCAGTGGGATGGGGAAAGAGGAGAGGAAGAGTAAAAACAAGAAAACTTGTGGGCTGAGCTAAGAATTGTTTAGTAAGCAAAGGAGAAATGGAAGAGAGAGAAAGAAAACAGGTGTTGCTAAGGCAGTCACTCTCCACATTCTGTGGGTAGACCCAGTGCCCAACCAGTTCCTCCTGCACAGACAATAGTTAACCCGTGTAAGCCCTTTCTTTCTTTCTTGTACTGCCAAGCATGATGTTCAGCATGGAGTATTACTTTGGTTGGTTCAGGTCATCTGCCTGGCTGGGTCCCCTCCCAACCTCCTGTGCCCTCTCTGATCTAGTCGCGGTGAGGCAGAGTGACAGACAGGCAGCCTTGGTGCTCAGCAAATGCTGTTCAGCAATAGCTGGGACATCAGGTGTGTTCCCAGCATTGCTTTGGTCACCAGTCTAAGCCACAGCACCACACAAGCTGCTCTGATGGAAATCAGCTTCACCAGCCACACCCAGTACATACTGTAACCCTGTTTTTTCCTGCCATATGCCATACACACGTCACATTTTGGTGGTCTAGAGACCAAATGTTACTCAGTGAAAGAGGGCCTGTTTTTCTGATGAAGCATTTTTATCATTCATTTATGCAATGGGTGACATTAACAAATGAAAAAGAAATCAGTAGGTAGCATTAATATAGTAATATTTCAGTGATTGTTCTGACAACTGGTTTGTTAGTACTTTTGGGTATATTTACAGGGAAAAATGGACATACTGGGTGATGTATTTGATCTCAGCTTATGTAGAAATCATGCAATATATTTATTAATACTTTATGAAAAAGTAAAGATTTCCCAGTTACAGGACAGATGAGGCAATATATATCCTGGTTCTGTGGCAGATAATCTTGAATGGCTGCATACTTTCTGTGTTTATCTCTTAATCTCTCCAATAGCCAAGTAAGTTTAGTCCCATCTCAGAAGTCTGGGTAGTGTTATTTGTATGAGTAATACGTAACATTCAAATAATCTGAAATAACTTAGCATATATATTTTTTTTACTAGATTCTTCGAATTATGGAATCCATTTGGGAAGCAGAATCCTTGGACCTCTGTTTGTTACCATATGGTTGTATTTCTACAGGGAACAAAATAGGTATGTGATCACACTTAGTGTGATTGGAAATTCCAGTACAGAAGTTGTGTATGGGAGAACTGTTCTAGTATGGACTGAGGTGCTGAGATAAACAACACTTCTTTACATTTTCTGTGGCAGCTTCTTTTGTGTCTTGGCAGTGGTTTCTGCCCTTCTGATGGGTATCCCTGAGCTGCTCCACCAGCTTAATTGTGGTTCCTGTGCAAGTCCAACTGCTTGGGTAGTGGTGCAAGTTTCTCTTCAGTAACAGTATTTAGCAGGAAACAGCAGTGAAAGTGAGTGACTTACTCAAGATGTGTTTTAATGTGTTGGTAAGAATAAAATAAAGAAAAGAGCTAAACATTTACATTTTTTTCCTGACCTAAAGCTTCATACCCTGTGCTACATAGAAGCAACATTACTTATCAGTGTACTCAGGCAGTATTTCTCACTGGGCATTAGTTCCTGCAGCACAGATGATCTGTTTTTCAGAATTCATGGTGAGAGGAATCAAGTAAGAAATCCCAGTAAAATTCAGAACTGTTTTTATTATATGTCTGTAATGCTCTTGCTCTCTAATATCCATTGCCACATAAAATTTCTGGATCTCTCAGCAATGCAGGAAACCCAAACTCACTGACAAAATACCTGGTAGTGTGACATAAGAGATTTCCCTTTCTCCTAATATAAATGTTTTAAAATTGAATAATATGTATTGGTAGAATTTTTTAATAAAGAAAATGGAATATTATAAATCAAAATACCAATTTACTATAAATATAAGGAGGATTGGGGTTTCTTCCTCTTTTAGATATGTTAAGTCTATTATTTTAGAGAGGTTTTTAGGATTTTATGTGCTTTTGTTTAAAATCATGTTAAGACAATGTCATGTATTGAAAACTGGAGGAAGAAGGAGAAAATCTGCTAGTGATTCCAGTATTCTCTTAATAATTCTTTAATGAATTCTCAAATGATTCCCCATTCTTTTGTTTCTTTAGGAAAGTAAAATATTATTTCCTAATGTGCATGGGAGAGATGTAAGAATTTAGCATCTTTTAGCACCACAATAATGCCATGGTTAATCCTACAAACACTCCTGCACAGTTTGCTGAGAATACCTGCAGCCTGAATTAGTGATACCTAATGTGGGACACTTTGATGTAGAGCTTATGCTTCTTTGGAACAAAACCAAAGAGTAGTGGCATGCAAATGTTCTTTCACAGTATTCACATGCAGTCTTCTTACAAGCTTCTTCTTCCCTCCCTCTTAATCCTTCTGTGGAACTTGGGCAGTTTCTGTGTATTGACACAAGGACAGTACCCCATTCTACACTGAGCACAGGGTGAAAACAGGTGTCCTACACCTGGGGCTGGCATCCTCTGCTGTGTAGAGGTTTCTCAGCCTGTTAAAGATGTCTGCATTCACTGCAGTTTGTCATTTTGGAAACATCTGCCCTCTCTACTGCTGCTGCCAAGTCGAGCTCTGTAGGAAGAACTTCCTATTCTATGTATCACTGGTAAAAGGTCATACCCTGCTCTTTCTGCCTTTGGCATGTCCACATGTTCCCAGCTCTGCGAGGCAATTATCACTGTGATTCCTCCTGAATTTCAGAGGAGTTCAAGCTGGTTCTTAAAGAGTCACCTGCTTTAGTACCACAGATCCCCAGAAACACATCGCGTAGCGCCTTTACTGGTGCCTTTCCTCCCAGCCGAACGCAGCCCAGCTGAGAACCTCTATCCTAGTTACAAAAAAACGCCGCCTGTGCCAGCTTTGTGCTCCTGGAATCAAAGAGCTGTTGGCCAGTAGAGGGAGATTTGTGAGCACAGGCAGGGAAGACCTTTTCAACAGCTGGAATGTGATCTGGAGCTCAGTCCCAGGAGAAAAGCAACAGCTTGGCAAGCACAGACCAAAATGCAGAGCTTTTTAATTTGGTGGTCTTGGTGGTGGGTTTCAGAGGTCTTATTTCCACAATAGTTTTATCACAAACAAATCCAGGCCACTGTCAAGACAGGAGAAATACCTCCAGGGGGTATTCAGCCATGAATTCAGCCAGGAGTGGAAGGCAGGAAGAGATTACTGCGTTGTTATTCTGTTACTGAAAAAATTGCACATAATGCAGTAATTGCACAAGGAAAAAGGACTGTGAATAGAAAGAAATTGATCTGTTCTGGAGAGAGTCAAACTGAAACCAAGTCAGTAACTGGTTTGAATCACTTTGAGGACAAAGGGATATTTTTCTTTGCTTGCTCATCTCTGAGGTGGAGCTGAACCTGGAAGACAGTACTGAACTTGAACCAGAGGAAGAAGATAGTATATTTCCAATTATCTAATAAGTTCAATTAAAATCTGACTCCCTCCCCCCCCGATACAGACTTATCCAGTCCGAGGGCAGACTGCATTTGCTAGTTTTAGCTACAGTTGTGTTGCAGCCTCTGTTTCTGCATTTCCCTCTGGCTTCCCCTCCATCACATACCATGTTGGCATGAACAGTACAAGGCAGTACAGTACACCATGTTGCTGTGATCTGCCAATTTGCCTTGGCAAGGTTGTGCTCAGTTTAGGGACAGACCTGTGGGCCCTGACAGCCAGAGCTTTTCACCAGCAATCCCATTGCCATACCCCACTGTGTACTGGTATTTCTGAACCTCTCTGTGTATCTGCACTCCTAAGCTTAAGTTGGATTTACTGTAGGATGGCCAGCTCTGTTCCTCTGCCACAGCCCTGGCAACACTTGCAACCCTAGACTGCTGCAACACTGAAGCTTTTTTTCAGCTCCTCATATTTGTGAAGCTGGAGAGAAGCTAGGGATAATGTGAACAGGTATCAGGACAGGAGTAGTTCCTCTTCTTGGGAAAAGCCCTATGCAGAGGGTCCTTGCTCGTCATGTGATAGTTTCCATTTTAAAAGAGGAGAAGTTTAGGATGCCAGGCTGTTTACAAGCTCTGGCTGTTTTCAGCTAGGAATGAACAAGAACCATTGTTGCTTGTAAAATGAATCACTGCATACAACCTATGAAGTTCTGCAGTTCATTTTAAAACACACTTCAAAATTTAATTTTGCATATTTTTAATAGGCTGTGGTATAAATTTAATAACTTCTTCTAACTTCTTCCTTATTTTCTCTAGGAATGATCGAAATTGTGAAAGATGCTACAACAATTGCCAAAATTCAACAGAGCACAGTTGGGAACACCGGTGCATTTAAGGATGAAATACTAAACCAGTGGCTCAAGGAGAAATGCATGATTGAAGAGAAGGTGAATTCTTTGAATTTTTCAGTAGGATTTTCAGATGCACCCTACTAATTTAGGAGCAGAGAGCCCATATGTTTGTGTTTGTTACTTAAGGGAGTCTGAAAAATCAGTTTGTTTTGCCTGCACTCAGCTGCAGGTGTCTGTGAAAGAGCCTTTAACGTACAGCTGGCAGCCAGACTCCTGAGAGACAAGGTGCTTTTGAAATTACTTCTTTGTCAGTGGAAGTTAGAAGAGATACACGAGGAGAAGATTGAAAGGACATCTAAGAACACTGAAAGGCAGAGTGGTTTTAGAGGATTTAGAGACAGACTTGGGTACTCACAACTGCTTTGCTTGTGCAGATCCACTGACCAACTAGAGCTTTCTGACAGCTTTTGTTTCCCCGTCATGTGTGAGGAATATGCTACTTTTCTCTGTGCTCACACAGCATAGGGAGTGCAGTGCAGAGCTGTGATTGTGATCTCTCTTGTGCAGTGGTGTATTTTATAGGACACTTCGTATAATTGTTGATAGATACATGTCAACAGAAAGGTACATAACTCTGAATTATTGCATTTAGTGTCTAGCATTGAAGCATTTAACATCTGTAAGATTTATTTTTAGTTTCAGGCAGCTGTGGAAAGATTTGTTTACTCTTGTGCTGGATACTGTGTGGCAACCTTTGTACTCGGAATAGGAGACAGGCACAATGACAACATCATGATTACAGAAACAGGTGGGTTATTTTGTGAGAATTTCATAGAAATGCAGACTGTCTATACTTCACTAGATTTATCTTTCATTTTAATAAATAATGCACTTAAGAATGAATGAAGAGACACAATCCAGTTCTGCCAGTGTTGCTTACTAGTTCAGGTCCTCCTGTGACATTGAAATGTGTTGTCACCCCTGTTGGCCTTCATACAGGCTCTAGATATTACCATTAATAATGCCATTATTTTCCAAGGAGCAGTATGACACAAACTAAGTCATGGGGAAGGTAAACCAATTTTTTTTTTAGTGTCTACATCTAAAATCCAAACACCAGAAAAACTATAAAGCAGACAGCTGTTCACCTGTCTGATATGTGGAGGTGGTTCTGACAGAGTTCAGTGGAACTGTATGTATGTCAGAATTCAGATGTTGCTGGAATGTTTTCACTTCTGAGGAATGTAATTGCTTTATGTATTGTGAAAACATCCTAGGAAATAAGCATACATGGAGTGTATTGGTTTTTCTGTTAAAGTCTGAGGAATAGTTGCAATCCTCCTGAAGAAAGCCACAATTCTTTTGTACTGTAAACTTTTGGAATTATTTCTGTAGCTGCACATTGTTTCATACTTGATTTTACTTACCTGTGGAAGTCCCAGAAAGGACCCTAGAACAAGCATTACATATGGAGGAGTTTTATTTGATCTAAGGAATTCACTTTTAGTTTCATGATCCTCTTAGTCTCTGCTAAGAGATGGAAAATACTTTAGGGCTTAGTTAGAAGGCTGGATATTAATATTAATGATCTTATAGTTGAAGTTTTACCAGTTGAAGGCTAGAGGGAAGTACCATGAAGGCAGAAATTGGCTAATTGAAGACTACAGCAAAAAAGTTCAGCTGGGGTCAGAAAAGATGACAAAGAATTGCTTTAATTTCAACATTATATATAATACAATGCAGTGTTAGTTCCCATTGGCAGAAAATGAGACACAGGTTGGTGGACAGGGAAACAGAGCAAGAAGTGTTACTCTGTTGTGGTCAGGAGCATGTTTGCCTTTGAGTCTTTAACAGGAGTTATCATAAGCCTCAGAAGCTGGAAGGATGACAGTCTGAGAGGTCTGCAGGGAGTCAGATTTGGAAGGTTGGGGGAATTTGGAAGCTGGCTTAAAATAAGAATGTTCCACCTACAGATCCATGCTAAGTATCATCTTACATAATTTGATGTTTTTTCTTTTTTTATACACGTGCCACTATTACAAATCTATGTTTTCAAGTAACCATATTCTTGTATCCTTGTGCTGGCTGCCAGTGAAAGTAATAAAGTAATCTAAAGACTATTAGCACACTCCAGTTCTGTAGGTGTAGAGATCTTTAAGAGGGCAGTTTTTCATTGCTTTTATGGGAATTGATACCCTGCTATTCTCTCAAAGTTATCAAAAGGGTGACAGTGCAGACTTACTCTCCACATACAGAGTGGTTTAGAATTTGCTAATGCAGGTCTGCGAGGAAGAAGCACGTTCTAGTCAATGACATTTGCCAAGGAGACGGGGAGTGCCAGAATCCCATGGGTATTTGAAACCCAACCCTCAAGCCTTTTCCATGTAGTGTTGCACTGATTGTTATGGATCTGAGGCACAAGCTTTCCTGGGCTGATTTTTGAAAAGCTATGAGTGTATATTTAGAAAGTACAGCTCTGATGAGGTTTTGGCAACTGCCAAAGATAAATAAAATGTACTTTTGCCAAGAGGACAGAATTATCTATTTTGAAAAAAAAAAAAGAGAGAGAACAGTCTTTTCTGCTGGAAAGAGTGATCACATATAACAAAAAAGAGGGTTTGGAACTACTGTGAATACAAGTAAGTGTTCTTAGCAGTTTATTGTATTTGACTATAACTGTGACTTCTTCTTCTCTTTATGAAGGTAACCTTTTCCATATAGATTTTGGCCATATTCTTGGGAATTATAAAAGCTTCCTTGGAATTAATAAGGAGAGAGTTCCTTTTGTGCTGACACCAGATTTCCTCTATGTCATGGGGACATCCGGAAAGAAGACAAGTCTTCATTTCCATAAATTTCAGGTAAAAGAATGATCATCTAGCTGCAAATCAATTAAGCAATGTGTTTTTACCCTCTGAAATGAACATTAGTGCCTTGGTTTTCAAAGGTCTAGGCTCCTGGGCATTATGTTAATAAAATGTAATGAATCATGATACAATTCCAGGATATTTTAGGCCCAGCTAAGAGCAAAAATTATCTGTAGGCTTATGGGAAATAGAATTCAAACATCCACAAAGCCAGATTGAAAACCTTGCTAGCAGCAGACCAGATAAGCAGTTCTTTCTTTGTTTCTCGTTTTGATTAAAAACACTTTTGGAGGACTTTGGTGTTTGTGCAATTAGAGGGAACTCATGGCACTAAGCAGAGCCTCTGTGTAGGGCAAGCAGGTGTGAGGAACTCCTCAGCTGGCTTTGCCAGTGATGCTCCCTACTGATTCTGCCCTTGAGTTCTGGGGCTCAGACTGCTGCCTCTGAGTAAAAATCTGTAGTGCCCCTAAGCTGTGTCAGATGCTGGTTTTGTGAAGTGGATGGATAGATTTAACTCTGAAAGAAAAGAATGGTCTAAAAATCCAGTAGATTGAAGCTTCTGTTCAAAACTGAGTGCTTCCAAAGCAGTTGTGATTATTCAAGCTACTGTAGGACCTGGGCAAAGAGGGAGCAAAGCAAAATGCTGTTCAGTATGTTTAACGAAGTGGTGGAGAGCATGTATGTCTGGGGTGTTATTCCTTTGGTCATCTTTACAGACTTGCAGTAAGTGATTGATTTAGAAAACAGGTTCCTTATAATATCAAAACCAAAGTCTCCTGCAGAGTGTGAGTCAAAGCAAAAGCCTGTTCTGGATTCCCTGGGGGTGAGCCAGTCCCAGTCAGGAGTCAGGTTTTCTAACCTGAGTACCTAATTCAAATTCTCGCTGTTGGATGGTGACTATGTCCCTTTGAACATATAAGTGATTGGATAGCAAATCTGTGTCCTACACACAACCCCACACCCTCTCCCTTGCAATTGTTGGTGATGGGCAATGTGAACTGTCCTAAGATAAGAACACCAGGTGGGTCCTCTTTAGCATTTAATCTCCGTAATGGACCAATCTCAGCACTTTTACTCACTCATCCAAAAGTGAGTGTTCTCCATCTTGGGGCTGGACATACCCTGCAGACATCCCTGCCAGGGCTGGGGATCCCCCCAGAAGCTCCCTACAACCTCAGGAGACCAGTTTGCCCAGTTTCCAGCAGCATTTTATACTCTTTTGCATGCTCAGGTGTACCAAAGTGAAGCCATCACGGCTCCCCCTTCTCTGGAATGCATCCATTCTGTGATCATCCAGACAGTTCTTCCTGCAATTCCCACCTGGTATTCTTATCTTAGGAGAAATTACATTGTCCACCAGCGACAATCATGAGGGAGAGGGTGTGCATGTAGGGGGACAACCCAGGAGAAGACCCAACTATCTTTTGTTGAAGTCACTGTCCACACTTCTGAAAATAATGAAAGAACCAGGTGCAATCTTTGAGTCTTCAGTTTGCAAGGACTGGCTTTATCACAGTGCAGGTGTTTTGAAGGGGGCTTGTAGCTCAACAGATTTAAGATGGGGAGGAAATGCTGAGCCTGTGCTCTCAGAGAAGCCTGTGAGCTGTGCTGTGTAGAGGAATGATGCTATTGCTGCAGCTGTAGCCATGTGCAAGTGTGGGGCTGAAACACCACTCTGACTTGTGTCATTTCAAAGAAGACCTCTGTCCTGGAAGCAGGAAATAGTTAAAAAATGTGCTCATAGAGAGTTGAAAGACATGTTGGTCTCTGAAGTGAAGTTGTGTTTGTATATATGGATCATCCAGCTCTTTAGAGAATGTCTGACCTTTACTTCAGCAGCCCAGATGTCAAAAGCAATTGGAGGTGATTTTGGTCTTAGCCGCTCTTCAGTATGTCGTGCCTCCATCATACCATCCTGGCTTTGACTAAATACACATTTTGTTGTTCTGGTAGTAATTTCTAAGTACTGCTGCCATCCCACTAATGCAGATGTTTTAGGAAAGCTGTGATAATGCCACTGTCATTTCCACTAGTGTCATTAGCCAGATAAAAGGTGATTAATGTGCCTTGCCTTTGAGAACTGTGACCTGGGCATTTTAAGTGAGATGATTTAGGAATGGACAACAATAAACAGAACAAAATATGTAAGTTCATGTATAGTTGTGCTGCAATAGCTCCTGTTTATAAACCACTATTGTGATAGTGCATTAAAAGCCTTTTCTGTCCAGTAAAAAGGAAGTTAAGGTACTTTGGTACAACTAGAATAGTAACACAGAGCAAGAAGTGTAAGTTTTTATTACCAGAGTAAATATGTTTTTATGGCCAGAGTGAAAAAAAAACCCCTATAGTTTCACTTTTCAACTAACTTGTTTCATTATATTTCCTAATATTGAGGGATTCATTTAGGCATGCCTGCTGAATCATTCATGTATTAATGGATAAGCCTCAACATTTATCCTTCATTAATTTTAAAGAGCATTTCTCATTATTTTGCACTTCAGCTACATTTAAAATAGATTGTACTTCAGAAGAATCTTTTGTTTTTTAGAGGCTTTTGTGTTTTTAGTAACTTAAAATAGCTACTTTTTAAAAAAATTATTTCTCTGTTACTGATTGGACACAATCCGTACAGATCTATTAGCAGCTATAGCTCATATTTCGGGTGTCAGAGGAGGTTAAAATGGCAAATAATTTTGTCTGAAATTCACTGCAGAAGAGTATAGTTCATTATTAGTGAACTTCTGAGGCTGTCAGTGGCCTGGCAACTTTCCTGGAAGCTCCTTTCAATAGGAAGTTCTTAATCTAAATTTTGTTTCTCTTTTTGTTTGCATTTGTTGTGATGGTTTATTGGAAATTAGAGGCCAGAGGTTATTAATGACATCACAGAAATGCTTAGTAGGAAGCAATATTTGATGAGGTTTTATCCTCCTTGCAAACATATATTTAAGCATAACTTAATCTGAGAAGACAAATATTTTTCTCTTCTGTCTATGAATTTTTCAGCTGTCTTAGTACTGCCCAGATTTCTCTTACTGTAAGTGTCATATGTGGCATTTCTTTTCCAGCCTTTGGCTGAAACCCATCAATTCTTACTCCAATGTACATGAAACTTTTTCACTTCTTACTTGTAGAAGCCCTTGAGAAAGCCTCATCTGAGATCTTCATAGCCTTTTTTGAGCTTTGTCCACCTACCTATTATTAGTTTGCCTAAAATTGTCTTCAATGGTATTTGCATTAATTTTTTTTGCATTAATTATTAATTTTTAAAATTATATTTAATTAATTCATTATTTTTCCATTACTTTTCTGACTTGAGAATACAGACATCTGTATTTTCAGTACTAATCAAATTCTTTTATTTCTTTACAAAATCTCATGTATTTGATTTTCAAACAAAGGTGTCAGAAAGCAGAAGAGTAGACAATTGCTCATTGAAAAATTCTGAGTTGGAGTATCCTGTATAGGGAAGGGATGGCCTGTGTAACAACTTCGACACTTTAGGTTATACAAATGCCTGAATTTTAGGATAATAGTATTTAGGACAGTTTCAAGCTCTCAGAATAATTGTTCTTGATTGTCTATTGGACAATGGGATTTTGGTTTCTCCTCAGCTCCTCTCATTTTGCCTATGGCTTTAGACTAGTTAGCAGCTTTCTTGTAAACCCCAGGGTAAATGTGTGTGTGCTTGACACATACGGATTGTCTGTATTATTTTTGGTTCTCTGTCTCTCAGAAGCATAAAAATTCGTTTTCTTGGAAGATACTAATTCAAAACTACATTCAGTTCTTGTCTGAATAAGTAACTGTAACAGGCAGATGCAGATCTTTTTTAAATCTTTTGAATTCCTGGAAGGACTGCCTTTGAGATGCAGTGATGCCAGGTTCTTCCTGACTGCATAATTATTTCTCTGTCTCAGACACCCGAAGCAGTGAGATGCATCATCCATACAGAAATGTAAAACCCTCTTTGATATAACTATAAAGAGCTTTCATCTCTTTCAAGGGGAACAAAACACAGACTAACTCTTGTGACAAGATTTTCCTGTTTGAAGTTGATAATACACAAGTAAAATATTTTATTTTTTTTCCCCCTGGTGTCATAGAGAGAAACTCTTCCCTGTGATAAGAAGAGGGTGTTTTCTGTCGTAAATTGTGCTTTGACCATTGCAATTTATCTTCTGTTTGCTAGAATGAAACTAACGTTGGAGTTTATAAGTATGAACTTATTTCAGGACAGAATTTATTTGGAAACAGAGTGAAAAATATAAGTTCCCAGGCAACAGAAAAAAAAAAGAAATTGTACAGACAGTTCTTCAATATATCATCTTGCTTCCTTAGTATTTTCCTGACCTGTCTGGTTGGGTGTCCTGGTGTTGATGATGTGAACAGTGATAGATGTTAAGATTATTTTTCCCTTCTTTCTGTTTCAGGGGAAGAGAAAAAACACATATCTTGGAAAAAAAAAAAAAGACATTCTAGAGGACTGATGGGATTTGATGGAAGTTTATATTAAAATACGCAGTTAAATGCCACTCTGACACCCAATCCAGTCAGATCCCAGAAGCTCAGCAGGGTCAGCCCTGATTAGTACTTGGATGGGAGCCCTCCTGGCAATACCAGGGGCTGTAGGTTCTAGTCCTGAGGACTTCACTGTCACTGTCCAAGCTCACTCGGCCGTGGCAGATGAACCTCAGGAGTTAAAGGGGGGGCCAGTTCTGTGCATGCTGTGCCTCACCTAAAAAATCCACTGCTCAGGCTGGAAGGGCACACCCACGTGGGGAGAGCCCTGCCCAAATCTTCCTTCACAAAGCCCAGCCATGAATGAATGAATATTAAAATACTGGGATTTCCTAAGAATTCTTAATAAATTAATATACCATTGTGTATAGGGGAGCCCCTATAGCGAGCTTGGGCACTGTGGACTGACAGTCAGAAGAGCTCAGGTACAGCAGACATCAGAAGGCTCACAACTTTGAGAGTTTATTCAAGATAGATTAACAGACAGATCTTATAGCTCATAGTAGAAGAAGTTAGTTCCTAGAAGTTCCTATTACATCAGTAGATCTAACTCTCACGCGGTAACATCCACACTGTTTATGCACTCTCTCACATCCAACATGCTACCACATAATTGGTTAACCAATTCACCTTCCATACACCACAGCCTCTCACTGGTCACAAGCCACCACACATACTCCAGGTAGCTCTGCTCTCTTTAAGATAGAACTCCAAACAGCTTTCCTTAAGGGATGCACTCACTGTCACCCCCACAACTGTGGAAAGATTAAATTGAATATTTAATTGGGCAAAAATTAGCATTGCTTCAGTGTTGGTTTTAATAACAACAACTTCCTTGGAAATATTTTTAATCTTTTTACATTACTGCATTGTACGCCTAGTTTCTGGTTGATTGATGATTGATGTCTTCATTGCATTGTTTCTTGTTTCTAATAGTAAATGAGTAATAAATTTAGTAAAAGAAATAAAAATTTCAGTTTATATACTAGTCACTTAGCATTAAATATTATTTTAAAAACATTACATGTTTTTCCAAGCTGTGGATATTTCATTCTTCTAAAGGTTATGTTGTTAAGCACAGATTATTTGTACATGAAAATGAAAAAGCTATAAAAAAGTCTATGGAATTCAGTTTGACAGTACTTAAAGATAGAAGTCCTACAGCAAGGCAGGGTGCCTGAAGACTAGAGCTGTCAGCTGGAAATGTTTCTTAGAACACCAAGCCTGAAAAATCTTCCCCATTAAAAAAGCAGTCACTGCTGCAGAGTTAATAGACATCTACATAAAATGAAGAGCAGTCCCCTGGAGGAGCTACTTTATTCAGTATCACTTTCCAGCTGTGGTCTTTAAAGGGGAACATCCCAACTGGAAAAGAAGACAATGACTTATTGCTATCTCTTTTAACAGCCACAGAAAGAGATTATATGGTAATTAATTTGAGATACTGATAAAGCTAATGTTTTATGCTTTAGTAATTAATGTGTGATTAAGAAGAGCTGTTGGTTTGTACACGAAAACAGCACTTGTTGCCCCAGCGTGTGATGATGAATGAAGTCACACCAAGTGGGCAGATGCAGAAGTTCAGATCACATTTCTGCTCAGGTGAACATCTCTGTTGGGTCTCCACCCTCTGACATGAGTGGCTGAATAGCACTGGTTAATGAGAGTCTTGTAAAATTCCAACACCATCCCTCTCAGTTCTTCTCATCAATGAACAAACATCTCTTCTCTCTCCTAGGACGTATGTGTGAAGGCTTATTTAGCTCTCCGACACCACACAAACCTGCTGATCATCCTGTTCTCCATGATGCTGATGACTGGAATGCCCCAATTAACCAGCAAAGAAGATATTGAATATATCAGGGATGCACTGACAGTAGGGAAAAGTGAAGAAGATGCCAAAAAGCATTTTCTTGATCAGATAGAGGTTTGCAGAGATAAGGGCTGGACTGTGCAATTTAACTGGTTTTTACATCTTGTGCTTGGAATCAAACAAGGAGTAGAAAAGCATTCTGCTTAATATTTTATGTAGATTAGTTGTGGGTGTGAATAGGATCTTAGTGAATCTACATGTTATTTATGAATTCTGAATAAATGAGCAATCAAAATTGCCTTTACTTTGCTGGCAGCTTAAATGTATCTTCTGAAAAGGCAAGGACTTTTACTCTGCCCCTCCAGAAGATCTTCCTGCAGTTAAGATTTATTTTTTTAAATTTTTAATGACACTTCAAGTTGCTGGATGGATTCTTTTAACTAGTTGCTTTGCTGATGTGGCCTGCATTTTTCTTGTTTTCTTTAGTTATAATTTGAGATAAGTACGAGGAGCTTGAGTAAGACAATAACTTACAAATCCCCTATGACATGACCTTAACTGTTCATGAGAGTCAAGTCCCTCAAACTCAGAAGAATTCATTTAAAATCTTTGGCTATAGTGAAATCCCCATAGGTAGTTCATGTCTGTCCCAGGATGGCTTATATTCAAGTGTTCTTCACCCACATCCTTCTCTCTTGTCCCTTCCTCAACACTTTGTCCTTTCTGGACTTTTACTGTGGTGTCAGTAGAAAAGAGCTTTGGCTCTACCACTGGAGAAAATTGCCTTACTGTTCCTGTAGCCTCCTGACATAGACAACTGAGCTTGACTGTCCTGCCAGGTGAACTTCAGAGTTACCTGGAAGTTCCTCAGGTGTGAACATGAAATTCTGAAGATTGAATTTTGAGGTTTTTTACCGTACTTCTTAATGGGGAGCATCCATATTATATTACAGATTATATTCTTCCTGTAAAGTTCTCAAAATTCCACCTGTATAGTAAAAGCTTTGTAGAAAAAGCAGGGTACTTCCTTATCCCTCAGAGAAAATTCCTTATATAAGAGTAATTGACTTTTTACCAAATATTTGAGAAACCCAAAGTTATTTATTCTTTGGTGATATATTTTCAGGATATACCTAGAAGGAATTAAATGTAATCTTTGAAATGGTGTATATTTTGCTATTTATTTTTAATTTACTTGAGATGATACTACTGAAAAACTATTTATGAAAGAAAAAATCCTTATCTTTAGTTTCAATATTTAAACTTAGAAGAGATAAAAATGGGCAGTGTTAAGTAGGATTTTAACTTCTCTACTCTAGGATGCCTGCAAATCATCAAGCCTGCCTATGGTAGGAAAGGAAGAAAATATATAGCCTGAATTAGTCTTTGACTTGAATTATTATGGTATACATCCTGCTATTTGATTTTTACCAAAGAGAAAAGATGGCTTACACTATTGCTTTTTTGCACTTGTGCCCATGTAATTCCTTTCTTTCTTGTAGTGTTACATGGGCTTTACATTACATATAAATGGTTAACTGAATTTTTTAATTCTGTTATCATTTGCTTTGATCATTTCACGGAACAGTTACGATTTTAACTGCTGTTACTACTGAGTGCATTCTTGAAGGATTTTTAATAAATGTACTGTAATTAGTGTCTCAATTATGAGATGTAGCCAATCTCTTCTTGAAATGTAGAAGTTGAATTGGTTACTGTGCACAACTGTTTTTGATGTATATGGTAGACTCTAGTTAAGGAAATCTTTAAAAAGTAGACTAATTTGTTGTTCTGCTACATTATTATTCTGTGCAAGGCTTAAGACCGTACTAAAATATAAACTAAATGGTGACTATTGTCTGTAAAATATTTTTAGATTTGTATTTTATAGATCTGAAATAAATTGACATATTCTATTCATTTGATTATTATTTATGAACCAGCAGCTTATCCCAAAACACATGTAAATATTTTTTATCCAGTTTCTTAGAGACTATTTAATCTCAGATAGAAATCATATTCAAAGTGGCACTCAGAGGAATTGTTTTGGTTCCATATTAATAACTCTGTACGATGTCCGATATCTTAAATTTTAATAGTCTAAAGTATTAGAATTGCAATTATTGTAATGATAAAATATGAATAGAATATTACCACTTTCTAAGAGCCCTTTATTAATTCCTGGTTTGTTCTATAAAGAAAAATCAGAAGATTTTAGTAAGTTCCTAGTTTCAAAAAGTAAGTAGATCTACTGCTAAATTTAACTGTGTCATTGGGAAATAAATGCTAATCCCAACTTCAAGGGAAATGGCACTCTTGAAGGAGGCACCATTTGCAGGAAAAGGTCTATGAGAGATCTGCACCCAGTGGAAAGCAGTTTAGTCCTGCACTAAACTTGGGCTGATGATTTTTATCAGCTGTTTACAATGCTATACTGAGTTGTATACAATGTTTGTTACAGACATCTGGAACACCTCAGAGCTGAGCTAATTTGCAGCCTCTTCACTGCTTTCCTTGCCCATGCAGCCTATGGCTGTGCTGCTTAAGTGTCTTGTGTCTTCTGGGTGCTGGGTGTTTGCCAGCCTGACTTCTAGGAGATCACAGGTAGCTGCCAAATCTCCTTTTTACCTACAGAGCAAGCTGTGGGCACTGGCACAGTGCTGATAAATGACTGCACGTTTGTACAACTGATTATCAGTTAATTTTGTGTCCCTCTGGAAACACCCACCCACAACTGACTCTGTTTTCAGACAAGCCCTGGCATAAGGAAATGTGGTTTGCATGGATATGGTTTGAGGCAGGTGGAGTGGAACTGCTTTTCATGTGAGGAGGTGAGCACGAGTACACATCTGCATGTCCCAGTGCAGGATACAGCTGTCCCTTCCTGCGGTGGCAGCCACCTACCCAAGGCCTGGAGAGCTGGAGATGCCACTGCCAGAACAGGAGACTGAAACACATTGCCTGAATCTTCCAGTGCATAAGCACACTGACCCTTCAGAATAGCTGATTTTGAGGGTTATAAGTCAGGAAATGTAACTTAGTCACTAACCACGTTTTTCAGAGGCTCTCACACATCACACAGAGACAGAAAATTACTAAATTTTGTAGAGTAGGCCTCAATTATCATCATTATCTCCTGTCAGCCTTAAGATTATCTTTTGAAAATTATTTTTAAGGGCTACTTTGTCTTTAAGATGTATTATATTGTCTTGGTAGTCTAATTCACATTACTACTGCACCTAGCAGTGGAAATTTGCATTCGTTCTTGGAGTCAATGCCTCAGACTTGGTTGTGACTTGACAGATGCTTTGGCTCCAGCAAGGTCATCCAGGTGTTGGTTAGCAATGAGTGTGTCCCCAAGGCTCCATCCTAATTATATTCCAGCACAGAAAGAGAAGTTGAAATGGAGCTAAGGTGTACAGTGTGATTATATTTAGATCTTCACTGAATACACTGTTTGTACTTGTTAAGAGGTATTTAATCTATCACTGGCAGAGTATTTTGCCTTATTTAACATGTTTAGCAGATTTTTTTGGAAAATGTGATCAGTGATACAGAAATACAGATATGAACAACTGACTTGAGAAAAACATCAATGGAAATTACAACTCTTGTATTTTTAATTATATACATTTTTTTCTGTCTACCAGCAGCATTCTGCAAATCCACATGAGTCCCAAGGTTTATATAGATTACAGCCTCTGTGCTGATGACTTTATAATGTAGTTTGTGTAAAGCAGTCTTGAAAATAAGAAATTACTAAACTCTGGGATACTAAACCACCTTCAGGGTCTGATGGGCTCTTGGAGCATCCCAGTAATACTAAAGTTTCTGAAAAACACTGATATGGTTTCATGAACCTTCTAATTGCAACTTACACAATGTATGTTGGAAACAACACTCCAGAAACCATTGATTCTCCTAGATAGAAGTCTGCAGGAAGAGATTTCTGCTGTGCTCACCCCACTCTGCATTTTGGAGGGAGAACTACCCAGAAAAGGTACAAATACATTTTTAAACTTTGTGGCACATTTAGAGAAAGTAAATCACGCTGGAGAAGAGAAAGCAGAAAGAAAAACTGTCTGCAGTTACGTGGTTAATAACAAGGACTGGTGAAAGAGACAAATGACCTGGTTATACCCATGTGAGGTTTGTACATCATTGTCATTAGAGAAAAGGGGCATTGGTGGCCTGTTCTGCTGATACAAGGAGAGACTCAGAAGGACCTGGCTTTTTAAGCATCAGTAGGTCTCGCATCCAGCAAGAGAATCTGATGACCTGCCCGTTGGTAATAAGCAAGTGGACACTTGACAGGAAAAACTTTTTCCTTCCAACCCCTAGGAGTGGGGCTTTGTTGTTTCAGAGGGTGCCCAGCAGCACTTGGTGTGCAGGAGCCCTCCACAGGCTGGGGAAGGCAAGAAGGCAGTGTTTAAAAAAGATGTGCCATTTCTCAGGTGTTCTCCTGGGGATGCAAAAGAAGAGGCTGTCACTTTGGAAACAGCAGCAGCACTGCCAGAAACACGTGCCAGTTAATTTTAGCTGACAAAAGAGACCTGTGTGTGGCAGAAGTGCTGTATGTAGGAAGAGAGAGCACATCCCACACTTGGGTACAGTCTCTAAGGTGTTCAGCATTAGGAGTCCCCATTTGCAAGTGCTGGTCATGCTCTCAAAGCTGTTTTTGGTCTAGAGTCTATGGCCAGAGTTTATCACCGATCCATTTATTGTGTGAAAAAAAATGGAAAATAACAGACTGTAGATAGCGGCATTTCTTTATAAGATAAACATTGAGTAGATACACAAAGAAAGGTCAAATCTAATGTAATGAAGAATGCCCAGACAAGATCCTTGAAAGGAGAAATAGAAAGAAAATAGAAATGTTAATGACCTATAGTACAAAACAGTTTTAAAACTATAGCTCAGACTTTGTACCAAATCCTCCTTTGTCTTTGAATGTATCTTCCTTTATCAAAACTTACCCTGCAAAAGGTTGTGAGGGCTATGACTGTTTAATAACCCAAGAAATCTGCTGCCACAATGCAGTTCCATGATACCGTTCATTAACAATTCAAGATATGGCCAGAGCTGAATTTTTCTCAGTATATTTACTGTTAAATAACCTGAAATTAGCAAAAAAACAAAACAAAAAACAAAATAAAAAACAGCACACCAAAAAACCAAACCAAACAATGCATTGTGCTTCTTCCCCAAATCAACCAGCAAGTGTCTGAGACTGGCATTAAACTTATCACATGAGGAAGTTACTTCCCATCATGATGGAAATGCATTTTTGTCTGAATCATTTGGAGCTGGCCCCTGTCAGGGACAGGATACTGGCCTGATGCAGGACAGCAGATCTTCTGCTCAGCTGTCAAATGTCTGCACAAAAGGAATCTTGGTGAAATAAACAAGTCTCCTCAGGGAATGCTCTCCCTCCAGCCAAAGTTATGCTTCATTTTGATGAAGTTCATGACAGCATTTCTGTTTAACAAACCTGCTTCTTTCCCACAGAATATGATGTATTTTCCAAACCTTGTAAAACATTAATTCTGCCTACCTGGAAAGAAAAACACCCAGAGATCTCAGTAACTTTAAAGTAGTCTGAAACCAAAACACTCCAGGCCTTTCGATTCAAGGTGATGGCTCATGCAAAGGCAGACAATTACTCTTCATGCCACCACAAACCTTGCATTCTAGGGAGATGCTATTTAGCTACACATTTTAATTTTTCAGAGGACCGTCTTTGACATTCCATCATTCCAACAGCACACCAAAGTGAATTCAAAGAGTGGCTTCTAACAAGACCAGAGACTCGAAGGTGTGGAGATTGACACCAGCTGTGTGGGGAGTAGATGGTCACTGCAGCTTTCCCAGGGCAGCAGGGACCCAGTGACAGCAGCCTGGCAAAAATGGATATAGAGTCAGGGTTTAAGTGCCAGGATGAGCTGTGCACTCTGAGGCTTCAAGGCAAAGGTAAGCATGTTGCACTAAAGAGCAGAGCAAAAACAGTTTGATGACAGATTCTGCCCCACTCACTCTGAAACAGGAAAGACAAACCCTT
>JAWWEV010000043.1:12928442-12959013 GCA_035583235.1 Hafferia zeledoni
CAAAAGCAAATTAACACAGAACCTTTGAATTCAACTGTTCCATCAACCAAAAACCCTTCTTTCCCTTCCTCCCACAAGGAACCCTTCCTCATTATTTCTCACACCCTTGACCCTCTGTCTGATGAGGCACTGGCACCACTCACCCCTGTTGAGGGCTCAGCAGACAGAGTATGTTACTGAAAGGCCCTTTCATAAGATTCATACCATTTAAGTAGTGGTGTTATCAGGACTATTCAATGAGAATAAATGCAGTTTATAAAAATCTAAACACTCTTCTTTTTTTTTTTTTTATCAGTAGGTAAAACCGTAATGTGGATGATTATTCCCTGCTGCTGCTGCTGCTCGGGATCTTCACCCTAATTCTTCATTTCTATTCTCTTGTTGCTGTTGCTTGGACAGCAAATCTAAAACCAACATAGACTTTCCACTTCTTATAGCCAGGAAATGCACAGCTGAATGTCAGCAAAAGAACCAAGTGTCAAAATTACAGGTAGCTGAAGATGCTGTCAACACCTGCACTGAGAGAAACTTGCTAAAAATTCTCCTGACTCTGAAAAGGAAACAAACATGAAAAGAAATGAGGAAAAGTTGTGTGTATATGCTTCAAGGTGCAAAGCACTGGAAGACCAAGTTTTCCCGTTTAATGCTCAGTATTCACCCTCCTGACTCCTGTTATCAATGGGCTCAGGGTGGAAAAGGAATGTTAAAGTGAACATGCACTTGACTGGAAAAATGGGTAAGTCTTAATGCAGTAGTAACAGAAATACAGCCATTCTCCAGGATGATCAAGACTCAGAAAAAAGCAATAATGTGGGGCCCTCACAGTCTAGTGGTCCCAGCTGGTATCAATGTGATCAATCTAGCTCGTGGCATCAGCAACTGGACCTTCTGAGAAGCAAGTTAGTTGCTTGTAGTACTCCCTGTAAAGCAGTCCTTCAGAGAGCACCCTTTAGAATATCATCCCACAAGAGATAGACCAACAAAAAAGATATATGGAAGAGTCTTTTCCATAATTTCAATATTGTAATTTACAACAGCATCAAAGGTAAAGCACAAGATGTATCTATTAGTGTTATTTACAAGATCAAGAGAATATAATTTGACACTGAATCACAGGAAAATTATTAAATGCACCATTTTATCAGAAAGGCATAGAAACGAGAATACAGCTGGTGACAGCCTGATGGGATGTGTTGTAATACAGCAGATGTCACGTAGTTCACAGAAAGACCTCCCAAGAAACCTAAAAGGACACCACAAGCCTTGAAACAGAATTTAAACACCACTAGAAGCAGACAACTCGACTGCACCAGGGAGAGGAGCACTGTTACAAGGAGTGTAAATAAGGCCACAGATACCCATATAGCAACATTTGTGTTCAAACAGAGAAAAGAAATATTTGTAGAAGTCAGAAATTTCACAAATCCACAAAGGGAATTATTTAAAAGACATAAAAAGTATGGCATGGAAACACAGAAGTCCATAAGAAAAAATATCATGATGGAAGGCTGAAAAACCCCCTCAACATTTGGAGAAACACAGATTATTCCCCCCAAAGTGCTCAGTGCCTACTAGAAATTAAGAAAAATGAGACCAATGAGAGACTGAATGTTTTAAGACAGTGAGTCCTTGAGGACAATTTAGAATTGTAGAACAACAAAGTATTTGTTAACAAAGAATTTTGGAAAGAAGCAGCAAAGTTAGCTCTGGAATACTGACTACAGAAACAGACAGTCATTACAACTAACACACCTCAGTGGCTCTGAGAAAGATACTCAGGAGATGTCTCAGATGGTGCACACAGGGGAAGTGGGCTGTGCACTTCCACAGCAAGAACGAGAGACTGTTTTGTTTGTTCCAAACACCTGAAGCAGAACTCGAGGAGCTTGGCAGCAATGCCCTGTGCTCCCAACAGAGCACAGCAGGAACTGGCAGCAGCTCTTTCTCACCTCAGAGGAAACCATTACATGCTGATAGTAGATTACTATGGTAATTTATCAAATTCAATCAAACAACATGGGAGCCAACAATACAGCAAATCAGGCTGTGACACAGCCCCACAAAGCTCCCAGGCTGCGAGGAGAGGGTGTACAGGGCAAGAAACTTTTATTTTCAGTGTTTTTTCACATCTGTGTATCCCATTTAGTCTTTACAAATTGTCAGGCATAATATGTTCTTGTTAATTTGTCATGTATCTCTCCCTAATATCTATGGTTTCCAAAGCCTTATACCAAGCTAAAAGTAGGAGTGTATATTGGCTTCCAACAACTGGTTTGTGTGTTGCACTTGTCTTAATGCTACTTTATTCATGGAAAAAGGGCTCCATTGGAAGATGCCAGCAGATAACTTCCTGGAAGATAAATGGACTGGAGAGAGTTTATGACCTCGAGAATGTTCATAGCCATGAGTTACCATGTGGCAGTGTTTGTTAGATAAGGGACCTACAGGGATTTTTTTAAAGCAACAGTCAACAAACATCTGAGGGATTTAACAGGTCTGTAAAGGGTGAATGTCTCAGACATGCACAACCTGCTTTTAAGATTATTCTTGGCCCAATGGACAGAAAGCTGAGAAATATACAAGAATAGTCATCTACTAATCAAAGCAAATTAAGGTTGTCAAGACCTTCCCTGAACTACTGAAAATAAGCAAAAGCTGTGAGTTGTTTCTAATGCCAAAAATTACTAATCAACATTTGTTCACTAGAACACAAGCTAGAAATTGTGCTATAAGAAGTGTCAAATCACTTCAAACTTCCACAAGAAATGCCAGTTTTGTGACAAGAAGCCTAAGAAGATGATTTGTCCTCCCCACAGTAATTAAGTCAGCAGAACAACCTAATTTTCATTCGCACAGAAGGGACATACAGGGAAAAAGGAAACACCTTGCTCTTCTTTGTGCAATATGCTGCCAGCAACTCTGAAGCCAAAAATGAAGAGAAAATGTGTGCAGAATTAGCCAGCCCTGGGAACCTCCTGCTTAGCATATAGAAAACTCCAATACAGCCAAGCCAAGCACAGATGATTTTTCATGTTTTGGCTATAGCTACAAGAACCAAAAGCAACACTTGTTTCAGATGAAAGAGAATATTTAAATGCCCAAGCAAAGGATTATGGTACATTTTGACAATGTTTTTAAGAATAACTCCAGAATTCCTTTGCTTATGAGAATGTGTGGCAAGACACAAGCAAATAGTCACATGGATTTTTTAAGCAAGGAATAGGAAATTAGAGTCCTCAATAAATTTTTTTAATATATCTTGAGCTGAGTTGTGAGCAGAGCATGTGTTTGAAAAGTTTTGTAATAAAAAGCCTATTTAGTTTAGCTTATCCCATATGGATCTCCATTCCTTCACGCAGCCTAAATAAAGGCAATAAAATCACGTTTAAATTGGGATATTTGCCGTTTTTTTCCTCAAGAGATAATTTCTTTCACACTCTTGCTAACACTGCTATGTATGCAAAGCCTAAGTATAGAGTATATTAGCAGTTGAAAATGTAACTTCAACTTAATAGGAAGAATAGATAACCAAGACCATCCTTCCCACAGGTATGGCCTTCCAGGAGAAGGCTTTTCAGATGATCGTGTGGAACAGTGGATGTCCCTGTGGCAAATTTGGGATGGAAATAAGATAAATAAGAAATAAGAAAACCTCATGCTATCCTTGTTCGAGATAACCTCTCCACTTCTTTGGGAGGTTCCTGATATTTCTGTTTCCCAAGGGGAAAGAACAGAGGAGGTGAAATTCCTGCAGTGAATGTTGGGGCTCATGTTGCCTTTGGTCTCAGGACCTTTTTGAATTGTACATAAGTCACATGCCCATTGCAGATGGGAGTTTTGATGAGAACAGTTGCTGTTGCTCTCTGGATCTCTGCTCTTAGCACATCTGGAAGCAAATGTGCTTTAGGTAGCCAGGACAGAACATGTCACTGGTGTAGCAGGAAAGGAGGCAGCTGCAGGCAGGATTCAAAAGAACAAGGACAGCAAAATTTTGGGTACTAAGCTGAGTATCAAACAACCAGCTTTGTAGGAATGCCACCAGTGCCAAATCAGAGTAAATGAGCTCTACTAACTCAAGCTGCAGCACTGCAGGCCTGGGCTTGGGAGCAGGATGTGCTGTACCCACAGGAAGTAGGAGCAACCAGATTCAAAGCTGGAAATTCAGAACCCATTTCAACCATGTCTTCAGATCTTGGAAAACAGCCGCAGTAGATCTCTAGTCGCATCATCATGAGAATTTTCCCAGATTGTTGGCTAAACAGTACCAGTACTAAATATAGGCTTCTTTGGCATGCCAGCAGGAGCTTGCCAAACATGAAGGAGAGCAATTTGTCCTTCCTGAGAAGACACATGCCACCCTCAGGCATATGGTACTGAGCCAGAAACAATCCACCCCAGAATGGCAAACAGCCCACTACCAGCCTCAGCCTGATGGGTTCCCACACTGCCATAGAGTCATAATGGATACTCTAACATGGAGGACAACTGGGACATTGCAGGACAGTATTTTTCCCAGGTAAGAGTCATTCTTGTAAGAGAACTCGCTGAAGTGCAAATTTAAAAAGTAATGTCATTGTTTAAAAAAAAAACCAAACAGGTGTGAATCTTCACACCATGTTTTAAGGTCCTAAACCCACAAATGAGATTGTTCCACCTCCAGCTACTTTTAATATATAAATTTATATATTCCAGTGGGTCTGTGACAGATTGTCACAGCTGCCAGAGTTGGGTCACAGGGAAATGAGCTGCATTTGAGAGGGAATTGGCTTATCCTTTAAATAACAGGCCTGCAAATAAACAATGATGAGAGACCTATTTAATGTAATATATGGGTTTACTTTGTTCAGAAAATGAGCTCATCCAGGAAAAAAAAGAAAATAAACTACTTGTTTTTGACTCTCTTATGATGGATTATGTCCCTGTAAACTCAGACAGATTGGTTCTGCTTTTAGTAATTTGGTCATCAACAAGGTCCAAGAACTTTAAACTAACACAGAAAGATGACATTTCCACTTCTTCAGAACTCCTGATCCATTACCCAAGGAAACTGAGCAGTTGCAGCCTTACACTGAAAGTGGAATATTTACAAAAATGCTTCTGAGCAATAAAATGTCAGATTTTGATCCAACAGTGAAAGCTGGCAGGGACAAAGATCTGCAGGCACACAACTGCTTACAAGATCACAGTGGAGAACAACAGAGGAAACCACCGAGATCTGGAGAAGGTAATTGCTTTGTTATTCCAAATACAGCAACTATGCTCAGAGAGAACCAAAAGTAAGGGAGGAAATCAGCATTGACTAAAAGTAGGTCTACATAAACATAAGGGGGAAGACCCTTTATAGAGCTTCTCATGGAAGACACTATACTAGATATGGTTAAAGAACCATTTTTTTTCCAACTGAAAAGGTGGAGGAGGAGGAGAATCAAGTGCACTGGAACAACAGAAAGGATTTCTGTATTGCCCATTAACTTCTTCATGAGAGAACCACCAAGATGTGCTAAGCAAAGAGCTTTGAGCTAGAGATTTTTTTCCATTTCCAACCTACACCAGGGGAGTATCTGCCACAAACAACAGATAGGAAGCAATTTAAGAAGTTAGCTAATTATTCATAGGCTCATCATCTTTCAGAGGGAAAAAATCCAGAATGTCTCCAAAGGAGCAAAGGACAATGGGACCAGCAATTCAAAAGTTTAGGTGCCCTTTTGATGGCTGAGAACTAGCAGCTGCAATTACCTTTGCTGTGATGTTTTGAAGGATTGAGAATTATGAACCTTCTGCTGTGAAAAATGCTTTTTGCTACAGATGGCTTTGAAACTGTCCAGGTGTGGCAGAGTCGTCATGGTCACACCAACTGGATGGTCCCTGAATTCTAGAAGTGGGGTGCTGCCTTTTCTAGCAAACTTCAGTTGAAAATCAGCATAGAGATGCTCAGAAGCAGAAAAGGTCGTGCTCCAGGTAGAAAAGGGCTAGAGAATAAAAGATTTATGGTTTTAGGGGATTTTTTTGCCCCTCTTCATTTGGAGTAGTGAATGGAGAGATCATTTTGTGGCCTATTCAATATTTTTCAATCTCTCTTGAGCTGTGAGTAATGTCCCCCTTTAAAACCTCCTTGACATTTTCCTTGCTTCTTAACTGAGTGCTCTTTGTCTGGAAAACAGCTATTAGGCACTCGTCTTTATCGCAAGAGTCAGACAATCAGTATTGTGGTGTCCTGATGTGCTCATTCTTTTTACATTTCATATGAACAAGCTGGAGTGCTTGGAATAAAAGTGGCTTTTCTGTCCTGCTATGTCAGGAAATAAAGACATTTCTGACATATAATACTATTTTTTTAAGGATAAAGTCATCTTACTGTGCCAAGGGGACTCTTTTTAAGGCCACAGAATGAAGCAACTCCAAAAATGAGCTGCTTTTTATTTATGTTAACACACAGTTTTCAAGTTTTCTGTCTAGCCCAAGGCATTATTAATATTGACATTAATACATAATTGGCTTCCAAATAGGACTGCAATCCCCGTAGCTCATCTATGTTCAATACAAAAAACCCTAAAAAATCCCAATTGCTAAAACATCACTGCAGTCTAACTGCTTAGCAGGAGGTTCTCATCTGTTTTCAAAACAGATTTCCAGAGAGTTTCAGCTGTAGTGGATTCTTTAAAAATCATGCATTTGTAAATTCAGGCTCATCCTTTCATTGGAAAGTGAATAATCTTTTCCATGTTTGAATTATTACCATTTCAGTAGTGAAGCTCAGCCTCATTTTGTAATTTCTGCTGGATGAGTAATTCCTCCTCACCCAAGTAGTTCCATGGAGTTTCCATATGAGCAAGAACTTGCAAGATCAGGACCTTTTACCCTCAGCACTGCACCTTTATAGAGCATAACTATTTTTATTCTCCAGCTTCCAGGCATAGAAACATTGACATTGAAACTGAGGAATGCCAATGGTTGAGACGCAAAAAGAAAGTAAGTGCCATCAATTAAATTATTTAGAATTTTTTTCAAGACATTGCATTATTAAGAGAGGAATTGTATACACAATGGAGGAATCTTAAAATATCTACATGTTTTAAAAGTTCAAATCTTAAATGCTGCATGTTTAAAATTAAATAATGTTTCATGCTTTACTAAGTAGTAGATATTTTAAAATAGTAGACATTTCAAAATAAATTCTAGCACTTATTAGCCTGTCTCCAATAAAATATGTCCTTCCATAAACATTTAAAAGAGCTCTTCTTAACTCTCCATCTACTGAGCAGCAGAAATTAAACCCTTCAAGGGACAAAATCCTTACTTGCTCCAGAAAACAACTTGGATACTGTCACCAGTGATGTACCACAGGGGTGACCCTGGACGAGGGTGCAGCTCTGTCAATGGCCTGGGTGGTGGGACAGAGTGCAGCTCTGCGAGTTTGCAAAAGATACAGAACTGGGAGAAGTGGTGGGTACACCAGATGGCTGTGCTGCCATTCAGTGGGACCTTGACAGGATGAAGGCTCTCCAGTATTTGTACATGTTCTGGAGAGACGTGGAGATACCGCAGTGAGTCCAGCCAGGGGCCACTACCATTGATTAAGGGCTTGTAGCACCTGGCATACAAGAAGAGGCTGAGAGAGCAGGGACTGCTCATCCTGGAGATGGTGCCAGACTGTTTAGTGTCTAGTGATAGGGCAGAGGTAACAGACACACTCTGAAATACGCAGTCTAGGCAATCTGCAGAGGTCCCTGCCAGCCTCAGCTGCTCTGTGACTCTGTATTTTAAAGACTATGAGACACTGCTCTTGTCTCTTTCTCACCTCTAATTAATTTACCATTTCACGGAAGACAATAATATGAATCTAGTAGGACCTGACCCCAACACCATCTGCAGTGGGCAGCAGCTTTGCAGCATCTTCAATGAGCTCTGTATTGGTTCTGCAAATGATGCACTGGACATGGAAGCTTTTCACTGCTGTAAAATGTAGCCATAATCCAAGCTTTCTGCCTTCTGTGAATTCAAATCAGGTTTACTATGATAGAGTCAATACTGGGTCCACACTGTCCTCTGTTACTTAAGGGTGTTGTGCAGGTGAGGAGACCAATGCAATCCCATATCCTGTTCCTTCCCTCCCACCCCAGCTGCAGTCATGACTGGGTTTAATGTATCTTAATCCATTTGAAACTGATTCCACGGGGAGGACCATGAAACTAGGCTAGCACTTTATGGATTAAGTAAAAGACCTCAGCCTGGTGAGTATCACACTGGAAACTGGCCAAGGCAGTTGTGTGGCACTGATCACACACCAAGAATCATTCTGTGCTCCCCATAATCATTATCCTATTCTACAATAAGGATAAGATGAGCTGGACCTTTCTGCCAGCTCCCACAGGACAATCTGGCTGTGTAATGTTAGTAAAACAGGATAACCGCCGTCTGCATCTTCCTCTTCTATTTCTGTTCAGGCAATCTGTGAAGTAACCATAGTGCAAACTTTCCAGCCACATTTTGGCATTTTTTGAGAAGGATAAAAACTGAGAATTTTGTCCTAGTTGAGCAGCTGGGACCAGTTTATCACTGTGTGGGTGTGACCAAAGCTGTGTATTCTACACCCTCTAAGTCATTTCTCATGAACTCTTAACAACAAACCATTTGCAGCAGCTGCTCAGGGCACACCTGACCCCTCAGGCTGCAAGCTGGATGTTAAAGAAGCCTGTGAGATGGGAGCTGTGATAACTCCCCTCCGGGGAGTCGTTAGCACCTCTACACCCAGCCTGAGGGGTCATGTCTGCTAATGAGCCATCAATGATTCCAAAAATACCCCATGACTCAGAGTTAGAACAGCCATTGTGGAACTCCCTGTCCTGGGGGAGGTACTGGGCATTCCCACCTGAACCAGAGGGTATGTAATCTTAGGGTTTGGAGACTTCTGGGACCACTCGTTGGATCCAGAGGAGGACCAGAACCTTGATCAGACTGAAACCATCATCTGCACCAACAGGTTTTTCCCCTTCCTTTTACTTTGTACTCAGGGGGACCATGCGGGTCTCAGCACAGGGGCTAACGAACACCACTGTCTGAATTAGGAGGCTCCTTTTGACACTGCCAGTTTCAGAGGCTCCACTTCCATAACACTTCGTGGAAATTTGTCTCCCCATAGGTGCCAGATTTCAAAATATTTCTCCCCTTTCCTTCATGAGTTGTGTCTTCCTGTATGGAAGATGATGAGGTTGTCAGACCTTGAGAGGGGTACTTTTTGCCTCGTGCCTTTGTGAGTCAAAAGGTCTAGGCAATGGTATCAGTTAAGCAGACTTGCTAAGGAAATTATGTGCAGATTGATTTTGGGACAAAAATGAACCCTTAAAGCAAATGAGAGCAGAAAGTTCATGAAGGAACAGTGATCTCAGGGCAGAAAATTATGCTGACCTGGAAAGCACCGTGCACATTTTAGTGGATATGTTGACTAAGGACCATGTCCTCCATAGGTAAGTCATCCTTTTGGGGCAGGTTCCACAGCCAAATCTGTTCTCTTGTACACCATCAGCTTGAACCCTTCATAGCTCCTTATGCAATTGTTATGTTGTAAATCAGTCTGAAGCTTATTGCGTTCTGGCTAGCCCCAGCCAATGGATGGTTCCCACTAACTATTCTGTTATGAAATTGGGTAGCCTCCAAATTGTCCTGCAATGTAGGCCCAGAGAGAGGGATTTCAGCAGACCATCACCATCTCCACAACAACAGCTGGACTCAGAGACACACAGCAGAATCCGAGCAAAGCAAACATTCTGCCCCGCAGCCATGTGCATGCAGCCTTTAGGTGGAGGGGACATGAATAATGGCAGACCCTGAAAAAGGAAGAACAAACTGTTACAGGCAGTGTGTGAGGCTTCTGCTCACTTATGTGGCTGCCTTTTCAGCTCCACATGTGTAACCATTGTCCTCAGCAAAGGGGTTCAGTATGAGCAAGGAGCACTTACACGATAAAACATGAAAAAGTGCTGTGTTGCAAAAATACTTGAATCTGAAAAAAACACACTTTGAAATAAATAAGGGGCATTGGGAAATCACATTCTGGCAACTGCACAAAGTGTGTGCATTTCCCATAGCACTGAATAAAAATAGATTGTGTCGAAAACAACGATAAAAACTCATGGGAATGCATGTCTGGCACTGTTTATATTCCACTTCTGGGGCTAAAGTTGGAATATTGCAATTAAGAATTTTAGTACAAAAATTAAATATTTCTGTTTCTTACAAAAGCATAAAAAATAATCAGGTACTTTCTTTGATGATCCAAAAGTCTACATTAAACAGCAAGTCTCAATTCACTGCAAGTCAGTTGAGTTAAGATACTTACACTGCATTCATACAGAGATTAATGTCATGGGGTCTTTAGGTTCTGCCAAAATAGAAACAGTAGTGTTATATACAGACAAATGCGTGTGTATTTATTTATACATGCTCATACATATGCTTACGTGAGAAATAAAAAGACAGCCCTTCTGTTCCAGAATCTGTAAAGGTCATTACATTTAGATTATTTTTTAATCAAATGCACATCTACAAGTTCATGTAAACAAACCATCCTGAGACAAACTGGAGACTTGGCACTCCTGTACACAGCTCTGACACATCCACATTGGTCCTTTAAGGTCTGCTAGTTTCAATTAAGGTTCTTCTCTCAAATGTAGCTCTTCAAACTAGAGGCACACATCTTTCCTCACAAACCAGGCAACACCTGAGCCCATCCTGTTTGATGCCTTTAGCACTCTAAAGTGACTTTCATACCATCCAGTATATCCACTTACCCAACCCAAGCTCTGTCTGAGAGTGCAGAGACGCTCAAATTGAGAAACACGTTAGGGTCAGAATGGTGGTTTTACTTACTAATGCTACTCTCAGTTTTCACCAGGTCAAAAGTCTGCACAAACCTTACCACTGTGCTAAGGTTTAAACTAAAGAAAATATTTCAACTGGTGCTTATATGTCCTCTTTAACCAATACTTATGCAGACGCTTTATTCCTCTTACCAAGAATAAATAATAATTCATTCAAGAAAATAAGGAGTAAATATTAAATCTATCAGGAAAAAAAAACCACACCAAAAGCCAACAAAATAGACAGAACAAAACAACCTCATACAATCAAACCCAAACCCATAAAACAAAAAAACAATCCAAACCAAAAGCCCAACAGTTAATATCCACTGAAAAAGTTGCATCTTTCCTAGAAGACATCAATTAGAAGCACAGACTCCAGAGCTCTGAGCCTCTCCTTTTGGAAATTAGCTACCAAGAAACGAAAGTTAATTCTCTTTCTGTTGTTTTGGTTTGGTTTGGTTTTTTGTTGGTCGTTTTGTTTTGTGGGTGGGGTTTTTTTTCTGAGAAATATTGACAATTACTGAGAAATGCAATAAATGAAATTGTAGGGTTGTTCTCCATCCAACAACTATTTCTACTCATTTGTTCACTGTTTTTGCCACAAGGTAGATGATCTGAAGATGTCATACCAAAAGTCAGGACTAATTGGAGGAGAAGAGGTAGGGAGAAGGTTCATTTTTAAAAAATCATCAGATTCCCCAGCTCCCTCAAGGAAAATGAAGCAAAACTATCCATTCTCTATAGTTCCTTTTCATTTAAATAATACCCAACCATCCATGGGCATGTCTGTAGGTTTTAAAATGCATATTTGTACTATGATTTTCTCAGTGTTGCTTCATCTTTCTTAAGATCTAAGAACTACTGCATCTTTTGAGATATTTGTTTGTTCCTCTACTGACATGGAAGAGTTTGACTTTCCAAGAGAAGACATTGAGCCATTCCTGATAAGCAAGACTGTTTCTATTCTTTTCCTTAAAGGTGCTATTAGACTATCTAGAGTCATGTCCTTCATCACATGAAGCATATGAGCCTCTTCTACTGAGCATAGTAACAAGTGCTTAGACAAAAGCTGTGAACTCTCACAGTCTTTTCACCTCAAGGCATTTCCTTCAGCTTATGAATAATTCCTGTATCTCTTTTTAGCACCTCTCATATTTCTCCATATTCTTTTGAACATACAAACACCAAATCTGTACTTTTTTTTACAGGTCTCAGGAGTGCTTCACAGAGGGAAGATTCTCAATTCCTATTTTTGGTCTCCCTCTTGAAACAAGCAAGAATCTCATTAGCCCTTTTCTCTACAGAATTACACTGGAAGTTAAAGTACAGCTGTTTCTCCATTTTGATCCCCAAAACCTTTTAGCAGTACTGTTTTCCAAGATAAAGTCTTTCCATTCTGTAAAAACAGCTTGCACTCTTTCTTCCCAAGTCAATGATTTACTATGTAGCTGTATAAAGAAAGATTTTCTTTAAATGGACCAGTCTCCCAGATCACTCCATGCTTTCCTGAGCTCACTGACCTGACTGTTCTAACTGGGTTTTGTGTCATCTGGAAATTATATCAGCAACATTTCAACTTGTTCTCATGTGATTACAGGAGGTGTTAACGGAAGCAGCCTGGGGAACTCCATCTGATGATGATTTTCTGTTGTCAGCTGCTTGGAGACATGTCTCTGTTAGCCATTTATCAGGTTGTCTTGACAGTCTATAATGCCATTTTTATAAAAGCAGTAGGACATCATAAGAAGTAATATCCTCAAAGCAGGTGGTCTACTACATCTACACTGTCATTTTATTTCATTGCTTTTAAAATTAGGTGGTTTATTTGTAATGTCAAATTCAGCACTCACTATTTTGTGTTTAAGAATTCTAGTAACATTTTTCTGAAATTATAGGTGATTATGAGTGCCCATATAAAAAGGACCAATTTTCTGAGATAGTATCCAGTAGTTTTTTAATATCAAGGACCACAAACAACAGATTTCAATGGAAATCAACAGGTGTTCATTTACTGAATAGTAACAGATGTAGGCAGAGTTGACAATAAGTCATGAAGCTCACACTTCCAGAAAATCCAGTTTGGGGTTAAAAGGGGTGAGTTGAAAACTAACAGACTTGAGGTCAGAAGATGTGATCCTTGCAATTCTTCTGAACATATCATCTCAGTAGATGAGGTTGCTGGAAGACTTGGTTTCATAATGAATGTAAGTCAACCTGAATGTGAATTGCTGATAGTCTGATACTGCTCCTCCTGAGCTGTGATTTCTGCTCTCTTTTCCCTGACAGCACGATGATTCATCTCAGCTCTATCAAGCATTTAATTTCACTGACTACATAGTGCTACAAATGCTAAAAAGGTGATACAAGGGAGAAGACAGTAACACTCGTACAAGGTTTAGCAGGTGACATTTGGTGTGAGGAAACTCCTCAAACCATGTATCTGCTTAAACTGATTGTGAATTGATACTGAAAATGGCGGGGGTTATTTCATTGACAGTGCTCCACTGTTCTGTTTCCTGAGGTGAATTCCTTCCATCCAGGTTTGGAACCTGGACTTTCTGTTTGCTCAAGGGAAACCTTCATTGGCATAAATAACAGTTTTACCTGAATATGTAAGTGACTACTTTGTTCTTGTCATTCTAGATTTACATTGGACAGAGGAAGAGTTTAGTATTTTGAATCCACAGAATGATAGCCATGGGCAGAGTAAATGTGTGAGATGGAGAACAGAAGATTTGGTTGAAGGAAGAATCATGAGGAATGTGTTCAAATTTGATTCATTAATTACAAGAATTAGTTTCTTATATTGATGGTAGAACTGAACGTTTTTCTGATATATAGATTTTGTTTTGGCAATGGATTTTGTAATAACAGTGACATATCATTCTAATGAGAAGAACAGAAAAATGGGAAACTATGAACCTGCACAACTGCAAGTTTTGTTATTGCTGGAAAATCCACGGCTGAATGACTGCCATTAAAAGCAGTTAGTAAAAAAAATTCTGTGAGTAAGATTTGCCTAGCCAGCAGGAGCTGAGAGGGGGGAAAAAAGAGAGAGAAAGTCAATACATGTAACATTTTAAAGATATTTTGGAAGAACTGAAATTGGTACATGATTATTCTTATGAACAGTGGTTGTTCAAAATGTACAAACCAGCTATTGCTTGATCAAGAGCCAGCAAGAAATCCCACTGCCATATAGCTAAAGAGATTTTTGAAGTAAATATAAAGCATGAAGAGATTTGCAAATGCCTTCTCAGCAGCAGCTTTTAGTCATGCAGTATGCAAAGTGCATTTGCATTTGAAATTTCAAAAGCCTGGACAAAAGATGTAAGAAAATACAAACTGATGATTTCTAAAACACAGGAAATACATAGAGTAACATTTCCAAAACACAAATGCCAAATATACCTATGCTGCAACAGGTGCAGGGCCAGTTTCTGTCCTGTGTTTTCTCCATGGAAAGCCACCATTGGGAGTTACTAGGTGGCCAAATTAAGAGATACTACTGCAGATGAAGGAGCACGGTCTTTTCTTTCTGGGCTGGCTGTGCAGCCGGTCCGAGGTAACTAAGAGCAGGGTTTAAAAGCCTATACTCCACTAGAGTGCTTGCTAAAGTTATTTCCACAGTACAGAAAGGGCTTTACACTCACAATGTTAAGTGCACACTTCTGTCCCCTCTGTATGGCACCTACTGCGTTGCATTGTTCATCACAAGATGGTTGTTTGGGAGCATGTCTTTGTAAGGACTGGAGAAGAATGTTGCTGTCAGGCAAAATATCGACCTCTGGCAGAAAAAAAGGCTTGTGGTGGGCTGTCGAATGGACTTTGTTAGCTCACGTTTGCTGAATTTACTCAGTTTACATTTACCCTGGTAAAGACAAGGCTTGAAAGTCTGACACTCCTTCCTCCTGCACTCTGTTCATTGCACTCCACATGATCAGAAAAGGGCTCATTCTCTGATCTGTGACAGAACAGTCTCAACCATTGTCTGAGGCATCCTGGAACTGTCCTGTGGGAGACACAGTGCTTGCTATTTCTCACCTGTTAGCTCTAGTTTTCTAGTTTTCCCCAGCCTTGAACCAGCTGAAGGGACGGAGTGCCATGCAAAGCTGGTAAGAAGTGTATTATGATGAGTGCATCTGTTGGCTAGGAGGAAAGGAGGCAACAAAGTCTTTATGGCATTTTTTTTGGAATTGTGAGGGAAATGTTCTGCCCAATCCTTTTTCAGTACAGAAGAATTTTTTAAGGTTTTATATTCTGTTTCAAGAATATATTTAGAGCTGAATGAGAATGAAACAAAAATCAGTAGCAACTAATAAAACTCATCAGAGAGGTGTGAACTGATAGGATACTCATTATCTAACTGTTCACTCTGCTAGACATAACACATTTTTTCAACAGCTGTCCTCCTTATGTGGATTTAAAAGCAATTTAAATATCAATGCAAGGTCCTTGGAACAGAAAGTATCTAAGGAAACCAGATGACACCAACTTGAACTACAAAGTTCACTGCCATCCTTTGAGATACACAAAACTCAAGATAAGTTTCACAAGATACAAATGTTTTAGGCTGTTTTGATTTTTTTTTTTAAGAACCATTCTTCAGAGTGCTGCCACTTAGAATCTCTTATTCAAATTACCGCAGCTTTACATAAAACATCAAAAGGTGGCTCTTCCAGATGTCCTCAGAGAAGTGATCTCCTTTCATGTCTGGGAGGCTCTGGCAAAGCTAGGGAAGTCCTTGATTAGATAGCAAAAGACACTATGCTGCTGGTAAATTCCTAGAATAATAGAGTGCCTTGTCTGGCTAAGAGAAAACTTCAGGGATGACAACTTTTTTAATCCTGGAAGACTCCATTAAATGGAATATTATAAGCTCACAGAATACCTAGTGCCTGGAAGTCACTAATTACTAACACTTCCCTTCCTGGGAATTTCCTCAAAGCTTAGGTATCTCTGAACCTGGTCACGAACAGATTAGCAGTGTGAGAAGGTTTTTAAGCTCCTAAACTTGTAAATGAGCCAATCTGCCATTTCTAGCTAAACTACCCTCTAGAATGACTAGGTATGCACCTGTCTGTAATACACAGATGTCAGCTCTCCCTCTGCACTTCATTGTCAGCCATTGCAATGTATGTGGGTACTTGCTGCACCAGCAGTGCTTTGTACAGGCAGCTGTGGTCAGGGCATGGCAGCAGTGGGGCATGGAATGAAGTGAGGGTGTGCTGGCTGGGCTGGGAGCCCCCGAACACTGCAGCAGTTCCTGGAGCCTGCTGACTGACCAATCTTCTGCAGCACTGAGAGCACTCATGATCTGCCCCTAGACAACTTAGCTTGAACTTGAAGATCCTTCTCAGGCTGGACAGTGAATTTAACTTCAAATAAGTACTTTAAAATGGCTAGCTGTAGGCTTTTCCTGCAGACTGAAATGAAGCCACAAGATGTTGCTCAAAGATATTCCACAGCTCGACTGGCAGAGGTGTTTCTTGCCTGCTGCAGGGCAGCAATATCGCCAATACAGGCATGGTTCATTCACTTCACTGATTTACCTGGTCTATCTACTTTGAAGATCCAACTTGTGAACCAAGCTCTATTTGCAAATGCATATACTAGGGGCATTGGATTCCACTTGGAATCTAATTCAATTTAAAACTGGCTTTGAGACACCTATCTGCGTGAAAAGCATCATAAGGATTACTGTGTTTCGCTGTCACATTATTTTCTTGAGGTCAGGTCTTTCAGTATCTTGCTACTACTAATTCATATTTTGACTGCTTATTTACCCTGAGCCCTCATGAAGCATATTTCAAGGCAATTTGAGTAATGCTTAATGTTTATTGAAATCAATTATCCAACAGCCAAGTAGTCCCAGCCATAGACATTTTAGCAGTTATTTTTCTTGGTGCATAAAAATAAGACTCCAACAGACATTTCTGGAACCCCAAAACGTTGGCCAATGTTCAGAGGTGATTGCAAACCAGAGTTTTCGTGCATTCCACAGATCTCACTTTCAAGAAGCATTTAGTGAAGTCTTGGAAAACATGGCACCCGTAATTGCTACTTACTCTACTTAAAACATTAAAGCTTTCTGGTGATGACAAGCAGCACCCACTTACTGCTGTGCTAAGTAGTCTCTGCAGCACGGCTTGAAAGAGTGTTTATGCTGAGCATTGGCACTCGGCAGTGTTTAAATTGGAATTTCCCCCCCGTTTCTTAACAATTGTTTCTTTCTCCAGCTAAATTTTTCATGGACTTTACACAACCAGCTGACAAACAGGATGCGCTTGCTAGCACATCACCCCTCTCATTCTAAATAATATAGATGCATATAAATAGACAGCACATCTATGCATATGAATGATGTGGAGAACAGCTTTAAGGTGGTGCACGGCCGTGAAAAAGCAGAGCAGTAACCAGCTATGAAACGTTACATGCACTGCGGTCCTTCCCTGAGCGGGGGCGTGTTCGTTCATCTGGAATCCCTGGATGCCTGGACCCCCTCAGGGAACGGGCGCCCGAAGTCCGGGTGCCCGCGGTGCCGGGAGGCCGCGGCGGCGGGGCAGGGCGGGGCAGGGGTGCAGAGATGCCAGGGGGGAGGGATGCAGGGATGCCGGCGGCAGCCGCCCTGCCCTGCCCTGCCCTGCCCTGCCCTGCCGGCGCTGCGCTGCCCTCGCCCGGTGCCGCGGGCCCGGCTCCCGCGAAGGCGCAGGCGGGGCGCTGCGGCCGCAGTCCCCGGCGGGAGGTTGTCATGGTTTCCCGGGTCACATGTGCGCGAGGTTCCCCCGGCGCGGGGGGAGGAGGCGCCGCCGCCGAGGCTGCGAGAGCCGCTGCCCCCCGCGGGTCCGCCCCCCGCCCGCTCCCACCTGCGCCGCTGCCGCCCGCCCCTTCCCGCTGCCCACGGGCGATCCGCCGGGCGCGCCTCATCCCCGGGCCGCCGACCCCCGGCCCCGGGCTTTCCCCCCTTCCTCCTCCTTCTCCTTCTCCTCTCCCCTTCCCCGCTCCCTCCCCCTTCCCGGCCGGGCTGCGCCCCCCTGGCCGGCCCCGGCATGAGCATCTCCATCCCGGCGGGGCTGACGGAGCTGCTGCAGGGCTTCACGGTGGAGGTGCTGCGGAGCCAGCCCGGGGACCTGCTGGAGTTCGCCCTCCAGTACTTCGGGCGCCTCAAGGAGGAGGCGGCGGCGTCCAAGGCGGCGGCAGAGAAGGAGCCGAGCGGCCGCAAGGCGGGCACCGGCCATGACAGGGGCAGCCAACGCCGGGGCACCCCCGACGCCCGCGGGGTCAACTTCGCCGAGGAGCCCATGCAGACCGACTCCGAGAGCGGCGAGGACGAGCGGCCGCCGCCGCCGCCGCCGCCGCAGCAGTTCCCGGGTAAGGCTCCCCCGCCTCGCCGGGCCCGGGGGCTGGGAGGGCGGGGGGCTCCCGCATCGCCCGGCTCAGGTGCGCGGCCGGGGAGGGAAGGGAGTCCCGGGTATCGGCCGCTCGCTGTGCCAGCAGCGGCCCCCGGGCAGCCCCAGGACCGTGCGGGGGTGGCCGGGCACGGGCAGTGGCAGCGGCGGCACCGCGGGCACCTCCCGCCCGCGCTGACACCGAACGGCGGAGCCCGCGGGAGGGTTCCCGTATCCCGCGGCAAACTTCAACCTCCCGGGCTTTCCCCTGGCGTTCTGCGGTGCTGGATGCTGGGCACACAGGTGTCCCCAGATGTAGCCCTTTCAGTCTATAAGCCTGTAATAGTCCTAACAAAGGTTCTTTTCATAAGAGCAGAAGAGAGCAAATCTGCGTTCTGTAGTTAGTGCAGTGGTACCTCTCTACCTTAGAAAAAACCTCTCATGGTCATGTTACTGTTTTCACGCACTTGATTAAGCGTTTTGCGTAGGCGTACTTATATGTGTTTTTAAAAGTAGAGCACAATTCAAAACATAATTTCTTCCCGAGAGCCAGAGCGAAATATTCTGCACTTAGAAGGGCCTGTGCAGCAAGCGAGGCTGTGAGAGCAAAGAACAAGCAGTGTCTTTGTGTTTGAGGGTAACTCCTATCTGCACGCAGCTGAAGACACCTTATCTTTGTGTGGCTGACAGGCTTTATTTAGGGATTGTGTCAGTCCATCGGCTGGGGTGGTTATGGGATGGGTAATAGCTGTCTCTGAAGGGTGTGTCGTGCTTGGTCTTTTTGTCACCAGCAGGCTGACTGAAGAGTCAGGCAGTACTGCCAGATACTGAGAGGCCAGGCAATAAGAGAAGAGAACACGTCCAGACATCTTTAGCTGTATCTTAGGGTTTTTGAGAATAGCTTGAAATTGAAGTGCATGTCATCAGATCATCGGAGCATTCATCCCTCCAGGTCATGCTGGAGGTAGATTTCCTCAGCAGAGTACAGGAGCCAGCTGTTTGCTGGTTGTGTGTCAGTGCAGTTTTTAAAATGATGTCTTGTGTGCATTTTATCAGCACATGCAGATAAACAAGTAGATGTTTAAGAACTGGGTAAGTTTTCAAAATGCTTCATATGTAAGATAGTCGCCATTCTTTTAATCTATTCTTTCAGCTATACTCTGTGTATTTAATGAGGAATTGAATCTGTCAATCAGGTTCTGCAGATTTATATGGTAATTTTAAACTGTAATGCTGATTATGTGAGATTAGTAAAAATCTGAACATTTACTGTCTTTGAAAAGTGAAACGGTGATAATACGGGAGAACAAAATTATCTTAATTCACTTACACTGGACCTGGATTTAAATGTTAATTATTATTATGCTAAGCAGACTCATTGGTAAATGGAGAACTGGCATGTTGTATGGAGGGAAGTGCAGAAATTAAGATTGATTTATTAGCGTGTATGTGTTGCGTGTGTAAAACTTGACAGGGTGCTTTAAGAAGCTTTCTAATGAATACCTGTAATCATAATCCTCTTCATAGTCTTTTTGTTGTGATTGTGAAAAGAGAAATCCATGATTGTCAATATTCTCATTGAGGGACATGCTAAAATCTTAGTTCAACAAGTTGATTCACTTATTTGACAAAAACCCTTTAAAAGATCACATTTTTAGATCTAATACATTTTGAAAGTTTAATTGCATTATGGCTTGTGATTTCTGTTATCTTAAATACTTATTGATAAAAGTAACAAAAAATGAAAATGTTTGTGAAACTGTTATATGGAAGGTTAATAATAAATAAGTTACAGGAAATGATTACTAATTGTGTGTTTGAGTTTGTGTGCACTGTGCAGAAGTGTGTATTTTAAATTCTGTCCTGAATATATTCTGCTAAGGCAACATACCAATGCATCCACTCAGCCTTTTGTTAATAACTGAAAGCATAAAGGCTTGTACTCAAATAATTGTTTAATGTGTTTAAATACCAATTTAAAAACATATTTCTGTTATGCTTTTGCTTTCTGCTTCTCTAAGTAACAATTAATGGAACTTGAGTTTGGGGGATTTTTTTTTTTCTTCTGCCTTTATGAATAATCAAACTGCTTCTGTATAGTCAGTTTTTCCTGTTTGCATAGTGCTTCCTTAGGAGAGGGCCGCAAATAGGAAAAGTTGATGAGGAAATGTAAAATAAAACCCTCTGGGAAGGAGCTCAGACCTGGTGGTGGTATTTTTTCTTTGCTAAAGCACTACACTTGAAATGTCAAACTGACAGTATTCCTTAATTAATTCAAACAGAACGTTGTTGAGAGCTCATTGTAAATGCTGTTTTCTGCAACCTTTTTTTTTTCCCCACCAAACGTTTCTAAATACCTACAAGCCCTGCAGTTGAACTCTCTGTCATTATTAGTTTTGTCCTTGAAATGTATTTTGGAAATCACATCAGGATTATCCTGTTTCAGAAATCATGAGCTGAGGCATAAGCTGTGTTAAAAAGGAAAAAAAATTGTGCTTGGGATCAAGAGTCATATGTGAACCTTGAATTAAACTGTATTCAGGTCTCTGCCGTGTCCTTTATATCAGTTGCAGAAATAACATAAAGGTAAAAGCAGTTACCTTGTCTGGAGGGAGAGCTTTGGTGTCATCCCTTTGAATTGGCACCTGGAGTTAAGGTCACTTTTGAAATGACATTCTTTAGGTTCAGAGCATTCAGATTACCCCCTTTGGGACATACTGTTTTACTTTGGGAATAGTTTTTAGGTGTCTGGTTGATTTGTTTGTTGGTTGTTTCTTTAAAAAATATATTTAATTGTCCTATATGGGTGTATAAGCGTTAATCAGTGACAACTAATTCCTGCTAATACTAATAGCAGTTACTAAATTGATCATGACATATACATAAAAATGAGCCCCTTTTTAGAAATTTTTTTTTGCAGGTCTGAAGTGCATGTTAAGATTTATTTTACTGTGTCTTCAGAATTTGAATGTGGTCAGTAAAGTATTTATTCTTCTACAATTATGATACTTTTGACATTACCACTTATATGTTGATTTGCAACATATTTTTATGGGTAATAACCTGTATCATTTGTAACAGCTGTTTGAAAATATTTGTCATAGTTAAAAAGTCATATTTCATGTAGCCTTAATATGAGTTAATAGAGGAGTTTTTAGAGGTAACATTGCCGTTCTTTAAACTCAGAATTTGTGATGCTGTATGTACTATTTGGCATCACATAACTTCTGTTTATTTTTCTTTTGTTTTGTTTTCCTTCAGTTTGTTTTGGTGTCTGTTCTCAGATAGTGATGTATTTTAATAGGAAAATACTACAGCTGTCCCTCTCCTCCCCCATGTGCTTCTGTTGGTGTGTTGGTTGCTTTGAGTTCCTTCTTTAAAAACTTGAGCTAGAAAGTACAAGTACATATCTCAGTTTAACCCAATGATTGTGCCTAAATTATATGAACTTGCTGCTCAGGTAAAACATACATATTCTAGCTTACAATACCAGCTTTAAAGGCATGTCTTTAGTTTAGTTCCTTTAGTCAGTCTGACTTGCTTTCCGTATCTACTGCTCCTAGAAATTTTGGAATAATGGATTGCTTGTAGAAACCAGAGCATCGGAGAGAACTTTGCAAATAACCATATTCATGCCAGCTTTGTGATGATAAATGGTATTTCACCAGCACTCCCAAAATAACTTAGGTTTTTCTTCCTGAAATAAAAGAAAACCAGAAAGAGCTGATTATCCTATAGGTCTATAATGTGTAATCATGGGAATATTAGAGCAGTGGAAGGGGTCAATAAGAGCCAGGGGGCAATATAAAAATACGTATAGGTTGTAGTAGGATATCGTTAAATCAGGGGCCATATGGAAAAACGTGAATTTCTTAAAAATGTGTATATTTAAATTTAAATCTGAGTTACAATGAGTGGTGGGTGAAAGCATTACTAATATGTGCTTAGCCAACTTTAGAAATGAAGTTGTAATAATTTCTAGTCTTTTGAAATACAAAAAGAAATAAGGTATTATTCATATGGTTATAAGGACAAATCTCCCAGGCACTCAGCAATAGGACAAGGGGGCACGGGCTCAAGCTCTGCCAGGGGAAATTTAAGTTGAATATCAGAAAAAAATTCTTTACAGAGAGAGTGCTCAGGCATTGGAATGGGCTGCCCAGAGAGGGGGTGGATTCACCATCCCTGGAGGTTTTTAAACTGAGATTGGATGTGGCACTGAGTGCCATGATGTGGTAAAGGCACTGGAGTTGGAACCAAGGGTTGGACTTGATGATCTCAGAGGTCTTTTCCAACACAATCGATTCTATGATTAAACCTAATTGGACCCAGGTTGGAGCAGCCTTGCTATGGATGCAGTTTAGAAGAGACAAGTTTCCAGCCACAGATGAGTCCCATGTGAGCACGGCATTGTTGGTGCACTCCCTGGCAAGGCTTCGGGCTGTATCTCCTTGCCCTTTTCCACACTCTGCCTGTTGTAATTCAGAGAATAAATTGTGTGAAGAGACCACTCAAGATGGGTGTTTGGGAGGAAGACATCTTCTGAGAGGGAAAAGAATTCCAGCTGCATGGATGTTGCTGGTCCAGTGGGCCTTGGTGGTCAGGGTTTGGCTATTGGCAGCTCTTTAGAAGTGTACGCAGTCACAAAAGCACAAAGCTTTCAATCCTTGTTGTAAATCTTCAGAAAAATGCAGCTTTTTGAAATAAAAATTTCCAGTATTTTTGACAGGAGCAAATGAAAATATTTTCTCTCTCTTAACAGTTATTTTAGAAAGTAAACCTGAGCACGTTGGCAGTTGTTTGGGTTTTTTTAATCCCTTAATCTGACACAGGTGTTTTATTCAGATTGAGAGATTTGTAGTCCAAAAACTGAGTTTGACAAAATTATAAGCAACTAGAAATATGACCTTGTAATATATTTGGTAGTTTTTGTAGTAAGGAATCTGATTTTCTCTCAGACTTGCATATATTTGTGGTTGTAGATGAAAAGCATACTTTTGCTAACCACTTTTTAAAAAAAGTATGTTTATATTCATAGTTCAGTTGCAGTGATAGCAGCCGCCACTCAGAAGTGTTTGTGCAGACCTGCTCAGAGCAAAGCCTGCAGGAGTGAAGATGTTTCTGATGGCTAATACTTTGTTAAAGTTTGGGTATTGAAGAGATGCAGGAGAAAATCCTGAAGACCTAAGGAGAGAAAAATAGTAGAACTATCCAAAAATATTTGAATTTGTCTCCAGCTTCTTTTTCTCTAAAGAAACAACTTGAACTGATTTTGGCTGACTGTTCAGCTTGGGAAAAGAGAATGGCATTCATTCAGTAAGTACAGGAAGACGTAAAATTTTGTTGGCATGGGCTTGTAATGATAGAATTATTAATTATAAGGTATAAACAGCATCAGCAAACATTTGCACACCAACACTCATTTTCTTGCAAGTATCTTGTCTGTTTTAAAGGAAAACTGGCTTCCTCAGGAATGCTCTAGGAGTACCGTGTCACTTGCTGACTTTGGTTTAGTTTCCCAGAGAAACCTTACATTTTTTGTTCCCTGTGTTTACTTCTGTTTATGCATTTACATAAATGGGAAAAAAATCCTTTTTTTCCCCCTGCTTAGTGACCAGAATAAGAATGCATCTCTGGACATTATGAAAATGCCTGTTTTTAGAAGGTACTTCCACAACATAATGGTCTAGTGTTTGCACAGAGGAACTTCATGCATCTGTCGGGAAGTCAAGCTTGGTTTAATGCCTATATAACTTGGGGTTTATCCCAAATCTGTTATGAAAAAGTATTTCATTTTGTTCTCTAGTTCTGCCCAATTCCTTCAGTCTGAGGGAAATCTACCTTAAAAAGTCAAATCTCCCCAGACTTCCTGGCCTTAACTGCTCCTGTAAATCTGGAACATATGGTTTGGAAATCACACATTTAGGTCACAAGGTACAGATTAGTCAAGGTACAGGCTGCTGCCCAGCTTCTGGGATTCCAGTATCAAAGATGACCTCTGCATTGGGAAATTCAATTGGTTGAGACTGTTATTAAAGAAACAAGAAGGCAAGGTGGAAGGCAGGACAGAGAGGTAGAAGAGGAGTCAGTGTGTGGTAAGAAAAATGCAGAGGAAAAGCAAGAGGAAGGAGCAGAGACAGAATTGAAGTAAGAGGAGGAAGATAAAAGAATAGGCAGCACATAGGACAGAGAGAGCATATTGAATTCTCTGCTCTTATTTTCTCTACCCAGATACAGCCCTGCTCTCCTCATGTACAGGAGATCCCAAGTTTATGTCCTGAATTTTCTATTGAAATTCTGTTTGACTTACAGATGTATTTCAAAAGAGCATAAATGGGAACTTAAGTAAAATTAATGGTCAGTGAATTGTATGGAAGTGAAGTTGGTCATTTGATTCTGAGAGATATTTTAAATATTTTGACATGGTCACCTGTCATATTACTAAATCTGGAGCCTTGTAACCCTTGTGTTCTAATGAGCATATATCCTAATGAAAGTTTCAACTCAAGTTTTTTGTGGAGAATCCAGACTGTGTCCAAACATTTTCTGTTTAAAAAATATCAGTAGTGGTCATCAAGAAAGTTGATAGGCACGTGGGTGCAGCTGCAGTCTTCACAGACAGTTCAGATGGTTTTAGTGCTGATGGAAAGATGAAATATTGAACAGTGCATACCAAACATGGTGAAATGGCCCTTTCTTTAGTGCTTAATACAATTAACAGTGTTTATTTCATCAGCTATTATTTGAATGGGAATGCTTTAAAGTCATGCTGTAGAGAAACTATTCCCACTCCAGGTCTGAGCTCGTATTATGAGCTGCAAGTGAGTGTAATTATACACAAGTTCTGTGCTTTAAAAAAAGTGAGTGATTTTAAAAATGTGAATGGAGGAGGGAGAAGAGTTTGAGGAAGAAGCCATTTAAAATGGCCAAGTGTTCTCTGGTGCTGGAATAGACCTTGACATACATAAATTAGAAGAAAAGATGATCTTACTAAAATTGATACATTAATCACATAGTCTTTTTTATATTGTAGGTTGGTATATCAATGTGGGTGCATAAAAGATGAAGTCTGTATGTATATATAGGAGTTACTACATGCTAGATAAACATGTAAAAGAAATACATTCCTCTGTAAGTAAATACTACCATAAAGATCCATCAATTGTGGTACTGTTTGAAAGAAGTCTTATTAGAATTCTAAAGGAAATGTATACATTTTTTTCCTTTAGGACATTGGGTGACGATACAGGTAACTCTAAATAGCTTTAGATAGAGTTTTTATACTGAAACTCCTTATCCTTTCAGGGAACCCTTTTTACTCTTTCACGTGCTGGGTAGGAATGATAGATAACCCATTTACTGCATGGAACTGCACAGGATGTTCTTACTGTGAATTTTGATCATGACAAGTGATTGCAAACTTTTTTTAATTTAATCTTTATTGAAAACAATTTTTTGGTCTGTAGATCAGTTTTCACTCATAGTACTAAACAAGACATTGAAAAAGGTGAGATTTGGCTTTGTGTCCCTTTGTTTTCTCTTGTCTTCTTTTTTTTTTTTTTTTTTTCCTAATTGACTGGTATTACATTTTTTCTTGGTTTTTCATTTAAATATTTGAAGAGCTCTGTTTCAAGTTTTTGTGCATTTGGTGATAAAAATAGCAGAAGTACTCGCACAGAATTTCTATTTGCCATCTCTAGGCAGTGTTATACACGGATCCAGATCTAAATTGATGCAGCGTAACCAGAAGACATACAGTATTGGGGTTACATCAAAACGATGATGTTAATCAAATGTCCAGTGCCTTATTCAGCATTTTAAATGATACCTTGCTACACAAAAATGTATGAGATCTGAAATGAAGGGGGATGGAGACAGGAAAGGGTGCCTGAAGTGCCTGGGAGTGAAATGCAGGTTGTAGACACAAGGTATCCACAGAGTGATCTGAACAGCAGCCATATGGCAGTTTGCCAACCTTTCCATAAAAGGCATCCTTTTAATGTTGCTGCTCAGAAAACTGATTTGCGGACCACAGATAAAATGAGAAAATTATAAGGAATGGAACAATTAAAAAAATTTCAAATTTTAATTTAGTCAGCTTTGCCTTATTGCGCTATAACACTGGATTATGGAAGGTAGAGAGGTAAAAAACATACTGTAACAACAGAAAGTGTTTTTCATTTGTGTGTTTGACTCTTAAATTACTCTGCTTAATGATATTAAGAAAAAATCATCAGAGCAAAAATTTGAAGCTGAGAGCTTGAGCAGGTAAAGGCTCATAATGAGAATGGCTTTCTTACACATACTGTTCCAGTTATATGACTAAAGTGGTTTTTGTAAAGCTGGGCTAAAAGGGCCAATTAGTAAATATTATGAAGACTTCCTTAATGGAGGGATTAGAAAATTGCTGTATAAAATAGATTTTGAAGGAAAGAGAAGTAACATGATCTTTCCTGCTCAGATGCTCCAGTTACCATCGTGCTTGTATAAGGATTTTTCTAACAGCCTCAGTCCCTTCTGAATCCCTGTGATGCAAATGTCAAATGTGTTTTTATAAATAGTGATAATATTTTCATATTTTAACTTTTTAGCAGTCATGTCTATTGTAAAACATACCAGACAACAAGAAATGAAATCCTTGCCCAACACTGGAAAGAAAACATTCCTTTCAAAGCCTCAGTGTTGGCTATAAATCAGATGTACAGAATTCTCAGGGCTGCGATGAATACAAGCTGGAACCAAGTATAAGCATCCAGGTTTGCTGTCCCGAGAGCACAGGCTGAAAGCCTTGGTCTGTTTTCCCATTCTGATTTTAATGATAGACTTGTAATGTTAGTGTGAAAAGCAAAGTCCATTTCCATGAGTTAGAAGGCATTTTAAGTCTTGCAGAGTACGGATTAACCTGCTCTCAAGCTGTCCCTGACAGCATTGTTGTGGCCTTTTTTTGGATGCCCTGAAAAATGAGTTGGAATTGTCACTGCACTGCTCTGGCCCTAATTTGTTTCACATTATTTTTACCACTGAACTTGTTCCCTTTTAGATCCCCTCCTCTGAGGCTGTAACACTTTTCATTGAGCCAGTAATTGCCTTTGCTAACAAATGCAGTCTAATATCACAAGTCCTTGAAACTGGTGTTGATCAAGACATTTTGATATTTAAGGTTTTGGAATTGAATGTCTAAGAGCTGGTAAGTATGTTGAAATACTTGTCCTGTATTAACAATGGTTAATGACAAAAACTGTCTAATGGAGGGCTGGAATTGTCCTGAGATTTCTTGTTCTTTTCCAAAACAATGTTTGTGATAGTCATCACACTTGCAGTCAGAAATATTTAGTGGGTGTGCTACAGACATATGTGAAAATTTTCTTAAAACTTCAAATACAGTATTTTCTACCATTATGATAAACCCATTTTTTCATCGTGAATCAGTTGTGAAAAATGTGTGTTCTCAATAACTGATGCCATTAAACATTAGAGGGACAGGTTTAATTTTTTTTCCCCCAGTCATGCCTAATTTCTACTGAAGTTGAGGAGTTAAGATCCAGTAGCTTTATCGATCTGCTTCTTCATGAGTCTCTTTAGTACTAGACCTAGTCATCATTTTGGCTTTAGTTCTCGTTTGGGGGGGTTTATTTCCTGTTTTGAATGCACAATGTTTTTTCTTTCCAGCCATTTTGCTGAATACTTTTGATTAATGTTCAGACATCTTTCTCTATGAGCCATCTTTTAGCTGATAATTTATCTCTGTCTGTTGGTTTTTTATAGGTGCTCTAAACCTGAAAAACTCTGATACACCTTTCACCACTACAATATTTAAGCATCTTAGAGGTAGTTTAAATACAAAGTTAACAGCCTTCCTTCCTTCCTGTTGCTTCAGCCTACAGAAAATATTACTTAATGGCTAATGCACCTATAAAAATTGTTTGAAGGAAGATAGATGGTTATTTATTCTTAGATACTACTAAATTCACTTCTTGTTAAAAATTTATCTGCAGTATTTTTCTGTACATCTCCCTTGCTAATCTGTCAGTTTTCCCCTTCTACTGGAATGTGGCTGCTGCTTGCAGTAGATGTGGGAGTAGAGGTAGATTCATTTCCATTATCCGCCTTGCAAAAGGAAGTAGTTTGCTCTTCTGGTTTTGCCTTCCTAGAATCAGGAATAAAATGGAGTCACAGATTTAAGTGTGCCCTAGTTTGCTGTCTGTCTGCAATATATTGTCATATGAGCATGGTTTGCCTGTAATTATTTCAGGTTATGGCCTCAAAATTTTTTTTTCTTTAAAAAGAAGAGGAACAGTGTCTTGCTTTCTTTAAGTCCATTCTTCAAATTACTCCTCTCAGCAGAGATGCAGGATTTGGCAGATATAAGGAAACTATTTCTCAAGTCTTGGGAAATCTAATAAAAGAATGGTTTGAGCTTCTGAGAGAAAGGTGTGTTTTCCATGCAAATGTGTAGGTGTTCGCCTTCTTCTCTGACTCTGTTTTTGGGCAGTCTGGGGAGTTCAGTAAATACTGCTGGAGAGACATAAGTTTCATGCTACTGCCAAAACTGGATGTCAGTGATCCATTTCCAGCAGAGACAGTTTTCCTGGGGAAGTTATACAGAGCACAAAAGTGCAGCAATGAGTTGCAACTTACTTCTTCCATCACAATTTTTTTCCCTGAAGGATCTTTCTCATATACTCGATTAAAAAAAAACCAAAACCCAACAACAAAAGAAACAAATGTTAGTAGGAGACAGTAAAAGGCAGTAACAGCATTTTTGTTTTCCATGTTTTGTTGCTGTTAAGAGGGTATCAAGTGCTTTATTTTCCTTCTTTTGCTTTTTTTACAATATGTGAAATTAAGAAGGTTCTTTATCTAGAGGCTCAATCAAGGGCCAACATCCATTTCCCTTGTTTTGAGATTAAGTATTGCAATTCTGTTTGACAGTAATGGAAGATAAGTCACAGGAATGTGTGTGATCACACTTCTCAATCCAGAAAAGGCAGGTTGATACTTACAGTTCTATCCTGACACTCACTGTGTGTAGCTCTAACGCCACATAACCCAAGGCTGGCTGGGAGGGAGCTGATGTGAAGTGCCGGTGTTGGCCTTTCAGAAGAGCAGACAAGTACTCTTGGATCCAGATCATTGTGGTGATCTTGGTATCAGCCTCTAGCTCATTGAGTGCTTACTGAAAAATTCTTTTTCATGTTAGAAAAATGTTTCAATGTCTTAACTCTCTAAGAATTCTGCCACTGTAGCATCTCAATCCTCAACAGAATGGAAACAAAGTATGCAAGTGAGCTTCAAAAGGAAATGTCCTTCAATCCTATAGGTTAAGGAGCCTATTAGTACTTCTCCCTCATAAAGCAGGCCATTTTTTACCTCTTTGGGCTCAGAGGTGACAGACCTAGGTTTGCTTTTTTGTGAGCTGGTCTGTGGTTCCACCCCTCAGGAGGGAGCTGTCCCAGCAGGCACTGCTTGAGGGCCCCACTGGCCTGGGCACCATCAGCGCATCATTCCAGTGCCATGGGGAAATCCAACCATTGAGCAAACCTATTCGTGTACTTAGGAGCCTGAAGTTTTCTGTGCTTTCTAAGATGTGTCTTACTTCTGAGGAAAGAGTTATCATTTGTGGCTGTGGACTGTAAATTGCAATCTGATGTCTCACCTTCAACATTTATTGTAAGGTCCTCTTCAGTGAGTTTGTGGGGAGGTTTGGAGGGGGAGTTGTTTTTTTAAAAAGTTCTGATGCTTTATTTGCTGAAGCTGTTACACAGTTGCTTGTTGAGCACTAATAAAACTGACTACACAGCCCTGAACATACAAACTGGCACATGCCTTCGTTGTTTCTTTAAATCATAGTGGCAGAAGGACAGTGTGAAGCTGTTCCAGCGCTCTGGTTGGTTGGTATACACTCATTTCAGCTGGGGTAAAAACAAACTAATCCATGTTTGATGGCCTGAAAGAGCCAGTTGGTGTATGGCATGGAGTGTGTGCTGTGGCCTTGCAATGTTCAGCCTTCAGGAAGATGCAGATTACTGAAGGTGCACCAGGGAGTTCAGGTGGGGCAGCCCCTGAGCCCGGTCAGAGCTGCCCAGGACTGACCTGACTCGAACTGATCACCTGGCAGGACACAGGAGGCAGGCCAAGACTGAATTTATGTGACCTTTCCCTCATGGTAGATACTAGTTTGGTATCAGCTGCTAATTTTCACAAATTAGTGGAAACCTCTTCTTTCCTTGGAGGCTTTCCTCATTGTTAAATTCCATCAAAAATTGTTCAGCACGTTCAGTTGGTGCTTTTTTCTCTCTCTTGGGGGGGGGGGGGGGGGGGGGG
>JAWWEV010000043.1:12959023-12978512 GCA_035583235.1 Hafferia zeledoni
TTGGTGCTTTTTTCTATGTCTTCCGCCCCCCCCCCCCTTTTTTTTTTTTTTAAGAATTGGTGTATTGCAATTTCATTGCAAAATGGAATTGCCCTTTCTTGTTTCCAGTGTTGGAATGGTTTGTGAGGAAACCAGTTTAAAATTGACAAGTTCTCTGGAAACACACTCTTTCTTCCTAAGTATCAAGAACAGAAACATAATTGCTGAGCCTTGTGGGGCAGTTGCGTGACTGTCACTGACACACAGAAAGTAACAGGAGCCTGGTTAGTGCTGAAAAGTATTACTTTGATTTTTTTGTTGTTATTTTCATATGGAAAATATACAGAGGTCAGAATATAAACACATGTGCTGTTTCAAAAATGTGAAGGCAGAGCCAATAAGATCTGCACATTCATTCTGGAAACCCTATTTTATATTTACTTCTGGCTAGGAACTGACATTGTTTAACTTGTGTTTAGCATTCCAGGACAAAACAGTTTATAGAGCTGTAGAACTACCCTCCTTTTTTAGATGAAGGAATGAATTTAACTTTCATCTTAGCATTTGCGTTTATAATGAAGTACGTTTTAAGGTAGCAAAGTTTGATTTTTCCATAAAACTTGCCTCATACTTTTCTTGCACAAATTGTGTATTAGAGAGTCAACAATTGCAATGGTTTGTAATGATAATTTCTCTTAATGTAGTTACTGTTTGACATGGGATTCTGTGTTACTGGAGTGAGCATCAAATGCATGTACCTGATTGTACTTAAAGGGAGTGGGAAGAAGGTTCAGGTTTTGTAGTCTGTAATTGGAAAGTTAATGAAATTCCAGGTGAGACAGTGAGATGAAACAAAACTCATACTTTTTTCTCTTTGTATTGAGAGAAAGTTTAATCATAGTTTCCACTTCAGTAGTTTTGCTTGGTGATATATATTACTAATACTTGACTATTGTTTTCTGTTGGTCAAATCCTACATATTTATGGAAGTGGTTTGATTTCTAAGTAACTTCTTGTTTTAAAGGCAAAAAGGAGAATTTTGCACTGGAGCTGTGAAACAAATGGAAGAGTCATGTTAATCAGAATTATTGGCAAGTCTGTAAAAAACTGGACAGCGTTCATGTATAATACTTCTAGAAATTTTAAGGTTCTGATACAGGAACACCTATGTGGCCTATGAAACTATGCTTTAAAAAATACATACATGTCTATTTTTTATAGACTGGCCTGATGAAGCTCTTGTAGTCTGTCAAACTAGTGATAGAAACATTTTAAAAGTGCACTATAGTAACTGAGGGTAACTTTTCCCTTAACCTACTAGTCATAAGAGATACTTAAAAATTGTGGAGGAAAAAAAAATTTTACCCTTTTGTGGGTCTGGATGAAATCCACAGGACAAAAGCATTTGAACTGAAGGCTAAGGTTTAGTCTCTGCTTATCTCATCCCTTGATAAGCATCCTTTAAGGAAGAAGAATGATCCAGCAATTAAAAACAGGGTTCTGAGAGTTAAGACATTGGGTTAAATCTTCATGTGTGTCTCAGACTTGCTGTGTGCCTTTGAGTCATTTGCAGTGGTCCCTGTAACTTGCTTAAATGGAATACTTGCTATCCCAAATTTTCAGGGACCTTGGAGCAGTATGTGTGGGAAGGGTTGTGAGAGGCTGTTTGCCTGCAATATTTGAAAAAAATCTCTAGTATTTAGAGTCCAGGGCCTACCTGATGCTAGAATTTAAGAAATTTTTGTCTGAGGCATCATCTTTTCCTGGCCAGCTGTAGAAAATGATGGATTTATTTTTGACTGGAGTAGCAGGAACACCTGAGCAATCAGCAAAGCCCTTGTAAACAGAGGAAACCTCTATGGTTTGTTTAGGCTACAAAGATTGCCCTTAAAAGTGTACTAAACCTGAGAGAGCTTTAGTGAATTTTGCCCTTGTCCTGTGGAGGTTGTATCTGGCCAGGTTGACTTCTCCCAGATTTTCTCATGGAAGAGTCCTGGGGAGGTTGTTGGTAACTGTGGCATTGTGCTCTAATGGAAACTGGGGCATAAAGGGGCAGGAATCATCCAGAGGAGTGGGGGAGCAGAGGCACGGGGCACTCTGGGGCTGGAAACTCTGTGAGCCTGAGGGAGCAGGGAAAGGCAAAGCTGTTTGCCTGGCCAGCAGCTGCCCCAGAAGGGATTGGCCATTGTGGGTGTGGAACATGCTGGGATGGCCTTGGGTAGCTGCATCCCAACAGCCACTCTCACCCCCAGCAGGGCTGCCACAAGCTCAGCCTCTCGAGAAGCAAATGCAGATCTGTCTTGTCTGAACGCTGTAGAGGTTGCATTGCCTGATATTCCTACCTCATACTGTCATTTGCCAAATTGTTTATGCAAAAAGCATCTTGTAGCTATTAATATGGACTCTTGCCATATAACTGTTACAGAATTCTGTGTTGCCTGTGTGCTCTTCTGGTCACACTTAACATAAAAGTTGTGTATAGACCCAGCCTATAAAGGGTGAATAAATTTTTTGATTTGTGTTGGGTTTTTTGTTTTTACATAAAGTTGTCCTTGTTTGTATCTTTATGGGTTTTTCTAAATCCACTGTCAGCACAAAAAGAATTATTTTTTTCTTGTTCCAAATAATTTTTAAAAGAAAAATCATCAGGGGTACTCCTCATCTTACCTTGTAGTAGTAACCTAATGTGGATGCTGGAAATGCTCATCCTAAGTTTGTGGAGTTGAGTGTCCTTTAGTTTCAGAAAGATTTTGAAGCAGTCTGTGTTTGGTTTGGGATTTTTTTTTTTTTGTGGCTTGGTTAGGTGTTTTTTGTTTGGGGGCGAGGGGGGTGTTGTTTGTTTGTTTGGGTTTTTTTGAGAAAGTAAGGAAGAAATGGTAGAAATATTCGAGTTAATTTACAAAAATAGATTTTTCTTTTCTGCTGAAGGTATAATGTAAAGCATACATGTACCAGTAAGTTGAGTAAGAAACTCTAGCCTTTCATTGTGGGCATTTGAATATCCAGATCACTGGGTCAGAGCCAGGCACCCTGTCTGCTTTATAGCATGCTTGCTTGCACATTGACTTGGCTTCAAGAGAAGAGCATTTAGTGCTTGCTTTTGGAATATGGCATGGCCTGAAAAATAGAGCTTTTTTTTTTTTTCCAAAGGTGTGGGTTGCTAGTCTAACATGTCAAGCAGACTAATCCTTTAGTTGTTTTTTTTTTCCCCTTTTTAATGCATGCTTGACATTTTCTGTTTACCTGCTCTAAAAGAAATAGAATTTCTTGAAAGGCAGTGTAGGTTGGGGGAGGACACTAAACAGGACAAGTAGCACTTCATCAGACCCAGAGTGAAGTGTTTCTGCCATTCCCCAAAGCAGAAAGTCTGAGCAAGTCTCCAGATCTTCTGCACCTGCCTTTGTTCTGCCTCTGTACTTCCCTGTTCAGTACCCAAATCTCAGATTGTCTTCCCATGGAGGTACCTGTAAATAGACACTGAGAATGAGTGTGTTGGACTTCTTGGATGGGCCTAGAAGAAAGGGATCTGTGGGTCATGACCACATATGTTTGTTATGGTTGGTTTTATCTGTCTTTCATGTAGTGGTGTCATTATCACATGTAATTTTTCTAGGGAATGCAAACTGGGAGCACAGTAGGTTACTTTATTTTTTTTTTAAGACCCTCTGTTGGAAGAGCATTTTTTTATGCCAAGAATTATTTCATTGCCTGATGACTAATCAGCCTATTGGAGAGTTTTGTTATCAAGAGTCATGGAGAGTTGGCCCCTGGTAGGAATCTCACAGATAGTTACTGAAGGAAGTCAGGACAATGTTCTCAAGCTTTTCTAGCCAGGAGAAGAACAAAATTAATGTGAAGTGACTGTGATGCTGAAGTTTACTTGCAACAGATGCAACTTTTCAAATGCTGCCCAAATTATTGAGAAAATGGAGCAGTGCTGAATAATCCATGACTTGCCATTACTAGACATTTCTGAATGTGATCCACAAGCAGCAGAGCCAAAAGACATTATGGCATTTAGTTTTACTTCATCTCTCAAAATGCTTTTAATGCTACTGCAGTGTAAGAAAAACCCCCAATGACAGCAGATAAATCTTAGTATTTGTGCTTTGATCACTATTGCAGTGGTACCTTGGGCCTGTGTTGAAGTGACTGCAGCTCCAGCACCAGCTGTGCTTCATTCACTTGCCCCAAGAACAGGATATTCCTTAGGACCATCTCTTTTTGGTCATGACTTTTCTGGTTAGATGCTTATATTTCTTTTGTTTAGATGGGGTTTTTGCAACTTTTTTTTTCCTGGAACCATTTCAGTGTCATTCTTCTTGTTATATTCCAGTAGTAACACTTGGAGTTTGGGCTTTTTTGGTTTTCTTTTTATTTTAGAGTCACTGTGCTTTCTGATAAGGTACATATCTCAGTCTTTCTCTAAAACCAAGTGGGGGAAATGTGCTTTGCCTCATAATATGAAAGCTAACAAAATTGTCTGTTTTAGATCTGCCTGAGAATGAATTATCATGAATGCAAGAGTAACTCCCTTTAAGAACGTAATGTTCTTAAAATATGCAAACTTCAAAATACGCATCAAGTCCAAATTCTTAAATTTTACCAGGAAGTGAATAAGCAGGCACTGCAGATTGCAGATCATACATATTCATGTACGTCTCCATCGAGGTACTTTGCACCACACATTTCTGCCAAGGTAGTCCTAGGAACCAGGCAGAATCTTTGTGTAAAATCTTTGCTTCAGAACATTTTAATGGTGTTTGCCCATGTAGGGTTTGTTGTAATAACCTAATAGCAAAGTGACAAAAACATGAAAAATAGTAGGAAAGCGTGTGTCTTAAAAGGTTTCAGGCTTTGGATTAAACACAGGTAGTATGAATGTGTATGGGAAAAAGCAGCTGTGTTCACCGTTGTTAAACCATATAAAATAGATGAGATAATTATAAACTCCACACAAAGGTGTACTCCTTCAGAGAAGAATACTGACAGCCATGACATCTTCTCCAACCCACTTCCATCAGTGAGATTGCAACGTTATTCCTTTGTAATAAATGTATCTTGCAGGTACTGTCAAGAGACAAAAGACGTAGGCCAAAATTTTGTTAAAAAAAAAGGTTGGGGAGGTCTAGATCACTGTTGTGTAATGATTAAGGGAAGCTGTTGCCCATCAGGAAATCAGAACAGGTCACTCTTGTAAAATCTTTCTTAGTTTTCAGGTTGGCAGAAATATTGGTTCGAGGACAGGTGCAATTTTTTTCTTCATGATATGAGATGGTGAACCTGAAGCATAAAGTCATATAAAATGTCAATTTGATGCTTTTACAGATGAGCAACACCACCCAACTGATTTGGGCATTGCTTTGGCAGAGTGACCAGTTTTCCTCCTGTTCTGATAGAGAACATGCATACATTAGTAAATATGCTCCAGGCAGCAAAATTAGAAAGCAGGAAAGAACATGAAATGGATCTAAATGCCTACGCAGCAGTGTTAGAAAGCAAATAACCACAATATTCTTAAAATAGCTTCTGAAATTTCAAATGGAAAGAAGCGATTTACAGATGGTAAGAAGATAAAAGCATTACTGACATTTTGTGTCAGATTGTGTCAGATTGTTTAGTAGCAATTGTAAAGTATGCTATAGCAGAATCTCTCTTAGAGATGGTAATAGATTAGCAAGGAAGAATGTTACTGCAAGTGGTGTTGGGATATGGTGATCATGTTAAAGAAACGAAACTAAACTGCCCCAACCCACTCTGCTAGGCAGAAATGGGCTGTTTGGTAAATTGCACAGAACAGAATCTATAGGTGGTGACCAAGCTAAAGCAGAGCTGCAGGTCTTGGAGTTTGGCTCTGTGGAAAGGATTGGGTCTTCATAGCCCAGGGCATGTCCCAGGAAGGCTGACCTCCCTCATACATAATTCCATTGTTATTTTTACACTCAATTTTATATCTCTTATTTGATTTCAAAATATATTGTCTCTGGTGGGTAGAAATCCTCTCTCATACATACTACTAGTTTTTGTCATATGTCCTGAGTAACCTGGGTTAAGGGCAGCAAGTACTCCAAGCCAGGATTTCTACTCATGTTCACATCCTCAGCTTGTGCCTAGATAAATTCTGATGCAAATTAACTTTTTTTGGCCCATGGTATAACAGATAATTAGAAATACTGTTGTGAATTATGTATAGATTTATTTTTTTTCCTCTTACCTGGATCACTGATTACTTTTAATGACATAATGACCTAGTGTGCTGGTCACAAACAATAAGGAGGGTGAATTTCCAAGGGGAAATGTGCTCAGTAACAGAATGAACATTTAAGATAAAGAAACCCAATACATCAATGTCTTCACTTTTATGTCATAACATGGGACATAATTTTGAAAGAATAGATTTTTAAAGTTTTTTAAAAGCCCCAAATCTTGAACAAGCTACTTGGGTGGAAAAAGAGCAGTGTTTGTTTCCCATCAGTGGGCTGTGACAGCCTGTTTTGCTGTGTTGGGTCATTGGTCTAACATACCAGGCAGGCATTTCATCTTTATATTTTCAGTGTTAGTAATTACATACAGCATCAATTATTCATAAGAGTTGAAATCTCTGTAACTGATAAAGTGGGAGAGATTTCTTTACCTCTCTTTCGAGGTCTGTGTTCTGACAGGTTAAATAACCGATTGACTTGTGGCATAACTCCAGCCCATGAGTCGGCTTCATCGGGGCCCAACCTCACTGCCCCTGTGCAAGGGCACAGAGCATGGGGGATAAACAGGGCGTGTACACACCTGCAGGGCTGTCATCTTATTGCCATCACGGAGACCTGGTGAGATGACTCCTGTGACTGGGCTGTTGGAATGGAAGGCTCTCTAGGAAGAACAGTCAGGAGAGATGAGGGGAGGGTGTCCTTCTCTATGTCAAGGACCATCTCAGGTGTCTGGAGCTCTATTTCGGGTTGAGAGATGAGACAACCAAAAGCTTACAGGTCAGGAATTAAAGGGAGGGACAGGTAACATTGTAGTGGGGGTCTGCAACAGCTGCCAGGCCAGGAAAACTGAGTAGGTGAGGTCCTTTATGGGCAGATAGGACTGTTCTCACTCAGAAGCCCTGGTCTTTGTGGGGAGACTTCAGCCTCCCTGATGTCTGTTGGAAAGACAACACAGCAGAGGATAAGCAATCCAGGAGGTTCTTGGAATGCACTGATGGTGATGGTAACTTCTCCAAGTGATAGATGAGCCAATAAAGAGAGGTGCTATGCTGGACCTTGTCCTTACCAACAAGGAGGGGCTGGTGGAGAATGTGAAGCTCAAGGGCAGCCTGAGCTGTAGTGACCATGAAATAAAGGAGTTTGAGATCTTGGGGCAGTGGAGAGGGTTGCAGCAAGCTCAATAACCTGGACTGCAGCAGAGCAGATTTTGACCTATTCAGGGATCTGCTTGGTAGAATGCCATGAGATAAAGCCCTGGAGGGAAGAGGAGCCATTGACATGGTTAATATTCAAGAATTACCACCTCTGAGCTCATGAGTCCTAACAAAGAGGACATCAGGTAAAAATGCTGGGAGGCCTGTATGGATGAACAAGTTGCTCCTGGCAAACACAAAAAGGAAGCCTACAGAGGATGGAAGCAGGGACAGGTAGCCTGAGAGGAATACAGAGAGAGTGTCTGAGCAGTCAGGGATCAGGTTAGGAAAGCTAAAGCTCTGATCAAATTAAATCTGGCAGGAATGTCAAGGACAACAAGAAAAGCTTATAAAGATTTGTTGGTGGTAGAAGAAAGACAAGGGAAAATGCGGGTTCTCTCCAGAAAGAAATGGGAGACCTGATTACCTGGGATGTGGAGAAGGCTGAGGTATGTAATGATTTTTTTGCCTCAGTCTTCATTGTCAAGGGCTCCAACCACAGCCCCCAAATTGAAGAAGGCTTCAAGTCTCAGAAGGAACTGGGAGAATGAAGAACCACCCAGTACAGGAGATCAAATTGAAGACTGTCTAGGGAACCTGAAGGTGCAAAGTTTATTGGACCTGATGAGATGCATCCATAGGTCCTGAGGGAATGGGTAGCTGAAGTGGCTAAGCCACTATATATCATGTTTGAGACATCATGGCAGTACAGTGAAGTTTCCACTGACTGGAAAAGGGGAAACAAGCCTCCTTTTTAAAAAAAGATTAAAAAAAAAATAAAGACCTGGAGAACTACAGGCTCATCAGTCTCACCTCAGTGTCTGGCAAGATAGTGGAGCAGATCCTTCCTTCCCTGGAAAATAAGGAGGTGATTGGTGACAGTCAACATGACTTCACAGAGGGCAAATCATGCCTAACAAACTAGATGGCCTTCTGCAATAGGGTTACAGCACTGGTGAGTAAGGAAACAGCAATTGATGTCATCTACCTTGGCTTGTACAAGGCATTTGACATTGTCCTGCACCACATTCTTGTGTCTAAACTGGAGCAGCATGGATTTGCCCACGTGGTGGATAAGGAATTGGCTGGATGTTCTCACTCACAAGAGTTGTGGTCCACAGCTTGATGTCCAAGTGGAGCCCAGTGAGGACTGGTGTTCTTTGGGGGTCAAATTTGAGACTGATGTTATTTAGCACCTTGTCAGTGACATGGATTGAGTGCACCCTCACCAGGTTTTCTGATGACACCAAGCTCTGTGGTGCAGTCAGCGCAGTGGAGGGAAGAGGTGACATCCAGAAGGACCTTGGCAGGCCTGAGGGGTCAGCCTGTGTGAACCTCATGAAGTTCAACAAGGCCAAGTGCAAGGTTCTGCACATGGGCTTACAAGAGAACTGAAGAGGAGCTTTTTCCAAGGGCATAGAGTGATAGGACAAGGGGGAATGGCTTTAAACTGAAAGAGGGCAGATTTAGATTACAGAGAAGGAAGAAATTCTTTACTGTGGGAGTGGTGAGGCACTGGAACGGGTTGCCCAGAGAAGTTGTGGATGCTCCATCCCCAGAAGTGTTCAAGGCCAAGTTGGATGGGGCTTTGAGCAACCTGGTCTAGTAGAAAGTATCCCTGTCCATGGCAGGGGGTTTGCTACTAGATGGTTTTTAAGGTCCCTTCCAACTGAAACCATCCTGATTCTTTAATGATGTCTGTATGTAAATGCCAAAATATGACCATGAAAACATGTTACTTTGTAGTATCATTACAAAATAATATTTAACATTAATTACAACCTGGAAATAATATAAAAATAGTGAAATAATATGTTAGTTTCTCTGTTTATTAAATGTTTTCAGAGACTTCATTTATAACAGTGCTGTTTTCCTGATACTGTAGTGATGTGTTTAAATGGATGCACAGCAAAACAAGCCCTGAGGTATTTATCCACACATTTAATTCATGTTTTTGTGTGGTGACAGCTTAATAACCAATGAATCAACTTGCTAAAAATTTTACTGAGCTATTTTGATGTGAATTATGAAGAAAAGTTTTTTGGGCTTTGAAGAAATAATTCATGTATTATTACTATGTAGTCATATGGCCCTTGGAAGTACGTGATGTTGGGTTTGAAAGGGGCAGTCCTAATGAACTAGCACGTAATTCTGGGAATCTGAGCTCCAGAGTTAAATCACAAGGAGCACAAGGTGTAAATATCTGGTCTCATTTTCAAGTTATTGTGACTATAAGGCTTTCCCAGCTTTCTTGAGAAACTATTCTACAGTGAAATAGAACTCATTTTGCAGACTGGAAAATGAAAAGAAGCAAACTATTGAGTCAGTAAAAATCTTAAAATTTGATTTTGACTAACATAATGTATTTTAGGACTAGAACCTCATGTAAGTTTAGTTCAGTTTGTTAGATATTATGAAAATGGGAATAACTGGATATTCTGGTTTCTGTGTATTTTTATTCTTTTACAGATGTGTTGATTACTTCATAGACAGCAATGATTATGAATGTATTTATTGTGGTATAGATGGTTTTAAGTCTGTAGATGTCATTTTTAATTAAAAAAGAAATAAATCTTAGGGCATCCCATCAGATGTAGCTATTTTCTCCTGCCAACACCTAGTTTTCTTGCAAAAGCTAAATTATTCACTCTCACTTTTTCTCTTGGTAGCACATCAATACACTCTGTAGCAGTGTGTCTCCCTCATCTTTGGCTTCTCAGTGGGTCTGGGATTCTCTGCAAGCCTGCATTTCCTTCATGCCCGGCTGCCTGTGCTCTGCTGTGTGTGCCTGTGTGTCTGTGTGCCCTGTGCCTGCCCGGGTGGGTGCGCAGCAGCCGCTCCTCCCCAGGGAGCTCAGACTTGCAGTGCCTTCCACAATTCACCTTTCTTTGCATGGGGGCACATCCCTCTGTGTGCAGATCCTACCCTTTGAGGAACTGTGGCTATTCTTCCCCAAGGTAAATCAGAGTTTGCTAGAGGGCTTCAGATTTTCCTGAGATGTTAAGGTTTGTTTTTTGGGAAATCTGGCAGCAGTGTTGCTGTCTAACCTTTCAGGTTCTTTGGCTGGCTGTTACTTGCAGCATGCACCTGTGTGGCCATGATTTACCCTTTTTCCCTGTGAGAAGGCCAAGCCTATGTGCTGCTGTTCTTCAGTTTTGTTTTTAGTTAAAAAAAAATCATGTTTTGAAGACTGACTTATTTGGTGAGAGAAATAATAAAATGTGTCTCGCATATTTCATCATTAAAATATTACTGTTGCTGTTAAATTTCCAGACATTGAAACACACTTATTTTGAAAGCTGTGCTCTGTCTAACTACTGTATTGCCAGGGCTGTTTGTTTGTCTTCCAAATAATACCTTTGTGCTTGCTGGGCTCATCTCCTCTTCTCATTCCTCACAGTTATCATGGCCTTTCACAGAGAAAAGACAAGAACCATTCTCCATAGACCTGACAACTCCCTCTTCTGTCAGAGTTACTTCTTCAAACTGTCAGTGAATGTTTGTCCTGCTTTCCTTGAGATTTTATGAGGTCTTACCAGTGTGAAGGTACATGAACATAGTTGTATTATCTTATGTCTGTCTCAGCCTCTGATAATCCTGAACTAAATGAATTAAAATGAAAGTTTCCTGTGATGGAGGGAAATTAGAGAGGCTCCAAACTACTACTGTTATTATTGTCTGTGTTGTCCCACTTTATCATTGTTCTGCATGGTGGGGAGTTAATTCTATTTCTTCCATTTGGACATAAGAATGTAAAGTTTGACTAAAGCATGTATTTTAGAGTGGCATTCATTTAAGTATGATTTTGTTGTTGTTTTGATTAGGTCATTCTAATTAATATTCTGTGAAAGAAGACAAGCAAATGTTAATTTCCATAATATAGGAATGTAATTGCAGTAAGCATAATTCAAAGTTTTTCTGAAAGTTGTGAGACCTCTGAGAAAGAGCTAAGCTTGGAACTGAAAAGGTGAAGTGTGTAGTGCCCATGATTCTCATCGGTTAAAACTTGGCCTGGTTATTGTGAGGTATATGATGAAAAGACATAAGTAAATTAGGAATAAATCTTCTGAAAACACTAGAGTTAAATGGTATAAAATTATATGGTCTAGTTAAGAGCATGTTCTTAGTCTTTTGTTCAGATCTGGACTAGGTTTGACCCACTGACTTTGGGGAGGTCCTTGAGACTTTTAACACAGGTTTGGCCTCAATATAATAGAAAAAAAAAGTATGATTTGGCTATGGCATTTGTTTCCTAACCTCACATGGGGCAATTGCATCTTCCACATAAAGATGCTACACTGTGGTGTGGATGTTTGTTTGTATCTACCCATTAAGATCTATTAGCTGTGTAAATAGAGATGGGGTTTTGGGGGCTATGGGCTGCCAAATTGGAGGGGTTTAAACAAGCAATAGCCGAATTTAATTTGGGGGTTGTTTTTTTGTTAGTTTGTTTATTTGCCTTGGGGATTTCTGGGGGTTTCTTGTTGGGGTTTTTTGTGGTTTGGTTTTTTTTGTTTGGTTGGTTTTTTTAAGGGGCATAGCCCTTTGCCATATGAAGAAATTACGGTAGCTAATTGAAAGTGAGGCTTGTGGAAAGTGTTCTAATTTTTACTAATACTGAAGATTAATCACTAATCTCCTGCCAGCCCTTGGCATTTTGGCTTTGTGTATTTTGCTCCGAAAGAGCATTGCCTTGAGTTGCCATAACCGTGGCAGGAGGCTGAGCAGTGTCCTGTTGGTCTCTGTGCACCGGAGCAGCTGCAGGGAATGGGCTGTGCCCACCCTGCCTTGTGCACCTGTGGGTTCTGTGCACTCTGCAGCTCAGCCTGGGGCTGTGTGTTTGCTGTGGTTTGCAGACCTGCAGAAAGCACCAGTTTGCCGCTCAGATTGTCAGAGTGCTCAGACATTACCTCAACAACCCCTGATAAGCAGAGCCTCTTATTGAATCCCAGGCTGACAGTGCCTGACTTCTTAGGAAGTCTGCATGTCTAATGTCTGTGATGTGTTTGGCTTCCTATTCCAGGTGACATTAATGGCACAAAAATCTCTGGCAGTTTCTGATGCAAAACCACTTAAATTGGGAGTCTACAAAAAGGGACAGCTCAAGCTATCAGAACAAGTTAACAATTTGGGATTGTTAACTAAGGATCCTTTCTTAGCATTATCTTAGTCCTGGTGCTCTCCAGACCAACCCATAGACTCTCATTTCCTTCTCTACTTACAAAACTATGTGACTTTTATGGTATGTTTTGCAGGACTGTTGTGATGACTGTCTGAAGTTCATAAAATACAGCAGGGAAAGGAGCAATGATTAGATGTGTTGAGTGATGGAAAAACTTTTAGTGTATGTTTCATGTAGTTTGATGTTGTTTTTAAAGCCTGTGTTCTTGGTGAATAGATACATTAAGATATTTCATCCTCCCTTCATAATTTGCTGATAATTTCTTTACTTATCAGCAAATTTCTTTATTTACTTAATCTGTGTTGCCAAAATATTTCAAAAGCTGTACCTTTGTACAGTTCTCTGAGCAAGGATTTTTAAACATGAATTTCAGTTACCAGCAGGTAACAGATGGTGGAATTTTTGTCTTATGCAGTGCTAGCAGTGAAACAACTGGAATATGTCATGTAAGGATCTATAGCTTGTGCAGTTTCAAATGGTAATTTAATCAGGTAATTTTCATCAGGACGCAGATCTCTGTAATTTCTCTCATGCACACTCACCTCACTCCCAGATAATTTTCTCCTGTTAAGTTTGTAATAGATTTTGGTTGAGACAAAGTAGTACATGAAGAGTCATATTTAATATTGGAGTGAGACCATGCTTGTAAACAAGGTCCTCTGTGCACAGCAGTACATTGTTGTGGTGCAGCTCTCTTTCTGATTCTGTAAAAATTATTAAATGTCACTGGACATGTTCTGAATTTATCTGCATGCCAGTTTACCCTTTATTGGGAAAAATGCTTGACTTTTGCAATGACGAGGTTTTGCAATCCATGAATTTTGTTCCTTTTATATTTTGCACAAGTTAGTGGGGCGAGGATTTATATAGCTGGAAGTTATTGTAGGTGCTTTTTTTTACCAAGTTGTTTTACTCAATCATTTTCAGCAACAAGCCCTCAACACAGTGTCACTATAACCTTTAAGATACAGTATGTTTTTGCTGTGGAGTTAACTTCCATAGTATTACCTGAAGCCCATTCATTTCCTAAGTTTACCCCTGCTGGAAAACTGGAGCTGTGATCTGGCATGTGTTACCAGGGATGGGGGAGCCCTCTGAGAAGTCTGCTTGGGCTTCACATTATAGGGATCAGTCCTTGGGCATCTCACAGAGCCCAAAGCCAGCTGCTTTCTGCTGTGCCTGCAGACAGGCACTGAGAGCCTCGAGGAGCTGCCTGTGGACATGGCTGAGAGGAGGGAGGGGAGGGATGGGTGTTGGGGAACAGCTGAAACAGCAGGGTGGGAAGCACAATGTGTCAGCATCACTTCTCCTGTGTACGTGTAGCTTGGGCCATGGACACATGGATGGAAGTACAATATTCCTGTGGCCTGTGAGTGGGATTTCAAAGCTGCCTCATAATCCAGCCTGGATGCCAAGACTGTCTCTTGGTGTCCCTGTCTCTCTGGGTACTGCTTTCATTTGAGCCGTGTGAATCAAGACAGTAATCTTGGTCCAAAACTGAGAGTCAGCCAGCTCAGAACTCAGTAAGGACTGTGGCTAAAAAAAGAAGATATCCAGGGAAGATTATAATCACAGACAGAATAAGTAGTATTTCTTACCTGGGAATTTCTGTGCTGCTCCTGATGCTGTGTGGCTCCAGGAGGAGTGTTTAATATCCCTCATTGAATATTTCTGCCATTGATTTGCCCATTTGTTTCTGAGCCAAGACTTTAACCTCCTGACGTCTTTGGAAGATAATTTAGTATTTGCTTTATGGCTCCAGCAAAATGCTACTTAGATTTTTTATTTTTTTTTTTGCCCATGTTACTATGTTTATCCTGCTAGACGCTGTAGTGACCTAATTGACCATGCATCCACTTTGTGGAAACAACAGCTAAATTTCTGTAGGGCTCATGACTCCCTGAGACCTTCTTGTATGCCAACTCTTCCATCTTTCTGGACAACCAAAGTATACTGTAACCAGAAAAATAGAGAATAGTTCAACTTGCTCCATAAGAAAGAACTGTGGGTGCTGCTTTTATATCTCCCCATAACACATTTGGATGACCTCCATGAAGTCCCAGTCTGGGCAGGAAGGCTTTGTCTGGTTGCTGAAACACTGATTATTCACATAAGCTCAAAAATAGTTGCTAATCAAGGTTCTGACATTTTGCTGTTTTTTTTCCTAACAGTGAATAATTTGTAAGTAAAATCTATTGTACAATAAATTATGCTCCCTGCAACCAAATAGAAGAGTGAATTTAGAATTATGTAGCTGGAAAAGAAATTGTTTCTTTGACAGTCCCAGTAACGTGTTTCAAATTATGTTAGTTTGTGCTAGAGGTTCTTTATTTTTACTGTTCTATTGTGGGGTTTTTTTGGATTTGGTTGGTTGATTGGCTGGGTTTTTTTATTTAAAATGTGCTGAGGTAGATATCTAGAGGAGTTAAATCTTCCTATCTGCAGATTATGTACAGAACTGACAGCCAAAGCCCTCCCTGGGTTTGGGGAAAGCTTTTGAATGGAAACAGAACACTATTTTATTCTTTCTTGTTAGAAATATGTCAGATTCCACTTTTTTTTTTTTTTTTTTTTTTTAATATGAGCACATCTGCTGAGACCTGCTGCAAATTTACGTGCTTGAGGAAACAACTCAGTCATCTGATGGTGACAGTCATGACTGATGCCTTGAAATGAATTTGGCCTGTAACAGTAGTGACAAAATAAACAGTTTTGAGGAATGAAACAGCCCCCTGTATTACAAAACAGCAGTTGCATAAAAAATGTTGTCTGCTTTAACTGCTTTAATAAAGATGGGTCTATATTTTTTGTCTTTTTATTTAACAAAAAATGTTGGGGAGAATTAGAATTCATGTTTAAAAATAACATTGCTGGTTATGTTATGCCCTTGTTCATCTGTGTATATATTTGGGATCTGTGATAACTTGTTAACCAGAGGTTTCCTTGCTCGTGACTAGCACTCCAAACCTCTGTAGTCGGGTTTCCCAGTGCATTTTTTGCCGTTGGACCTGTCACTCACTACTGTATGTGCTTGCACAAACCATCTGTGACTGTGGTTCAGAAATTGTAGCTTTGCTCTGCATTTTTTTGTTCCCAAAGGAATAAGAAGTCAGGCTGTTGCTGTCTCTCCTGTTTTCTCAGCAGTTTTTTTCTCTTTATATTGGCTTAGATGTTCAAGACATGATGCATAACTTCCATGTAAAATTAAGTGGGATAAAGTAAAAAAGTTAGATATTTTTCATTTTTCAATTCTGTGTAAATATTAAGAGCAATTTTTAAGGCTGAATATTAATACGTGCTGTGAGGACATACATTTTTAATGTAGCTGCTGCCCACATTTGAAATTAGGTCATTCAGATTTTCTTCTTGCTGTTTATTCCAGCAGTTAATATATCACATGAAAGCAGAGTTCAAGACCAGTCTTCTATACTAATTAGGAGAAGACTGAAGGTTGTATTTGGAATGCAAAATATAAAACTTTATTTATCTATTTTGTCTCTAGTAGCTCTTGAAGAATTTAGTAAACCTAGAAATGAAATAGAGGCAAAGCCATGTGCTTTAAGTTGTGTTTTGCAGTCTATCCCAGTTGGAAACAAGACAGGAGTCTGATTACAAATGTTTGCAGCTGGAGATGTGCCAGGATGGCACTATAAAGCATTTGCACTGGGGCTTGGTGAGGGTTGGCATTGTTATTGACTAACCCAAGGAGTTCTAAAGGTTAGCCAAAGCAAAAGTCAATCTGTTAGATGGGATTTCAAATTAATCTTTTTCTGTGTAGGAGTATCATTGGTGTCAGATTTCCAATAGGTATATTTTGTAAAAGTAAGTACATTGTTTTACATATTTTTTTAAGCCCTGCTTGCGTTATTGTCTGTGAGATGCCAGTTTCTGTGCACTAAATAAATAATGGCAATGCAGATTAAATGTTTCACATCCTGTCAAAAACAGCAATAACTAACAGTAACTCTTAGAAAGCAGAAAATGGTCTTGAAAGGTTACTGGTTACTCTCTATCATCTCTTGCAAAGCTGCTTAAAAGTCTGTGTGTGCGCATTTAAGGTGGGTTCCTATAAAGATACAAAAATAGTGGCAAACAGGTTTGCGTAGTTGTCACACTTTGAATGAAGTATAACATCATGTTTAAAGTGTGTTAGACTACTACAAAAGTAATCAAATGTTTTCTTTTCTTTCAGCTCCGGCAATAAACCGATTCACCAGACGTGCATCAGGTAAGTTGAATGAAGTTTCATTTGTCTACATAATAGTTGAAAAGCTGACAGCGATTGTCATGTAAAATGTAATATGATATTAGTCAGAGTTCTTTAAAGATGACTGATTTGGGTTAACCTCTAATTTATCTGCTTTACTGAAAAATGTAACCAAGGTTTTAGGTCACAGAACTTTCATGAACCCTTCTTGATGCTGTGAAACTTCCTAAAAACCTAAAGGGCTTTTTCCCTTTAAAGAAAATAATTGTAGTACTAACAGAACTGAACTTTGAAAGCAAGACCTGAATGTAATCTGATGCAGGGTTACCTTGCTTACCTTATAGACAACCTGAAACTGCACTTTGGGGATCAGCTGTGCATGAAGGAATGTACAACTGTGCAGGAAATGTCCCAGTGTTGTTCCAAACCAGTTGGTTTGTGTACACAGAACGTTGCTCTGCCGTGCAGAGGGGCAGGTTGGGTCCAGGTGTGTCATTGTCCTGAAGGTGGGGTGTGGTCCTTGGAATGCATCTGCCCATCTTGGGGCTGGTTTGGGTATTCTTCAAGTTAACTTGGTTCTTGCTGGCTCAGAGGACTCAACCTTATTTCATTACATGTAACAGATCCCTCCAAATTACATATCATTAAAATTTAATTAATTAATTATTTAATATTTTATATTCTTGGCCTCTCCTCATTGTTTTGCTGTGTCATATCCTTCAGGCTTTATTTTTGAATGCTTTTTCTCCTGAAGAACGATGCCCCAAACCTGAATCTTGTTTGTTTAAAGTACTATGAATCTGAAAATATGACATAAAAGTCACTACTAAATATAATGAGACTCATGTCAGACTCATAAGAGTCAGAAAGCAGGAGATGTGAGCTGTTCCTAGTCATTTCAGTATGCAAAGTTTAAAGTTCAGGTATAAAACTCTCTTTTTTTTCAACTTCATGTCATTTTTAATAAATGTAATAAAGTTAATATTTGACAATGCAGTAACTCTATCCAGACTTCTAATTGTGCTGGTTATGACCTTAGTCAGATAGTTCCTTGGAAATATAAAAATATTAGTGGAAATCCTCAGGATTGCTAAGGAACCATATAGAAAAATGGAAGTTTGCATTTGCAGGATTGGTGCATAGGATATCGCAGAACCCTGGAATGGTTTGGGTTGGAAGGGACCTTCAAGATCATGTCACTCCATCCCCCCTGCCATGGGCAGGGACTCCTTCTGCTAGACCCGGTTGCTCAGAGCCCCATCCAACCTGTCCTCGAACACTTTGAGGGATGGGGCATCCACAGCTTCTCTGGGCAACCTGTTCCAGTGCCTCACCACCCTCACATATGTAACACCAAGTGGGAAAATGTAACCAATTTCAAATATTCTCAAGCTTTAAGTACTGACAGTACTTCATGAGGTGCTGAAGCTTGAAGTGAAAGGGATTTGTTAAGTGGCACTCGGTAACAGCGAGCAGGGCTCTATGCAAATCACGCTTCATGTTTTTAAGGAAAGTTCTACTGTGACTGATTGATAGCTGACTTTAATGAATGCAATCCTTCTAACAGATATATGCCAAGCTTTTGCATTTCAGTAGGGGAGTTTGATTGTTTGAAAAGCTAATACTTGCACAAAAAAGCCCCAGCCAGTTTTTTTTCATCATTCTTTAACATTAAAATTAACATTTCTTTTTGAAAGGAAACAAAAAATGTTATAAGGCTTAAATTTTTGCAGAATTATTGGGGAAATAATTTCTGTGGACAATTATTATTTCATGTGTTTTGGTCTTGTTGTGGAGAGATAACTTTTATCTTATTCAGAATAATGAGTCAGGTTGTATGGTATTGTCCACATTGTAAATCATGTAAATCATTTAAATGTAAATCATTTCAAGCTGGAACAAGGTAATACTGCACTCTACTATATGTTCTATTTTATTAAGTTGCCGGCAGCTTTAATAGTTAAAATAACTATATTTGAAACAAGAAAGCATGTGAAATATGATAGTTCTTCCTTTTCTTCTTAAATGATAAATGAGTACCGGAGAGGTACAGTACATTTAAGGAACTTGATTGATCAAATATAAAATAAAAAATATAAGTCAGACTATGCTGATAATAAAAACATTTCACAGGGATGTTTGCAGTCCTAAACATATTTTTAGATACCTTTTTTTTTTTTTTAATTTGAACAATTGTTTGGGTAGATTAAGGTAGTCAAGATACCTTTCAAGTGTAAAAGCTGGATAGTAGCTATTGGGGGTTTTCTATGCTTAGTAGCTTAATAACCTTCTGTAATCAATGTTCAATCTTATGTTTAGGAAATGAGAAGCAGACCAAACGAAACGTAGTGATTTTTTTCTCAAATCTGAATTTCTCTTAATTTTAAACTGTTTGACTAAGAGTTATTTTGAAATTTGAAATGTGCAAGATTGTGGGTTCTTGAGTGTTTTTTGAAGATTTGCTTTTGGTGAACATTACTCCAAGTTAGTGATGAATATTTGGAGACTTAGCTGTAGTGTGTGGTTTGATAATACATCTGATGTAGTGATGCTGCAGTCTGATTCTGAGAGCCTGTGCTTCAGGGTCCCTGCCTTTGTCATGTCTCTGCCCACTGGCTGTCTCTACTTCCCTTATAGAATCATAGAAACGATTGGGTTGGAAAAGACCTCTGAGATCATCGAGTCCAACCCTTGGTCCATCTCTAGTCCATTTACTAGATCATGG
>JAWWEV010000043.1:12981912-13004563 GCA_035583235.1 Hafferia zeledoni
CAAGTCACCTGACAACTTCAGGCCTAATCTAAACTTTAAAGCCTAAATTTAGCCCACCTGGCCAAACCCATGACATATATTCATTAGTTATCTGGATGAGGAGATCAAGTGCATCCTCAGTCAGTTTGCACCAACTTAGGCCAGAGTGTTGATCTGCTGGAGGGAAGGAAGGCTCTGCAGAGTGATCTGTGCAGGCTGGATCAGTGGGCTGAGGCCAGTTGTATGAAGTTCATCAACCTCCTGCCCTTGGGTCACAGCAACCTCATGGAACGCTGCAGGATGGGGACAGAGTAGAAAGCTGCCTGGTGGAAAAGAACCTTTGGTGTGCTGGTTGACAGCTGGCCAAACATGAACCAGCAGTGTGCCCAGGTGACCAAGAGACCCAATGGCATCCTGGCTTGTGTCAGGAATAGTGGCCAGCAGGACCAGGGCAGTGATCAACCCCCTGTACTCAGCACTGGTGAGGCCACACCTGGACTCCTGTGTTCAGTTCTGGGCCCCTCACTACAAGACATTGAGGTGCTGGAGTGTATCAAGAGAAGGGTGACAAAGCTGATTTAGGGTCTGGAGCACCAAGTCTTATGGGAAGCAGCTGAGGGAGCTGGGGGTGTTCACCTGGAGAAAAGGGGGCTTGGGGGGACCTTATCACTTGCTACACCTACATGACACAGGGTTGTAGCCAGGTGGGGCGGAAAGTCTCTTTCTCTCAAGTAACAAGCAACAGCATAAGAGGAAATGGCCTCAAATTGAGCCAGGAAAAGTTTAGATTGGATATTGGGAAAAATTTCTTTACCAAAGTGGTTGTTAAGCATTGGAAGAAGCTGCCCAGGGAAGTGGTTGATTCAACATCTCCAGACATATTTCAAAGACCTGTAAATGTGGCACTTAGGGACATAGTGTAGTGGTGGACTTGGTAGTGATGGGTTAATGGTTGGAGTTGGTCATCATAAAGGTCTTTTCTAAACTAAGATACTACATACACAGAGTGAAACACTTCACAAACAAGTTAGTGAATATGAATAGTGAGTACATCAGTGGTGGGCTGCCTGTCAGACCTCCAAGGCTTGTGACTGCGCTGCTGGGAGCAGGACAGTGTCCCTGCATCAGAGACTGAGCACACACCTGCACACTTAGCACACACAGTCATGTTACAGGGCTGTTCCTGTGGTGTGAGTGGCCCATGGCCCTTCCTGCCCTAGCTGGCTGCATCCCCATCCTGCAGCTGTGGAGATGGGTGTTCTCAGCTCTCCCCTGTGTCTGAGGCACAGGGCTCACGCCTCTGCCTGGCGTAGGGTGCATTTTGGCATCCCTTCAGAGAGGGAGAGGGAGGTTCTGCACAGCCTTCATAAAAGGGAAAATCTGGGAGCAAGTTTGCCAGAACAATTTATTCATCTTTGTGTAAGGTGCCATTAGCAAGAAAGTGCCAAAATAGATGTTTCGGTCTCCGTTATTCTGAACCATTGTGTGGACTGTGGATTAGTCATGCCCCCAGTAGCATTTACATATATCACTGCTAGCTTTCAATTTAATAATTTCTACAGAAAATGTGACAACCTACTAAAGAAACACTGTGAATTTTACTGCATTTAGACCATGGGAGTCCTGTTGGTGAAGGAATGGCTAACTGCTTTCTGAAATTATAAGTATGGAAGAACGTAGGTGATATTGGATTCAATGATTAAATATAAACTAGTGTTTAGGAAGAGCAAAGCAATACTGTTAGCCAAGAATAGAAGATGTCCTTAGAAACAATATTTCAATTTTGATTTTCAATCAACTGAATTTTATTGAGTTTTTCTTAGAAAGATTGGCACTCACTTTCCTGTGGCATGTTAAAAATTGTCAGAGAAAGGCAGCTTATTGAAATGAAGTGCCATTCCCTTTTATACAGTAAGGCAGAAGCTGAAGTTGTACCAAAAAGGATGGTAAGGAATGAAGTAACTGTAAACTCCCCTTTGAAATACTCAGGTAGGATGCAGAGTTGTTGTAGAAGCATATCAAGTGATAATGACAGAAGAAAGAATAATGAAGATTATTGATGAGCCAGTAATTCCAGTTCTTCAAGCAGTGCTACTGGTTCTGCTTGTTCTGAGTGATGAATAATCCCCAAACTGAATTCAGATGATGTTGAATTTTTCTTTTTTCTTTGTTACACACATGTAGTCAATCCAAAATCTAAAACGCACAGTATACCATATTTTTTAAATAAACAGGGACATGGTCAGCTGACATACAGTAGTATCTAATACTAAAATTCAATTAGCTTTAAGGCTGCCATTGTTGTGGTGAGGAAAACCAGAAGACCAAGTGCTGTCAGAATTGAGAGTGTATCTACATTGTATGAATGGAGCACAGTAAAGAAGGCACCAAAGCTTATGGCAGGACATCAGTGTGGTATGTTGTAGTTTACTGGAGGTCACAAAAGCATATCTTACTAAGTTCAGCCTACTGGAGCGGATTGTAGGACTGTGCTGACTTCTGCAGGGCTGCAGCCATTCATGGATGCAGGGGTGTATCGTGCACCATTGTGTGAATGGACATGCCCTTTGTTTACTTCATGCTCCCCTTGTAAATCAGTCACTGCTTCTGTTTCTCACAGCTTTCCTATGCAGCCGTGCCTCCTCAGCCGTATTCTCTAACAGCAGCTGCCCCAATTGCTGTTGCTGAGAACAAACTCCTGTCTTTATTTTGTGATTTTACAGTTGCAGTGTAAAGTCTGTACTCCCCAGTCCTTACAGGGAACATTGTTTTTCCCTTTCATCATCTCTCTTATAGTTACTATCATTGTAACACTCACATCCCTTGCTGTATAACAGTATGGGCATGGCGCACTGAGCTGCAGCACCTGATGGTCACTGGATCAAGGAGTGTGCTGTGCTTCAGTCTGGGCCTGCTGAAAGGGCACATTTCATAGAATATCTTGAGTTGAAAACAACCCACAAGTGTCATCCAGTCCAGCTCTTAACCCTTCACAGGACCACCCCCAAGAGCCACACCACATGCCTGAGAGTATCATCCATTGCTTCTTGAATTCTGTGGTACTGTGACCACAGCCCTGGGGAGACTGTTCCAGTGTCCAACCACCCTCTGGGTGAAGAATCTTTTTCCAATATCCAAGCTAAACATTGCTGGACGCAACTTCTGGCCATTCCCTCAAGTTCTGTCACTGATCACCACAGAGTAGAGATCAGTGCCTGCCCCTCCTCTTCCTCTCACAAGGAAGTTGTAACTGCAATGATGTCTCTCCTCAGTCTCCCCTAGACTGAACAGACCAAGTGGCCTCAGCATCTTCTCATATGTCTTCCCCCTCTAGACCTTTCACCATCTTCATAGACCTCCTTTGGACAGTCTGTCATAGGTTTAGATCTTATGCTGAGGTGCTCAAAATTGCCCACAGTACTCAGGGTGAGGCCACCCCAGTGCAGAGCAGAGCAGGACAATCCCCTCCCTCACCTGGCTAGCAATTCTGTGCCTGATGCCTCCCAAGACAAGGTTGGCCCTCCTGGCTGCCAGGGCACTGCTGACTCAGTGACCTGCCCCACAACACTTTCAGGTCTTTAGAGAGTTGATGATAAAAGATGTTTCCCACCCAATCCATAATCTAGTGGTCCAGCTTCCTTTCTTTAGTTTGTCTTGCATAGCTTATTTGCTGTGTGTTTCACAAGGTCTGCTTCACACGAGACAGTCACAAAAACAAGAGTTTAGTTTGCTCTACCTGGTTTCTTTTTATATTTTCTAGCAATTTGAGGAAAGCTCCTGTAGAAAAATGGTGGATTAATGCACACTTCAGGATGTTCAGAGAGCATGCACTTTTTCTTCCACTTCTAACCACTGTTTTTGTTCAGAATGTCTGATAAAATAACATCATTACGTTAAACTTGGAGTACTAGTCCATGACCTGTTGTTACGTTGAGATTTGTTGCTTTTGACACAGATCTGAAGAAAAGATTATGTGCTCAGAAGCTTTTCTGCCTTCTTCCTGTTTTGGTTGTTTTGGCTGTTCTAGTGACCGATTCTGCCCATCAAACTTTTTCTTCTCTCAATTTCAGTGCATGTATGCCATAACTCTCCATACTGCAGTGTATGGTTGGACAGTGGTATCCTTATTCAAAAGGAAACAAAATTTAGGCTATCTCTGCATTACTTCAGGAACTTTTTAACTGATTCACTTTCAGCCTTCGTTTATTCCTTTTTTAAAATGCCAAAACCTGAAACATAGATTCTAGCAGGTTTGATCAAGATGTTTCCTTGTATACATGATCAGCAGAGGTTGACTGACTTTTTCAGATCCTGTTGATGGAGCTGAGTTACAGAAACAAGCAAACTGTTGCAAATTAATGCCATGCCAGGTTTTAGACACTGCTATGCTTAAGCTGTTTTGTCATAGCACTTTAACACTAAGATTAATAATAGAAGAAGAGATTTAGTAGATTAAAACTATAAGGCAGAGATTGAGGGGATGGAGGAAGGGAGGCAGGAAGGCAAGAGAAGGGTGAGAGGGGTGGTGGTAGGAATAAGTACATAAGCCTTGTGCTCTTTGATAGGTTGCTGTAGAGAGGACTCTCAATATTTGTCCCCAGGAAGTGACAGGGAATGAAGGAAGTAGACAAACAGCGATTGGCCTAATTTTTACACACACAAATATTTAGGCTATGCTTTGGGGAAAACTTTCTAACTAAACACTCAGTAAAGCAATAGACTAAACTGCTCAGGAATGCTGTGTAATTTCAGAAGTTTTAAGGAAAGGCAAGACCTTTTCTTGCAGGAACAGAGGTGTCATTCATACTGCAGCAGTGCATAGATGATTTAGATAAACAGTTTAGGTGATTTATTGAGGTTTCATCTGTACTTCTGTGTTTGTTTAGATGTCCTTGCAATTTCTTGACTGCTCTTTATAAACTGACTAAAATGTACAGAATAATTATCTTTAAATGGCACAAGCTGCTGAAGCTAGATAGCAACCTCTTTAGGAAATATGAGAGATATAAATGTGTTTTGAGTTTGTAAATTACTGTATATGCTCCTTTATGGAAATTGTAGTTTTTCTGCTGTTTTAGTATTACCTGTGGAAAGTATTCTGCATGTGCCTTTGTATCAATAAAATAAATCATTTTAGTTTTTTCAGCTATTTGGGCTGATCTTGTTTCAGATATATGAAACATTAACCAGAGATTGGTGTTGAAATATGAATCAAAGTCATCTTAATGGACTGCTGCCCATTGGCTTTTTTCCCAATTTGAGGGAGAGCTCAAATATCCTAGCAAGGTATTGAGTTGTTAGAGTGACTGACCAATTCCTTAAAATTCATTTTATGTATGTAACTTGTAAATAAGATGGGTATGGGAAGGTGCCACAGTAGAGCTTGTGTTTATATGCTAAGCCCTTCCTGCAGCCACACCTGTTTGGGAACAGTCCTGTTTGGGACTGTGCCAGGGACCACGCTGGAGCCTGGCTCCCTCTGCTTTCTTGGGTACTCAGGTCAGCATATTCTCCTCCGTGAGACCAGGCAGAGGTCTGTCTAAGGAGCTCGATTTTTTGGGTTTTTTTATTCCCCCCCTTAGTTTGGCACTGTTGTACTTAGAATGCTTTAACGCAGTATCTAATATTTCTTTCATGACCAAACAAATGTGTTGTGGATAATGAAAAGATCATTATCTTGCTATGTGACTAAGTAATAGGGAATAAATTCCAGAGAAAACAGGTTTTTCAGGAAAACCAGACTTTCTATCAAAATAAATACACAAATGAGGCCAAATGTTCATACTAATAACAATAAATATGGCTGTTACTTATTTGCAGGCAGTAGTTTGCACATGTCAATGACTATTGATTAAATCTACTAAGATTTCTTAATGGATGCTCTCAGGTTGCAGTGAGTAATGCCGACTAGTAGACGTAAAACACATTGTCCTCTGTTGTATTTGAATTTCTCTCTGTTTTATAGCCAGGTTTTTCAGATTTATAGTGCTTCTCTGATCTCTACCTGTGCATCTGACATTTCCTGTGTCTGTCACCCTGTACTGGTCGTACTGTATTTTCTGTTTTAACCTGCTTCCAAGTTTGCATTCACCACTGATAGTGTCACAGATCCCAACAACTCCCCAGAATCTAAATGTGATCACATAAGCTAATAATATTTCAATGCTCTTATCAGGATGCTTATACCTCATGATTTTGAAACAAATAATTGCTCTTTTTTAGAATGATTATGCATGCTCGTTTCTGAAAGAAAGATGAAGGATTTTAAAATTATTTTGGAACTGGTGGGTATCCATAGTAATTTAATAGTTCTGATCTTTCTTCTTTAAAGTATTTCTGGTCTGTGATAAGCTCCACTTTGGCTGCCATGCTATATTGATCTTCAACATTTGTGTTTAAGTTAGGGAGGTGTAAGTGATAGAGCATGAATCTGCAGGCTGTAGTATTTGCTTTCTAGCTTTTCCAAAGCAATTCCATCTGTGATTTCATTTAGTTTGACTTTCATGCTATAGAAGATTTCTACTGAAGGATAAAAGATGAATAAGACAAGGCATGTCTTACACAGTGAGTTGTTCAAAATGGAATAACAGTATTTGTGGGACATTTTGCTTAGCAAGCTTTCTTGTAAACACCGTAATACAAGTGGCTTAGCCTTTGACTTTCAAGTTAGGCTTAGTATTTGGGAAGTACTGCTTCTTTTAAATGTTTGGCAAAGAAAGGGGAAAATTATACATTTAATTATCTTTGCTAAATACTGTGTTGTTTAAAACACTAGGTGCGCTTCAGGCAATGCCTAAAATTAACAGCAGTCTGATGTTTTGCTTGCTAAATGCTCCATGTCAGTTCTGTGTGTTTCGTAGGAAAGCACCATGCCTTGAGCTGCAGTTGTTTAACAAAGTGCCCGTTGTCGAAGTGCAAGCCCAAGGCTTTGTTGCCATCAGTACTCCGTATTTCTTGTACCCATCCTCCTGCTGCCCCATAATCCAGTTCCACAGTGTCTTTGTTTCATGGCTTTATCATTTATCTCTCAGATCCTCTTCTACAATGTCTACTTTAGACAACACAGAAAGCCTATAGCATTGTAAGAAGTGTAGGATAAAGATCTCTATAATTTGTTGTCTCCCTTCAGTAGGTCCTATAATTATCTCCAAAGCCATTCGCGCTTCTGTGTTGGACATCTTTACTAGCTAAGCACTCGTACTTCCCAGTAATAGTTTTGTTGCTAACATAGAACCAGATTTGCTTTCTTTAACAGTAGTCAATCCCTGCTTTTGCATTTCAGATCTTTCTTTCTCTTCTACATAAATATGTGGAAAGTCTTTGCTCTTGAAAACTCATTGGAGATCTTATTTTCAAATTTTGTGTGTATGCTCTTTCAAATGGAGTTCCTTAGAACTGCTAGGCAAGTCACTAACGCAGTTACACCATTATTATATGCATTGTTTTAACACTTGTGGAATCCAGCTCATCACTCTTTGTGCATTAGTTTTGTTTGGTTTCCTGTTACAGATAGAAACTAATGGAAATGGTTGAGAGACCATTGCATGCTAACAGTTGAAGCAAAGCGACACATGACTATCTGTGTTTGTACTGTGCATGGTGGTGTTGCAGCAGCATGAAATTACAGTGGAGTGTTTGGGGCATGTTGCAGTAAGGGACTAAAGATATACTCCTGCATGCACAATTTGTACTCCCACTTCTCTTGTTTGATTATCAGCTTTCTATTAAGGAATCTCCTTAATAGATTTTGGACTCAGCATCTCTCTTCTGGTTCAATCTTACATTGACTAAGTCAGGAACAGTCCTGCTCCCACCCAAGGTTCTTGATCACATAGCAAATGGCGAAGGATGTGGCCATTGCATGGCAGTGGTGTTCATGTGTGTGTAAAACAGAGTATACATAACTTTCTAGGATAAAACTTGCGAGAAAAATTGTTGAAGGACCGAACATGGATTTGAAAGTTTCTCCTGAGTTTGCTTCAGAATTTACTCTGAATAAATACTGTAATTATTTTTCTTCCTCATAACTCTCTTAGGCAAATTAAAACCCTTTTCTTCTTTAGAGTAAAATGAAATGTAAAAATAATAAATTTTTGATTTATTAATGCAACTCATCTTTAAGGCTTTTTTTTTTAAGCTATAAAAAAAAGGTGAATAATTCCTGTTCTTATTCCAAATCACTATTTTGTGTATAAGTGAGAAAGATTGATTTCTGGTGTCTTCACAATTACTGTGAAGAATTATTATGAGCATGGCAGAATGAAAAATTGCTACATGCTACAATCCACTCATGGAGAAAATTATATCTATTTGTTACATAGAATATGTAACAGAACTCCATGAGAAAATAAAGACAAATGAACTTGTCAGAGGAAATACTAAGTGGAAATGTTAAAGCTTGTTTAGTTTTCTTGTTAAATGTGAGATTGCTTGGTAACACTAACCTTCCCTTCTCCATAAGCAAGGAAATAATGAAAATGTGGAGATTTGGTTTCAAATAACGAGGCACAGAAGAGGGACCCCTCATCAGCCTAGTCTTAAAGCTTCAGTCAGGCTTTCAAACTATCACACTGAGCATCAGCTACTCACTGCAACAAATTGGGAGTTCATATCTTAAAGTTCCTGTGCGTGCAGTCTAGTAAGTGATGAGTGCATCTTTGAAGGCACAAATTCAGTGCCTACTTGTCAGCCTTTATCCTCCCTGCTATCATGGTCTGTATTTTGGAAACACAGCTTCAGGTTGGAGCAGAACTGTGCTCTGTGAGCTGGGGACTTGGAACACTGAAAGGGAGGAGTCTTAAGCAATGACTTTCAGCTCCCTCATATTCTTGCCAGTGAGCAATAGGGAGAAACATCTGCCTTTCTTTTTCTCCTGCTAGCCTTGCTTTGAGAACTACTTTCCCACCTATTCTGGTGGGTTCAGAGCCAAATACACCTACTCTTTTGTTCAGTTTTTTGTCTGTCCCACCATAGAAATGTACTATGTATAGTAGTACCTCATCATAGCAATATGCTAATATCGAAGATGGTCATGCAGGGCACAGTTTAATTTTTTCAGGCATTTTCTTAACTTATTATTTATTTTAAAAGAACCACCCAATTATGCTATGTATTTGGGAATAAGTTCCTGGGCAATATCAGCCATCACCAAACTGGGGCTTAGGCTCAAATAGATAAAGAATCAGCCATGAGCAGACAAAAATGTGTGTGTGTTTCTAAAAAACAGCAATAATGTCCCCCTATCTAATACTTACCTACTGTTCTGTGGGATTTTGAGATGTATCACAGAATCAATCACGTTTTCTCATGGTTAGTGTGAAGGAATGTTTTAAATGCAAGACAACTAAGCAAGAATAAAAGAAATACTTACGCCTACTGTGGGGCATAATTGCACTGAAAAAGATGATTTCGCAGTCTAAAAGATCTTTCTGAGACGTGCTCCTGGGACCAGTTTATCCATGAGTGATTACAGAGTAGAATCTAAGTTGTCATCATGGTTTGGTAGTGTCCAACAACGTCAGTATGTTATTGCACATTGGTGAGGACTGTATATTCTGCTCATTGAATTTTTTACCTGTATGAGTCAAAGTGTGTAGGAAGGACAAGGATGGAGTGTCCCACACTTCATCCTAATACATATGGGGCTTATTAAACCAACCCAGTTGGTTTCTTTCAGATGCCATCCAGGAAACTGGTCTGCTGCAAGAACGAGGAAAGGAAAGTGGTACAATTCTTACGGATGAGCTCAAGAAGCACAATCCATGTGTAAAGTATGTCGTGAACAAATACTTCAAGCATTGTTGGAGAACTGTGGTCACACAGCTGTCACAGTAGCAAAGCAGAGACAGGGAGGAGTAACACAGTGTGACAGTAGCTGATACACCAGGTTAATAAGGGCCTGGAGGGCAGGAGTAGGAAGGCTATGCTTGATGCAGTCAAAAAGAACATGTTAAATGGATTTCAAATTCTTTGTGGTACGCCTACCACTAAGTGCCCAGCAGCAGTGCTTGTTGGGTGTGAGGCATCCTCATTGCCTGCACTGTGCACATTGCCATCTCTGCAGAGAACCTGGTCTTAAAAGGGAGAGAAGATTAAAATGTATGATGACATAAAAGCTGTGCTGCATAAAGGAGACAAAGACTGCCTGCTATTAGAGGCAGTTTGCTGCAGTCTGACAGGGATGTTAACCATGTATATTGCTGTGCTATTACTCTGTGCTTGCTGATGTGTTTGGCTCATGATATCCTCACACCTGATTCTGGATGCCAGTTGCTTAAAACCTTCTGCATAGGACTTGACTGTATAATAGTCAAGAAATTGTAGATTTAAAGTTTAAAGTAACAGGAATAAGTTCATTCCTGTAGCTGCTCTGGTCCCCACAATGATGGCATATTACTGTCACCTGACAGAGAACAAAAAATTGTCCTGACAAATTTACATGTAAAGCACTCCATTGAATTCACAAGGACATTTAGCTGGTCATGACATACTGGAATGCATAAATGATATCTTGGTGTCTTGAATAAATAAAAAGTTAGAAATTAAATAATCTGTATTTAAATAGTTGTGAATGCCTAGAATGAGCTAAAAGAGTGGCCTCGAAGGGACAAGAAAATAAAAAAAATTACTTCATTTTAGGTTTTCAGAGTAGTGCCCTCCTGCCCTTCTAGCATCAGAGCATACATGAACAGAGAGCTCTTGGTCTGGGTTGGTGGTCAGCCAGTGGCAGTCTCTAAATACTGTAGAATGTCTGTGGATGGAAGAAAATGTATGAAGGAGAGAAAGGACTAAAGTGTGTGTGCATGCTCAGACATGTGCTCACACATATACACAGCTCTTCTATCTGTTATAATAGTAAATCATACTATTTTTGTGGCCATGTGTGCACACTTGTTTGCCTGTTTGAAATGCTTCGTTTGAATTGAAATTTTTCTAGAGTGAATGTACCAGCCTTAGATTTCGCAAAAAGTAGAAGTTTATTGAAGTACAGAATGTTTTTATTCTATTTAACAACTCTTTCCTCCTGTACTTGGCTCTGGTGAGGCCATGCTGGTGTTCAGTTTTGGGCTCCTCACTACAAGAAGGACATTCTGGTGCTGGAGCTTGTCCAAAGAAGGTCAACAAAGCTGGTGAAAGGGCTGGAGAACAAGTCTTAGAGTAGATGAGGGAGCCTGGAGAAAAGAAGGTAGGGTTTGGGCTCCTCTCCTGGGTAACAAGTGACAGGACAGGACACAAGGAAATGGTCTCAACTTGTACCAGGGAGGTTTACATTGGATATTAGGAAAATTTCTTCACTGAAGGAGTGGTTAAGCATTGGAACACAATGCTTAGGGAAGTGCTGGAGTCACTTTCCCTGGAAGTCTTCAAAAATGTGTAGATGGGGCACATCGTGTTATGTTTAGTGGGCTTGGTGGTATTCACTCAAAGGTTAAACTTGATAAACTAGGAGGTCTTTTCTGACCTTAATAATTCTGTGATTCTTTAGGTAACGGGATTTATATAATTTTGGTTACTGAAAAATGCCAATGCTAGCAATAATTCTGACATACTCATAAATTTCTGGGAGATAATTTTTAGGATATAATATTTTTTGGTTTTCCTCTGACCATAATGTCATTCTTGCTTGGAGTTTGAGCAAAATTCTCTCAATATCTGTGACATTTTCAAGGCTAAAGCAAAATCACTTTCAGTGTTAGCTGATTTTTAATTACTGCATATGTGACAAAATAGTTTTAAAAATTATCATTAAAAGCTTTGCATTAAGTTTGAATTATAATGTAGAAAAAAACCTTGTTTACCGAAAGTTAAAACTAGCTGATTATGAGTTACATTTTCTATCAGAAATTTATTAAACCTTTGTATTCAGGACTAGTCCTTATTTTTAAAAAGTGCTAAATATGTCCCACTGATTTCAGTGAGAAAGAAGGTGTTTAGTTGCATGGGGATTGAGGTGGTAAGTGGTTGTACTGTCCAAGAGAGGAAGCAAATTTCAGGGGCATTGCTGTTCAGTTCACACTTTTCATGCCGGGCTCTTTAATCAGAACACAACATGACTGAGGGATCATTTGCAAAGACATTATTTATATGAACAATTAGAATTGTGTCTATTTATAGGCTGGTTGCAATCACATCCAATGACTGAGTTTCTTAATGCATTTATCATACAAGTGGTGCCAGCAGGAACTCTGCATTTACATCCCCATGTTGCCATTTTTAATGAATACTCCTTTTTAATGGAACTTCTCCATTTTTCTTCCTTGCGTTGGTTTAATGACTGCAAAGTTAAAGCTACCATGGCCCGCCCTTCCTAAGATAAAATCAACACACTTTAATGATTAGGTTATGAAATTGCACATTGATGCAAGTGGGTAGAGCATATATAAGTGGCTTAACAGAAGGGAAAAATGTAACGCTGGGCTGGCTGGATTAAGGCAATTTGTTACCAGCCATTGGGGATATGCATGTACACTTCCTTCTCTAATAAACAAATGTTTAGTATCAGAACTTTGTGGGGTTTTAACCTACATTTTTATTTTGTGTCCCACACAAAATGAAGTGGGAGTGGCCTGACTGTTGCTTCGTAGTGTCTTCTTATTTTTGCAGAGTATCATGTCCAATGAAGACTTACAATTCTGTTTTCCAGATAAGTCATTGATCCTTTAGTTGGTTGTGCTGGTTTAAAGGCAAACCAGTGGGAGAAATGAACCCAACTCAAGAGAGATTACAAGTCAGAGTTACAATTGACTAAAAAGGTTAAAATAAATACAATGATACAGAGAAAACCTGGTTTTAACCCACAAAGGACAAATGTATAACCCAGCACCCTGGGACACAAACAGAATAGTGTTTGTCAGCCTCTGTGCTGAGCGCCATGTGGTCCCCCTGAGAAAGTAAAAGGAAAGGAAAACCTGTTGGTGAGGATGATGGTCACAGTCTTGTTGAGAGTGACGGTCACAGTCCTGTTGAGGTCCTGGTGCTCCTCTGGATTTGACGAGTGGTACCAGAAGTCCCAAACCCCAAGATTATGAGCGCTCAGGGTCAGGTGGGAATGCCCAGTACCTCCCCCAAGGCGAGGAGTTTCACAGTGGGTGATTTAACTCTGTGAGTCATGGGATATTTTTGGAATCTTTGATGGTCTGGGTTGTTGCAACTGGCTGTTGTGCCAGTCCCTGACAGCCCATTAGCAGACATGACCTCTCAGGGTGGATGTGAAGGTGCTGATGCCTCCCAGAGGGGAGTTATCATGGCTGAGTCATTGATGTGGAGACAGAAAACATTCTCATGCCTTTTAAGCTTCTTTACCACCCAGCTTGTAGTGTGAAGTGTTAGGTGTGCCCTAGGCAGCTGCTGCCAACGATCCATTATTAACAGTTCGTTAGAGATGACATAGAGGGTGTAGAATACACAGTCTTGGTTACACCCACACAGTGATAAACTGATCCTGGCCACGGTAACTAGGACATTGGTACAACCACATATTTTGGGAACTGTCTGCTGTATCTCTTTACCTTCTAACACAGATACTGGGGAATATGAGTTAGAATTTTAATTTCTATTTTTACACAACAAAACTGGAAACTAGAAAAAACTTTCTTTTTAGGCTTTAGAATGTTCTTTTCACTTTCAAGTCTTCCAATATTTTCTTCTTTGAGAAATCCAATCTTATTCATGCTATTTCTATTGTGCTTATCACAATATGTAATGACAGTGATAAACATTATGAAACAGATTGGAACAAAAGCCTGTAACTAATCCATTCAGCAAAGGTCCCCTGCCTTCTCAAAAGTGTATTAAACATAAGCATTTTGTATCATGTCTTTATGGTCTTTAAACTTCAGAAGTTTATTCTTCACGACAGAGAACTTAAGGCAATGGAGTAGTTGGGTGGTACCTGGGTAAGGTAGTGGAGACCCTGAACCCTGTGCTCCCATCTCTCAGGTCTTGAGGCAGCACCCTGTTATGTCTATTCATTTTATGTTCTTGCAGATATAAGGAATGGCTGGGGGACTACAGGGGACAGATGTACCAGCATGAGGGAGCAGGGGCTCTATCTGTGGTGTATCTGCCATTCTCTGTGTCCCATGAACTATCCATGCCATTTCTATAGTGCTTTTGCTTGGTGTCTCTAATTTTTATATAGTCCTGTAGCCGTTACCTTCATCCTTACAGGTGTATTATGTTAATAATATTTAACTTCATGAAGGCCTAAAATATTCTGAGTCTTTTGCTGTGTCCACTGAAACCTGTGGTAATATTTATCCTTTTTTCTATGAAGGTTTAACTGATTTTTAAAATTTTGTAGTTTTCAAAGGTCAGTGTAGTATGCTGACAAGTTATGAATGGGTTTATATATTCAGGAAGATCTTAAAATTTTGTTTCATTAAGAGTTCACTGGATTTTATCTTCCCTCTTACACTGTGCTTCTTCCAAGTCATTAAATTTTCAGTGGTGACAGCATAATAGTGAACACTTTATTTTGAACTGTTCTTGAAAAGGAATAAAAGAAAACATGTAACCCCTTTTTCTTACTGGGTGTAAATGTAACTGTAGGAATTCATGTCTGTTTTAGATAATTTTGTTGTCATCAATAAATAATTGTGTTTTTCTGTGGGCGATACTTTAAGTGAGCATTGACAATGTCAGTACACATCCTCCCCCTTACAGCATTGTTTGCCCAACTGTCCCTCCTCCTTGAAGGGAGGAGTGAGTTACAGCAAGAGCTGTAACATGCTCAGAGATGTGTTGGCTCCTTCAGCCACTCAGCAGAGATGAACCACTTTCTTCTTAGGCAGATATTCTTCTGCATGGTGGATCCTGTCCTTTTTGTTTAAAGCAGTAATGTCTTTATGTCTATTGCTGTGGGGTTTGAAAGGTTTGAATTCCATCTTTGATCCACAGAGGGTTTTTTGTGCTTAGAAAGTGATGCGTTCTGAAAAGTGCTCTATTGGCTGTTTTAAATTCAGCAAGGGAAGAGATCACGTGTCTGTCTTGCACAGGAGTGGAGCTGTGAAAGCCATGAAGGCCTCACCTGGTTCAAGTGTCTGAGGTTTTGGTGATCCTCTTGCTCACTGCCAGGGACAAGCACCACTTCGTGCACCTCTGGGACCAAACTGATAGGGATGCAGTTCCTAAGATGACTTCTCGAGGAGGTATCTTTCTCCAAACTCATCATGATTAAGATGAGGTTTGTGGGGCACATGGAGTTTCCACAAAGTCTTGTGACATGGATGAAGCTTGCGTGTTGCCACTGATTTCACAGCACTGGCTTACCAAATATACACCAAACTCTTAAACATATATCAGCTTTCTCCAGTTCAGCAGCTATGGGATTTACTGCTCTGTCAGATCTCCTGGTGCCACTTTGAGATACCTCTGTGGAAGTGACACTGTTCTCAACAGTAACACACAGCACTTTGTTTAGTAAAGTTCAGGAAAGTGAGTACTTGTTGGAGTACTGTGGTGCTCTGAGCATCAGCATTGATCCCTTAACAACAGAAATAATCTTAGGCTCTCAGAGCTGTGATAGTCCCCAGGATGTGAATGTGGGTATGTAAATAATGTTCTCTGGGGCATTTCCATGGTTGGTGCTGGTGGTCATTTGGAAATGCATCTTATTCCAGAGGGAGAAAAGGGGCTGTGGGTGTTTTGAGAGCAGTGATGGTCATTCACTGATGGATTATTGCATTCTTGATGCAAATACTGAGGACTCAGTCTTCTCTGTTTATAATTCAACCAGCACTAGTATTGGATGCCTTATTTAACCACTTAATTGCAAAGAAGGTGGATATTTATATCTCACTTCAGGATGTGACCTCAGCTGTTTTTTTTGCCCTACATTATCTGGAGACAGTGGGTCTGGCTGGGAGTTCCACCTCATCCCGGAGAGGAGAGTGTTTAATGTACTACAGTGGCCAATGTTCTTGTCAGATTACGTTCAGGTGAGTGGAGGGTTAGCTTAAGAGTTCTGTAATTGAAACATATGGACACTCCGTGGGTATTTTGTATCAGTTGTCTGCACGTCTGGTGTTGCTCTCTAGTAATAAGGTCACTCTGAATCTGTTGACTTTCTTTGGAGAAATGCTATCCTTTGCCGTTTTACTGTCTGTAGAATTGCTGAATAAAAATCATAGTTTTTAGAATGTGAGCTCTCTATCCTCTGACACAGTTTGTTCATTCCTGCTGATGTTAAATGCCTGGCTGCCTGGGGGAAAAAAAAAAAAAAGAAAAAAAAAAAAGAAAAAAGGAAAAGGTATGTTTTTATTTTCATCATTATGATTCTGACTTGTGATTTATGAGACTCTGTTCTGAAATATGGCAGCTTATGGAGCTCTTGTGTTGTCTGGGTCCAACTTTCTCTGACTAACAGGATTGGTTAAGAGAGGTTGGAAAATGGCCCAGTGGAAAAGGACCTGGGAGTGCTGGTTGACTGAATATGAGCCAGTGTGTACTCAGGTGGTCAAGAAGGCCAAAGGCATCCTGGCTTGTATCAGCAACAGCGTGGCCAGCAGGACCAGGGCAGTGACTGACACCCTGTACTCAGCACTGGTGAGGCCACACCTTGAGTCCTGTGCTCAGTTCTGGGCCTCTCACTACAAGAAGGACATTGAGGTGCTGGAGTGTGTCCAGAGAAGGGCAACAAAGCTGGTGAAGGGTCTTGAGGGCAGGTCTTATGGCTGAGGGATCTGGGGTTATTTATCCTGGAGAAAAGGAGGGTCAGGTGGTGACTTTATCACTCTCCACAACTACCTGAAAGGAGGTTGTAGCCAGGTGGAGGTCAATCCCTTCTCCCAGCCAACCAGTGACAGGATAAGAGGACATAGTCTTAAGCTGTGCCAGGAAGGTTGAGATTGGACATAAGGAGGAATTCCTTCAAAAAAAGGGTTGTTAAGCATTGGAACAGACTGCCCAAGGAGGTGGTGGAGTCCCCATCCCTGGAGGTGTTCAAGGAAAGACTGTACTTGGCACTTAGTGCCATGGGGGAGTTGAGAAGGTGGTGATCCGTCAAAGGTTGGACTCTGTCTCAGAGGTCTTTTCCAACCTAATTGATTCTGTGATTCTGTGAAAATAATATTTTCAAATGAGCTACACAGAAAAAAAAGTTTCTTTACCTTTAAAGAGTATTGAAGTTTGGTCACTCTAATATTAGGGACATTTGGATGTAAACATCAATAATGTGCTCTGAGCTACAATCAATAGCATTTTTGTCTTTTATGCATTTGGCTCTCTACAGTTCCTGCAGTTTCCATCAGCGTGCTGAAGGTAGATGTTACTCCTGTTAAACATTTGGAATTTTTTTTTCCATATTTTGATGATCATTCTTCTGTATATCTCATTATTATTCAGACTTTTCAGTTTCTTCACATTATTGATTTTGCTTTGTGCATCTGGTTCTGAAGATGAGCATTTGGAAGTCAAATCTTTTATCATCACAGATTATAAAGTTCATTTGGCCTGTTGTTGACTTCAGAACATGAAACTCTAGTTTATAGTAACTGGGAATCTTCTGGTTTACCTTCTGGTCAACTGCTCAGCTTCAATGTCTCCTGTGACAAGTGATGTGCTGAATTTTTGTGAATATTTCACACTAAATTTAACTTCCAGTTCTGGCTTCCTTGTAGTCTTCAATAAATCTACACTGCAAGCAGGTCTCTGCTCCAGGTTCTGCAACATTGTCCATGTGACAGGATGAGACCAAAATCTGCAAGGAAATATCTGCAATTTTTTCACCTGTCTCCAAGAACAGTAACATCAGATGTGCCATTTACTTAGTGATGGCAAAAAAGCCTTTAACTTGACCGTGACATGCTCTAAAGTGGTTCCTGTAGTTGCTGGTTTGAATAACTGTTAGGACAGTCTTACCAGGTAATTGATGGCATCAGGGAATGACTTGGAGCTACAGATAATACTTGTGGACTCAAAGTAAAAACGGTAATTTCCCAATGACAGAATTCTTTTGGATGCTAGGATAATTCAAGTTGGAAGGGACCTTAAGAAGTCTCTGGTCCAACCTCCAGCTCAAGGCAGGCCAGTTCTTAAATCAGACCATGTCAGTGAGGGCTGGTTCTTGGAAACTTTCTGAGGACTGAGAGAGACTGCACAGCCTCTCTGGGCAGCTCCACCACCTACCTGGCCTCATGAGGAAAAGTTTGACTTATATCCAGCCTGAAACTCTCTTGTTTCGACTCACGCCTTTGCTTGTCACCTTTCCACTGTGCACCAGAGTGCAGAGCCTTAGTGAGCTCCCCACAGGTACTGCCAGGCTGCTGGCAGGTCCTGCAAAGTTGTCTCTCCTCCAGGCTGAGCAAACCCAGCTCCCTCAGCCTCTGCTCACATGGCAAGTGCTCGACTGTCCTGGTGACCCTCTGCTGAACCCGTTGCAGTTTCTTAGTGCCTTTCTTGTACTGGAGGCCTCCAAAGTGGATCCAGTGTTCCAGATGCAGTCTACTGAGTAGAGGGATGATCCCTTCTCCTGTTCTTACAGCCTGGGAGGCAGCTGATCCTTCTTGCTGCTGGGGCACTGCTGGCTCGTGGTCAGCAGCTGCCCACCAGGACCCCCAGGGCCGTTCCAAGGGAGCAGCCTCTGAGCTTGGGGTTTGCAGCCTGTGCTGGTGCAGGGCTGAGGATAAGAACCAGGGATGTTTGGGTGCGTGCATGTGGTAACCAAAGGTGAAAACTGTTCACCAGACTTGAATGATCTATACACTGACTTGTGTAAGGTACAACTTTGAGAGCTCAAACTAGTTGTAAATAATGTTCCTTTTGCTTTACCAGTTGGTGCCTGATAGTGTGAAAAACCCATGTTGATTTAGAAGTCATTACAATAGATGTAGTACCTTCAAATTCATTTGTCACAGTAGTCCAAGCCTGGCACTGTTTATTTTCAACAGCTTTTAATTTTTATTGCTTCTTATTGTTTTCTATTTCTTTAGAAATAGAACAGCTTTATTTAGCATACCAGCAGTGGGTACCTCAGCAATCTGGTTCATTCAACTTGAATATTTTGTTATCTCCTAGCTGTGCTGTTATCTTGGTAATTTCTACATGGAATGATTATTTAATCATTAAACCTGCAATTTCTAGAAGTCTCAAGGGAAATGTATACAAATTAAATCAAGTTCTTTAGCATTGCTGCTTACACACAGGGCATTTAGAAAAGAATTCAATATCCTTGGGGTTCCTTCGTTTTTCTCTATGGCCTTGATTATTCCCTCCAAGTTTGATCCCTAAAAGGCCATTATATTACATGGAACTTTTTTGGCTAAAGGAGTTAGATGCCACTCTGTCTTACCCTAAGGGTTCATTTATTCTTGCCACTTAACAGAGTTGTTGCTGAAAAGCAGCTGTAGGTACTTTATTTTCTAGGGGAAAAAGGCTGAACTGTAAACCTGGCAAAGTGTGATGTTAACTCTGTTTAATTTGTGCTGTAATTCTAGGAGCTTTTCTGAAAAGTGGTTCCTGGGGTACATGATTTCCTACGATATTGGTTTCAGTAAATGTGAGGTGTCTGGCTCACATTAGGATCTTTATTTTTCCCTCCTCTGAATTTAAAGGAATCACAGTTTACAGAGGGGATATGTGTTATTGTCTTCCTTCTCATAAAGTAAAAATAGAAATAGAAATCTTTCCTCCTTTCCATTCAGTAAGAATAATTGCACATGTGGATCTATTTCACATGCACAGCTGACCAAAGGAAGCCAAGTTAGAATTTTATGTTTATTTTTCAAAATGGCAAGTTCCCTTTCATTAAGAGGTTGTCTGGTGTGGATTCAGTTGCTGAGAAATTTGCTGTATGTGCCCTCATGAGCTTTCTCCTGTTTTCTGACAGTTTCCTTTTCTGCTGAAATGGTGTGAGGTCATGGGTGTGTGGGGGAGGCCAAGAGCTGGTCCCAGTGGAGATTCTGGATATTAAGGAAGAGTTGAGATTTGTGTAAAACAAGGAATTCTGCAGAAAATGGAGAATACTGGAACAGGCAGTGGAATACAGCAGCAGAGTATTTGCGGAGATGTGGTCAGCTCTCTCCAAGACAACAGGATGTAATTATTAGAGATTTGTTGCCGTTCATGCAGTTTAATCCTTTCTTCTTTAAGTGAAAAAAGCACAATCTTTATTGGTCAGCTGCAGGTTGTCAAGGATGCTTTTGTCATCGTAGTCATTTAAGTAAGGAGTAGACTGGGAAGTCCAAACCAACTGTCTTGCCAGTCTGATGCTGTTTGAGGTCATATTGCCAGGAGTTCATCAGTGAATGGCTCCTGCATACACGTTAGTTTTCCTGGGTTCATCTTTTCTTCAAGTGCAATGTAGTTTTAAGTAGGTACTGAGAAAATGGAGTTAAGTGGTGGTTACTGGTAGAGAAGACTAATACACCTTGGAGCATCCTGTGTGTGTTGATGATTCCTCATCCAGCCTTTCTGCATCTTCTTATAGTAGCATAAAACAAGAGGGAGTGAAACAGCACTGTAGACATCTGCAATATCCATAACCAGGAGAAGAAATAAATCTGGTTTTACTATATGCAGGAAAAAGATCAGTTTGTGTTTAGACCCATTTAGTTTTTTGAATCCAGTAGTATTTAGTTCATAATGGTATCAAATGTGTATGTGTGGGAGAGGTGGAGGGTGTTTAGAAAGCTGAAAATAAAAAATGTCTTTTTTTTTAGTCTTTAGAGTGCACTGTCTGAGTTACCGTTGACTAGGACTTTCTGAGAAACACTATTTCAAGTAGTGACAGGTCATTAGCTGAATGAGTGGAGGCTTGGGGGTTTTTCCTTGTAAGAAAAACTTAGTTCTGAGAGACTTTTGATGCCTTCTTTCTTGTTCTGAGGGGTAAGCAGTCACACAGTTAGGGTCAACTTCTACTATTAGGTGATGTAAGTGTGGTAATCTGTGTTCTCTGGGGGATTACAGTCCCTGTTCTTGGACTGGTAATATTTGTAGCCCGTCTTTTGGCTTGTTATAAGTGTCTGCACCACTACAAATGCAGGGGAGCATGTACTGATTGCTTTGTTGGTGCCTGCTTTCTTACCTTAGTGTGTAGTTACCAGTATTATTTCATAACAGCAGCTGGGAAAAAGTAAACCAGCATATATATTATTTCATAGTTTTGATTTGTCTTCTGAACTTCCTTTGGCTCTCTGAAAAGAATCCTGTCAGCAAAAAGTCTTAAATTGATTTTTTTGAATTGTTGAGAAAACAGATGTTCAAAATCAACCATTTAAAAACTTGGCAGAAATATTTTCCATAATGTTTTTTGTCTACCTGTCTTCCTGTTATATCTGGAACCTGTTTAGTAAGTTTGGTTTATCATATTTCTTATAGAGGATTATGACTTATCCATTTGACCAAAGCCAACATACCTAAAATCAGTACACTAAAATTCCAGGAGACAAGCTCCATTAGCTTGTTGCCTCAGTTCATTTTGCCTAGAGGCCTGGGCCCAGGAGCGATGAGGAGCATCTCCTTACAGAGTACATTGTAATGTATAACATAGGGCACTTCTGGAAAATGGGAAGGGTAAGTTCAGGCTTCCCTCCCTTGGTCCCAGAGCTGTGAAAACCAAAGGTAACTTTGTTACAGCAACCATTCTTTCCAAAGGATGATTTAACCTCTTTTTCAGGTGCCTGTTCACAGCTGGATATTCTGAATCCCACATTAATGCAGGGTATTGTGTGAAGCCTGTTAGAGATCGAATTTTGCACCCCTGAGCTGCCCAAACCACATCTACCCTCTGTGTGGGATCACAGGCTTTCACACGTGGCACTGAAGAACTCTTGCATTTATGCCTTAGATATCATCCCAAAGGGTCATAGGAGTGTTCTAGACTTGGTATTACCTGTACCTTCCCCATTTTGCTGGATGATTCATCAGACTATATCTGTCAGACTGATTAAAGAGCCCTGCATGAAAAGTGTGAACTGAACAGCAACGCCCCTGAAATTTGCTTCCTCTTGGACAATACAGCCACTTACCACCTCAATCTCCATCCAGCTAAACACCTTCATTCTCATTGAAATCAGTGGGACATATTTAGCACTTTTTAAAAATAAGGTCTAGTCCTGAATACAAAGGTTTAATAAATTTCTGATAAAAAATGTAACTCGCAATCAGTCAGTTTTAACTTTTGGTGGGTCTGCCTTGGAGCAGGCTGGCATTGTCTCCAGCCAGACATGGGGAAGCTTCTGGCAGCTTCTCACAGAAGCCACCCCTGCAGGCTTCCTGCTACCAAAACCCTGCCATGCGAACAAAATAAACTTACAGTACTTCTGTGATTTTAGCTTTTCTTCCCCATCCCTCCCCACCCCCCCTGCCCCCCAATAATTCTCAGTTCTTTCCATCCACAATGTCCTGTGTCCTACTGATTCTTACATTTGTCCATCAATGTCTTCTCATAACTCCAGAATTTGAGTACTTCATTTTCTGGCCTTTCTCTCTACTTGTACTCCCCACCCCCCCATTTTCCATTCTTTTATTCTGCTGTATTGATAACTTCATGTTTTACTGTGCTAGGTTTGTGAATTGGTTTCTTTCTTCACACAGTTTTCATTTTTAGCTGTTAATGGGTTACAAAAGAGCAAGAAGATTGGGTAGCATTGTTCAGAATATGTTTTCTTAATAGCTGTGTTTTGTGTTTGCTCACATTTTATGTAAGGCATGACTTTTCTAGTGGGAAAATAAT
>JAWWEV010000043.1:13004663-13027845 GCA_035583235.1 Hafferia zeledoni
ATCATCCTAATGCTGACTTTTCAATAAGAAAAATATCTGCAATTGACGTTTGTGAAGCGCTAAATATGGCGGGAGGAGCTGGGTGCATTTCTCGTTCTATTCTGTAGTATTAGCAAATATAAAGTTGAAATGTATGCAAAGAGCTCTGTGTCTGCTCAGTTTGTCAAATATTTATGCATATTTGAGATACATCCCAAATAACACAGTGTAGCCCTGTGAACTGCTGGGACTTGTATGAGAATGGGAACAGAAGGTTATAAAGTCAACATCAGAGTACAGTATGTTGCTGTATGTTGTGCTACTCCATATGCTGTATCAGGAAAGCTGATAGAGTAAGGACTGTAGCACATGGTGTATCCTGGCAAACTCTTCTAGTGAAAGTACATCTAATGATTATATTGTTTAATAACTACCTGCAGTGTTCTGGATACTGCAGTGTGTGTTTGTGCTGGTTTTCACTATCCAGACAGATGAAAACAAGTGTGTCCCAAGACGCCCAACAAAACTGTCTCCTGCCATCAGCCCGAAGCCCGGCTGACTTTTTTTTTTTAGCTCCATCTTGACAAATTGCACAATTATGGAAAGAACTGAAATAGGACTAGAAAGAGGACTAAATACTATGTAAGTCCTTAGGGAAATTCTGTTAAAGCCCCTTTCTGGTGCCCTATTTAAAAACAGGAAATTCTTTCAGCTCTTTGTGCTGAAGTTGAATAGACAGTTTCTGCAAAGGAACCTATTTAGTGATTCCAGCCTCTGTGATTTCAGGGAAGAGTGTGCATCTTTGACCCAGCAGTGAGCGTGCTACCTGTGATGCAGAGTGCTTTGAAACTCTGGTAGAAAGCAGTACTGTGGTTTAATGCATCTCAATTTTCACTTTTACATCCCAGACAATTTTAAGAAACTTGTGCAAATGTGCCTACATGGGAATAACTCAACAGGGATGGTTATCCAAAAGTATCTTGTGTGGGCTGCCATGTGTTTTCAAACGGGCTTTCATAGTGATCAGTACCATTTTAATGTAATTTCTGCTTTGTTGGGATGGTTGGTGACATATGAATAAACCCATGTGGACTTTTGAACAGAGAATCCTTGAGAGGTTTTATGACTCACTATTGGCATGGACCTCATTCAAGATGCTACATATTATATTAGACACTTCATGTTATTTAGAAATAGGGTTCAACTCATTAGAAATAGCATTGGTAGCAGATGGCCAAGAGACAGTGCTGTAGAAAAGTTGACTGTGGGAGTCTTTTGAATTCTTTCAAGCATGTAATGCAGGCTGAGCAAGGTCTTCCAGCTCTGGCAAAAGGTTTTGCCACAGAGCTGCTGCATAGCTGAGCACAAACCTGGTATTTGTAGGTGTTCATGACTATGACTATCAGGCAGTCTTTTGAGAATTTCAGTCTGTGCACTGAAAGGAGGAATAGAAAGCTGTCCATCCCCAGCAGCCAATCCTGAAACAGACTCCCTTGGCAGTGAGCCCAAGGCTCCACTTCAGTCAATTCCTAATGAACTGAAGACCACCTTCCTGATAATTAAGAAGAAACAAGCTGCCTGGATTTTATCCAGCTCTGGCTTTTTAGACTGGTGTTCTGAGCACTTAGTGATTTGTGTTAGGTAGTTGACCACTCAAAAGCTCTTACCCCTAAGTCTGGTAGATTGGAGGGGAACTTCAATTTTAGTTTGTTGCATGTGATGAAATCTCTAGAATATACATCTCTCTGTTTGCCAGACCTTTTTTTTCTGAGTATGCATGGTTTTATTCCAGTTTGGATAGTGTTTGGAATGTAAATGTTATATGTTAAATGTAAATGTTATATGTCTGAAAGAATGACACACAATTGCATTCAGTGTATTCACCTAATTATGCCTAGATAAAGTTTCAGTTTGGTGACCCCATCAGGAATAGGCATTTCACAGACTTCTTTTCAACAGTATTATGGGAAATGATGGCCCCACTGATCATGCCTTGTTCCAAATGAGCTTATATTTAAAGTAAGCTTTACTTCTTGAAATATGTCCAGGGTTTTGCACAAACGATGGGGCTCAGCAGCAGAGCCAGTTGGTATTGCCTTATTATACCATGCATAGAATCAGATAAATTATATGTCATCTCATTGTATGCTCAGATAAAGGATAGAGTTGATCTCCTTTCTCTGTGTTGTTTTTCAGTCCTTATGTTTACTTACAGCTCTTCAATTTCATCTTCCAAGTGGTCCAGTGAAACCCAGGAAAACAGAAATAATATGGTACTTGATAGTTGCAAGCATCAGAAACCACAACTGGTTATTTCTCATTGCTATCACCCCACAGGATTGCTTTTGTTTAAATAAAAGCTATTTATGCAATTGGGATTTTGGGGTGTAGGGCTCTCTTCCTAGTTCCTCCTGTAGTGGTAGGAACTGGTAAGATGCTAAAAATTAGGTTTCTGTGTCAGAAACTTCTGACATCTGGTAGTATTTGTCTAATCTAGTTTGGAACTACGACCTTCCATGCAAGGAGTCTCTGTGCACTGTGTTTCTCATTCAAGAGAAATAAATCCTGACAAAATGGAGAAAATCTCACACTGCCATTAAGTCACCTTAGCAATTTTCATACAGTGAAACCAGGGAGGTGATGTGTTTGCTGTGTGAGGGGATAGGCATCGTGGTCATAGTTAGGGATGATTGTAGGGATGTTAGACTTGCTGGTGTAGCTACAGCAGCTAGAGATGGTCTGTTTTCATGCTCTACCCTAATAGCCATGCTGGCAAAACTATAGTCTTGATTTGCCCTGAACAGGGTGAAGAAATATTCCCACAGCTCTTCTCTTGAGAAATTCTTTCTAATGTGCTTTACAGCTCAGGGCTTCTGTACTTTGGAAAAGGTACACGATTGAATGGTTTTTCTGCAACGTTTTGAGTATAATACATTATTCACTGATGACATGTGAATTTTCATTCACTTATTTATTAATGGCTCTTTATTTCCTGATACTTCAGGGGAATAGAGAGAGCATGAGTAACATGTTTTGTGATCTTACAATTACTAACTGTATGTTAATTTTCATTTTAGAATTCATTCATGCCTAAAGTGACTGTATTGCTGATTTTGAGTATGAAACATATTTACTAGCTGAAAACCAGAAAACTGACTTTACTTGGAATGATGAGTTAGAAATTATAAAATCTTACCTCTTCTTGCTGACAAAGCAATCCATCTAGAGTTGTGTGCAGATTTCAGTTCATGGGTATTTTCATAATGCACTGCCTTTTGACAGCTCAGACTTTTCCTACAAATACTTTGTGTTGATGCGTTTGGGCTTGTTTGTGTCCATCTTGGGGAATTATATGTGAAATGCAACCCTCACCTGAAAAAAGCAAATAGAAATTATTTTGCTTAGTTGTGCTTAGCAACCAATGGGGAAATGTTTACAGTCTTTGTATCACTATGTGTTAATGCCACAATTATGCATGGGATGAAATGGGTCCCTAAGAACAGTATTAGGGCTGCTTTTTGAGCAATGATGTGAGTATTGCACTCAGCAGTGACACGTGGCAAAATGTGGCAGGGCATTTGAGCATGATAAAGTCACTGTGTACTGAGTACTGTTGGGAGTGTGGAACGAGCTGGAGAGGTAGAAAAATAAAATACTGAACACTGAGTATTGCAGCTACCAGCATGCAATGGTTCAGGTAATTAATGTCTGTGCTGCCAGTCAAGGCTGAGACAGAAGAGTTAGGGACCAGAGACTGTCTCCTTGGGATATATGAAATGAACACAAAAGATGTGCTACTTCATGAGCAACCTGTGATCATTATCAGATGATGAAATTCTTTGTTTTCCAGGAAATACATACTAAATGGAGAAGTGGGGGAAACCAGTCTTGCAGCTTTTTGTAACTTTTGGGACTTATCTCAAGAGGGATAGGATTTATCTCAGCCAATTAGTCACATTTTTAATTAATCTCATCTTAATCTGGACATGTAATACACGTCAGATAAATCACTTTGTAAACGTGTTGGCTCCTCTGTGTCGGCTGTCACTGGAATCCAGATGACTTGTGCAGAGGTGAATGTCTATGTAAGAGGCATCTCAGTTTAGATGGTTTATGTCAGTGGGATTTTCCTGTGCCAAACCCCAGTTTTCATGTAATGAAATTCAGTGGACCATAGTAATGTCAGAGGCTGTATTTTAAGAACGAAAATAAAATGTATCAAGTTTTTTCTTGAGACATCTAGTGGCATGCACTTAGAAATGAATGTGTTACTGAAATAAGAAACAAAGGTAAGGAAATTCCATATTTAAAACAGCAGATCCACAGCATTGGTATAATCTTTAAGTTGTGACCCAAATGCATCCCTGATTATGGCAAAAAGATAAGCCAGAGTTAAATTTCTCATGGCAGATTATCAAAATAAATCCTTTTAGAATTTGGGCATATGGGCACTAGGCAGGAGAAACTGCAGTTCTTAAATATATTATCTGTAACCCAGTGATAAAGAAGAAATATTTAATGAAAGCACTTCTGATAATAGCTAATGAGACTGACTGAAATGAGTTTCTAGCAGAAAAGAATGACCTTAGAGCAGAGACACAAAGTGACACAGAATAGCTCAGGAACATACTCTCTTTCTGGACTGATCCTGCTTCAGGCTACGTGAAACGGACCGATGAGATGACTCAAGATGGACATGAATGGGGCTAAATTCAGTTTCTCTTGTGTGGTCTGGAAGACTGTTAAGTGTTTGGGCAGGCTCTCTGAGACCTGTCAGTTCTGGGATGACAATATCAAAGCTATTAAATCACATTCCTGGTTTGTGTAATTTTTTTCATGTAGAGGTTTCATCAGACAGGTTGAGACAGACTGTTCATACACCCAGCAACACACTGTGCTGTGACACAGGTTTGTTGGTCCCATGTGCACAGACATGCACTGAGGCACAGAGGCTGATACAGCTGAAACAAAGTACTGATTTACACTGTGGTAGGTTATATGGTGCTTACATGGCATGTTATTATTGTTGCTATTTAAATAAAATCCCCTAAAGTTTATTTCTGACAAGATTGTAGTAACTATAGTACCATTTAACAGTCAGTAGAAATTTTGTTTATGTGGAGGTAAAGTATTATAGCTGTTCAAGGGCTTGCAGATTTCCTTTTGTGGGCATTTGTAATTTTTTGGGACCAAATCCAGTTCCTGGTAAACGGGATAGGAATCTTTCAGTCAGCTCCAGAGGGACTTGTGTCAAATTTCTCTAAATTTTATAAAGTTTTATAAAGCTGCATTTTAGCTTAGTGCCTGATACAGTGAGGAGCAAGACTTCCTTTGGGACTGCATAATACACATAATTATGTGCTTCACTATGAAATCCTCTTAAGTGGATATGGTAATGAAGATGTTAATGTGTCTACCACTTCATTAATTGTTTGTATAATAATACAGGAAGTGTGAGGAGTAAACGAGGGGACACCAAATCTTAATCCACAAGCAACACTGTGACTGAACTAGCATAGCAAAGTCGTGGTGGGAGGGCAGGGAGGAGGGAGAGGCTGTTGTATATTTTGGTTCAGACACTTGTGCTGTGACCCAGCTGGAGAGGGAGCTGGACATAGCGATGCTCTAGGAGTAATACTAACTGGGGAAAAGCTCATGGGCTCCCTTGTTACACAGGCATTGCAAAGAGCACCAAACAAATCAGGTAGATCAGGGTATTTATTATTGTCAGGGTACAGGGGATGGTGATAGTGGGGGATTTGGATTAATCAGTCATCTGCTGGAAGCCAGTAAAGGAGAATACCAACTGCCCAACATGTTTGGCCATGCACTTACAACCAGCTTTTGAGATGGTAGGAAAAGCAGTCAAAAGGGAAGCTGTTGTATTTGATATGAACTCTAAGGGAGAAGCTGTTGCAAGAACAGGGAGAGAAAAGGCAGATTGAGTGAGAATTACCCTGCAGTGACAGGACTTGTGGATTTCAGGGAGGGAAAGGGCAAAAGAATCAAAACAAAAGGTTTCAAGGGGGTATGGGAGGACTGTGGTCATAATCTCTTTGGAAAGAAGTCTGGAGAAAAGCAACTAAAGAACTGTTTATCCTCAAAGAAAAATTATAAAGGAAAAAAAGCAAACTGAGACAGGACAGAAGAAGGACAAAAAGCACAGTAAAATAAATCTGTCTAAAATAAAAGCACCTAATTTATATCAAGTGCAAGAGGAAACCATGTACTAAACTGAAATTAGTTTGGATTATTCAGGACAAGTACAAAAGAATAGAAAAAGGGGTAGAGAAAACAAACAAACAAACTGAACAAAAGACATAAAAGAAGCTAAGACCAAAAGATGTTGACAAGAAAAGATTGTGTACAAGTAAATACATCAGGAGTAACAGAGATTGTTCTGAAAGTGTATTTCTGGTAAGAGCATATTCCAAGAATATGTTGCTCTACTGCTAAGCAGAAGCACATCAGTTTTCACTGCAGAGTATATGGAAAACAGCCTAGAACAGAGAAGGGACAAAACAGACAGTGCTTAATGTGTTAGGCATTCCCAGGTTAGCTGTGCCTCGTACATGCTATACTTGGAAACTGGAAAAATTGGGTAAATTAGTCTCACCCCTCTTGGCAATTGCCATAAGAAAAATAAGCGTGAAGAAAACCCAGACCGCCAGAAAAATAGAAAAACTCCTTTTTAAAAGGATGAGGGAGCTATGGAGAGAAGAGACCTATCACAGATTTACAGATCATTTTTGTTCCTAGAAAAATTACAGACAAATACTCATTTTGTAAATACCTGGAGGAAAATAACAAACAGCAATCAGCACCGATTTGTTGGAACTGTCTAATACCCTGTAACAAGAGATTAAAACTTGTGGATGAAAGAAAGGGAGCAGATATCCTACATTTTCATTTTAAGAGACTTCTGAATGCCGCTTCAAAAGACTCCCCTATAAACAAGCTAAGGAACATCAAGCAGTGTCTTAATGCAAGTTGCATGGGCTATAGCTGCAGAACTGGTTGGATAAGATAAACCCTGAGCAGCTACTGCTCTGTCCCTCATGCATATCCCACAAGAGTTTATTTTAGACACTGTTCTGGTTTTTCAGTAATAGTCTGGATTATGTTTTAGAGAATATGCTTAGTAAATTTGCAGTTGTCACAAAGTTGAGAAGGAATTAGAAGGGTGCTGGAGCACTAGATTAGAATTGAAAATTGTCTTGAAATGGCTTTGAAAATAAGGGAATATTTAGCAGGTGTAAGTGCCTGGTACTACACTCGGACAGAATAGCCATATACAGGCATAGGACACCTGGTTAAGCTGTGGGGTTTGAAAATTATATATGTCACAAATATTACATGAGTGAACATAATCAAGCTGGTGCAAAGAAGACATGGATGGATGAAAAAGTCATATAGCCTGCAAAATATATGGAGTAATTAATCTGTTGTACTCAATACTCTGCTCTGTTCAAATATTGGGTCTGGTTTTGAGCATCATATTTCAATAAAGGACTAATTGGGAAGGGTTCAGGGAATGGCAATTAAGAGAGTTGGCTAATGAATGTGACTTGTAAGGAAAAACCTGAAGAACCAGAATTATTTAGCCTAAAAAGGAAGGTAGGAGTGAAAAGTTTCCAAGTATGCAAAAAAAAACGCCAATAAAACACCTTGAGCCAATCCAAAGAAACACACTCCAAACCAGCTTGAACCCACACAGATGAAGGCAGTGATCTGATCTGTGCATCCTGCATGGAGAGCTTAAATTTGATCAAGAAGTAATTAATTTAGATGTCAGGAAAAAAATCTGATAGTAAGGTAAGATAACTTAGAACAGGTTAGGTGATAAATTTGTAAATATATTAGAGGTATTTCAAACCAAGGAAAACGTATCCAAAGATGATACAAGTGTAGCTTTGTTTCACTGGCAGTTTGGAGCTGACCTGCTGTGGACTCTCAACAGTATCTTCTCTATTGAATGTGTTACATTACTGTGTATTATTCCTGTGCCACACAATGCATTTTCTGTTCTGTAAATCTTGAGAAACATATTGCAATTTGAATTAAGATTATACTTTTTTTAAAATTTCATTTCAGTGTGTGCAGAAGCTTACAATCCTGATGAGGAAGAGGACGACGCAGAATCTAGGGTACTTAATCCTTAAAGTAAAATACTTAATTGTTCAATTTTTGGGCAACAAATTTAGGAAGAAAAATGTAACCAGCATTACCATTCCTTTCCAAAAACATTTTCATTATTGTATACTTTAGCAACCTCATGGGTTTTTGTGTTAAAGGAACATTTAAAACTTCCCTGTAATAGTTACCCATGTAGGACCTGACATGAGTATTATTCTAAATTACCAAACCTGTGATATGTGGTTAAGGAAACATTTTTGTGCAATTATATTTACCATTGAATGTTTACTCAATCCTGAAGGTTTTGAAATGAAAGTGTTATGAATCATGACCAAAATATTGTGTCAAATGCATAGTTGAATTAGCTCAGTTCTTCAGCTGGTGCTGCTATATGATAATCACTTTCAGTATTTTTGTATTATATCCCTCAGATTATTCACCCCAAAACAGATGATCAAAGAAACAGACTGCAGGAGGCGTGCAAGGACATTCTTCTTTTTAAGAACCTAGACCCGGTAAGCGATTTTTTGTAATGAACAGCATTTAGCAGTGCTGCTAAGAATTAATTCTCAAGCTTTTGAACAGAAATACACAGATTTGACTTTGTAAGCTCTTACATATGCTTTCTTGGCCATTTCATAAATTCCAGAAATGCCATTTCTATAACTGATACATCATATAGAGAGTCTTTTGTTCAGCACCATAAATTATAATCTTGAAGTACATTAATATGAAACTATACATTAATGTGATTGTAAAGTATTTCTTACTTTAAATCTTGCTGTACATTGATATTTATAAATGCATCAGTTAACTGGAATATTTTAAGTTGCCTCTGCTAGTTACTTTTTAGCATCCAAAAGGTGCTGAGTGCTCCTTCAAAACAGAAAATTATCCCCAAAGGCTGAAGTTTAGCTCTGGATGTAAATGAACAGGGAGTTATGAAACAGAGGGAAAGAGAAAGGCAATAGTTTACATTGTTATTTCACTTAATGCAGATACCATAAGAAAGCTTCAGATAATTTTCTTCTTTGCAAATCGTTTCCTTCTGTTGCCTATAGGAACAACTGTGGGCTTGTAAGAAACCTTAAATGAATTGAATGAGTGATCTTTATCAAATAAAGGTGATCAAGCTACCAAAAAACCCCCACAGGATTGTTTGAGGGAAAAGGTGATTGTATCTATCAAAACATACATCCTGAGGTTGGGATGACTCACAGCACACTAAATGCCTTCTCGAGAGAATTGATTCAGTGCTGTCAGGGGAGGGAACATGGGGGGAAAGAAAATAATTATGCAGAGTTTTAAGTATGAGAGCAGAAAGTTTAGAATTTGATTCAAGAAGGAGCTAATGGAAAGCCCAGCCTGCAGCTCTGTTTGGAAGTCAGGTGCTGTTACAGAGAATGCACAGGAGTTTGTGCTGCAGGTTTCCAGCTCCTCCTTCTGTCTGCAAAAGGCTGAGCCCTGGCCCTGGGTACCTCTTCCTAGAGAGCCACAAACGCCCAGCTTTGCAGAACTCTGGTGTGAGCATTACAGGAGGGCATCAAAAGTCTCAGCGTGGGTGCAAATAATACGTGTGCATTCTTGTGGCACTGAGGATCCTGACACAGATGATTTCCTAATTCCCTCATGCTGTCTGTTTAATGGGTAGTTAATCTGCTGTTCCACCTATACTTGTTTAAGCTAAAGGTCATGCAAACATTTACCTTTTCTGTTCCTGAATTATTTTTCTGAATAGCTTCAGCATCTGCTCTGGATGTTAAATTGCTTTATTATATATTTTCATTGTTGCTGTTGTGTCCTGGCTTCCACTTAGCTGGACTGTCATCACAATAGTCTGCCAATGGCATTTTGGCAGACCTCTCTTAGTTAATCTTTGAGCATCTCTCTCTTATGAGTCGTGTGACCCAGTAGATTATCATGTGCTCCTAGAACCTGCTGTGATGTTAATAGTTCTTACAGAATCAATCCTCTGGATGGGATCTGCTTCCCTTTATAGCAAGAACAAGATCCTCTGTCTGAATATTCATCAGCCACTTGGTCTTCAAGACAGGCATCTATTGGCATTATATTTTCTATATTGCAATGTTGTGTAGACAAAGAACATTAAAGTGTTCCCCTGTGAGCACTTGATGGACTTTTTCCAAGGTTGGATTCTTCCAAGGAATACTGAGGGATTACTTTCTGTTTGTGAAGGTCTTCTCAGGACTGTGCTTGCTGTCTCAGTACTGATGTCTTGAACTTTGTTTTTAGATTTTGCTTCTGAATCAGTTACTTGTCATTGCTAATCATTCCCACAGTCAGTTCCAGGTGTTTATCAGAAGACTTCTTTGCTGAGTTCTTCCCTTGTGGAGCTCTGCTTTGAAATCAACTCTCAGGATCTCCTAAGTCTTGTTCACTCACCTTTGCTCAGATTGTCCAGTGGGTTAAGGACACTTCCTCCTGCTTGAAGTTCTTTCAGAACACCATTCTGGGAAGTTGGATAAGATAGTTTTTGTAAAAGATTTTTTCATTATAATAATTTTACTCATAAAAGACATTGGAAAACTACTGAGCTCTGAAGATAGCAAGGGTATTAAAATTTAGTCTTCTTAAGTCTGGCTTGCTCCTTCTGTGGAGCCAGGATCTGTAGTCCTCAGGGGACTTCTCCCACTCCTTCTTCTTGTTCTCCTCCTAGGCAGTGACTCAAGGGCTCTGCCACTGCAGTTGCAGTAATTTAAATGTTCCTATGCCAGCTCTCTTCCTCACCTCTGCTTCTCCACCCTGCAGCATGAGAGCTGCTGCAGTTTGCAGAGTGGTGTATGACCAAAAACCTCCTTCATCTTGGAGAGAGATAATATCTGCAGCTGCTAAAGCTCAAGTCTGTGGAACAAAAATCATCATTCATACTGATAGCATCTCCCACTCTCACTATTGTGTTTTTTTTCCGTTGCGTTGAACTTCAGCCTCTTTTTGCTCTAGTTCTGTGTATGAAAATCATTGTTTCAGAGGTCAGTTAGGGAGATAGAGACAATCTAAAGTGCTAAATGGCTTTTTCCTGATGGCCTTTTAGCAGGGTGTCAAACATCATTCTCAAATACAGAATAACAGTGTCTTACAGCATAATCAAAACTGTGTTCAGTACACCACGCTCAGTGGAGTCCACATTTTCTTAAAACTTTATCCCACCCTCACACACTGTATTTTAATTTGAATGGAAGGATAAGATAAGGATATCATTAAAGCAGAAGTTGCAGTAATTGGGAGGTGACTTACAGTACTTCTCAGCATGTTAATTAAAGAGTCCATCTGAACAGACAAGAGCCATCACATAAAATTAAAAAACAGAAAAAACATTTGAACTTGAGGCTAAATGAGAGAGAGGAGAAAAAGATAACCTTCAGACATGGAGACAGCTTAGGACTTGCTATACACACACAACACTGTCTTGAGTCTGCATTTATCTGTGGCAGTTTTTGAATATCAGAGAGGTAAACTTACACAGAATTATTTATAAACATCAATATTTCACATATTGGCTGTGGTTGAAAATACAGTAGTGTAAAGGAACACCAGTTCTGCTACATTTCCCTGATCAACACTCTTATGTTTTAAAGGCCAATTCTTATAAGTTCCTTAAAGTCTGTGAAGTTACTTGAATTTTCTTGAAACTTTATTTAATTTTGTAGATTGATGGTGTGACTCGTCAGTGAATGTGAGTTCAGCAAAGCACTCCTTAGTCAACTCCCTTAAATAAAAAGTACTTTTAAAGAATTGGTATGTTAGCAATCTTTTTGCCTTTCTGAGGGCTTAATCCCTTCCCATCTAGCTGCTGTTACTCAATATCAGTTTTAGCTAGGGCATAACAGTATTGAAAAAATCACTTGAAGAGAAAAATATGGATTGAAACATACATTTGCAGCAAGATGAGGGAAACACGTTTTGCAGAGTTGTTTGACTACTTTTTAGAGTATTCTAAATTCTAGGAGCAGAACCATGTGAGTGAGTGAATTAGAAGAGCAAGGTCTATTCAGGTGTTTGTTTTCTTCTTCCCATGCTATTAATGTAGCCTATATTAGATTAACTCATCTTTCTTCTAAAGCACCTCTTTCTGTTTTTCCCAGAAAAACCTCTTCCTCTTAGACCAGAGAATTATTTATTGTCTTCTTGGTTGCCTGCCCCCCCATTGCCAGAAACCACAATACCACTTCTGTTCTCCCAGGATTGCCATGGTGTGCCAGGCTGCTTACTCCACTTGCACGCACAAAGCATGTTCCCAGCTCCCCTCCTTTGTGCTCCAGATGCTGGAGGTTATTGCAGTGGAATCAGAAGCTGCATGCCCTCTTTCCTCTCACTTCACTTTATGCAAGCCAGCAAGGAGAAAACAAGATGATGACCAGATGTCTTGAGCCATTACTGAGGGTAAGCCCTAAGTTGCTATTACTGAAATTTCTCTCTGTTCAGCCTAACAACAGTTTTATCACCATGAGGAATAGCAGCAGCAGCTCATCCAGTGTCAAAGACAGCTCTCTACATTTCCTTTTTATAATGCAATTCAGAGTATGTTATTCTTTTGAGTTTGTGTCTTAAGAGGAAAATTTCACCATCATCATCATGGATAGGCTTCATGAATGAAGATTTGGGCAGGGCTCTCCCCACATAGGTGCCCTTCCAGCCTGCACAGTGGATTTTTTAGGTGAGGCACAGCGTGCACAGAACTGGCCCCACCCTTTAACTCCTCAGGTTCATCTGCCACGGCCGAGCAAGCTTGGATGGTGACGGTGAAGTCTTCAGGACTAGAACCTACAGCCCCCGGTATTCCCAGGAGGTCTCCCATCCAAGCACTAACCAGGGCTGCCCCTGCTGAGCTTTCAAGATTGGACAGGATTGGCATCAGGGTGGCATGGCCGTAGAAAGAGGAAAATTTGCTGGGAGGATTAACAACAGGCTATTTGGTTTGGCTGTTATAGCCAATATGGCAGCAGTTAAAAAACCTGATGAACACAGAATCAGAGTAACAGTGTGGCTCAAGGGACTGGAACCATCAAAGCTGTACCTCACCCTTGCACTTAAAGTCTGAATCCTTTCTGCAAAAATTCACCAAGCAGCATTAGATCATCTATTCTCTTTCAGGGAAATTTTATGTTGGAGATCTCTGCCCAGCTAATGCTTGTAGAGAATATTTAAAATAGGTCTTGACCCTCTTCTAAAAGGTAATGAATTATACATATTGTTTCACAAGTATGCAATAGCAATTTCTGGGCATATTGCCGCTTACGTACCTGGGGAATTAGTATAAGAGAGCACAAATATTGATTAATGAATTAGAATTGATTAACTTGAAGGAAGATGAAAGAGAGCATAATGTAACTATTTTATGAATAGTGGATTGTTATACTTAAGGCCAAAGCATTCCTTGAAACTACTCACAGAAGATTCTCATAATGTTCTTAAAAACTTCAGTGAAGAATCAGAACTACAGATTTTGGAGTATACACCCCCCCACATATGCATATATATATATATCTATAAATATATAAATACACATGCACACATATTTATATGACTGAGCCCAGAATGCCTGAACTTGTTAATAGCCTGCCCTCTAAGATAACACAAAGCTCTTTGCAAATTAAAGGGATCCCAAACTGCAGAACTGCACTAAATCCTATTTCAACTAAGGCAACATAAACACATCAGATATGACAAACAGGGCTTCTCTGCACTTTGCCTGTTGTATCAGGAATAGTGGCCAGCAGGACCAGGGCAGTGACTGTCCCTGTGCTCAGCACTTGCCACACCTCAAGTCTTGTGTTCAGTTCTGGGCCCTTCAGTACAGGAAGGACATTGAGGTGCTGGAGTAGGTGCAGAGAAGGGCAATGGAGCTGGTGATGGATCTGGAGGACAAGTCTGAGGAGGAGCAGCTGAGGGAGCTGGGTGCATTTAGCCTGGAGAAAAGCAGGGGACCTTATCACTCTCTACAACCCCCTGGAAGGAGATTGTGGCCAGGTGGGGGTTGGTCTCCTCTCCTAATTAACAGGACAAGAGGAAGTGGCCTCAAACTGAGCCAGGGGAGGTTTAGTTTGAATATTAGGAAAAATTTCTTCACTGAAAGGGTTGTCAGAGCATTGGAAGAGGCTGTCCAGGAAAGTGGTGGAGTCACCATCCCTGGAGGTATTTAAAGGACACATGGATGTGGTCCCTGGGGACGTGGTGTAGTGGTGGACTTGGTAGTGCTGGGTTAATGCTTGGACTCAATCATCTTAAAGGTCTTTTCTGACCTAAATTATTCTGTGTTTCTGTAATCAGCTGTTGAAGATGTTCTGCAAATGAGCTGCACGATGTAAGGTACCTTCATATTTGGCTTAAGAATTCTGGAACTATTTGCAACTCTGAATTATTTCTGCTTTTTTTTTTTTCTGTTTGTTTTTAGCCAACTGCTGAAAAGAATCAGCCAATTAGCTGAGAGGTCTAGTTACAAAGTATGAAATGTGTTATGGAGCCTGACTGATGGACATGTGCATGATATTTGAGAGGCTGGGTACTAATTTAGCATGTAACTGTGTGGAGGAAGGTCAAGGTGTTTTTCAAGGAAAATATCACTTGAAAATATTAATTGTACATTGATAGTGAAGAAATAAATGCCTTTTGATTAGTTTAAAAGTGGGTATTACACAAGGGAACTAAATGTTTTGAATTGGATCAATATTTCTGCTAACATTTATATCAGAGTTCCAAGGAGTGTATGTACATGGTTTTGTTGTGAAAAACAAATGCAAAGAGCTGTACACATGAATTCTGTAATCTACTGTTCCTCTACAAGATCCTGACTTGTTAATTAAGAAGTCCTTTTCTTTCCATGGTTTCCTAGCCAATTGTACTAACATTTCCTCCATCTCTCCCCCCTACCTGCCCCCCCCACATCGTGCTCCCTAATCTGGTAGTCTGTCTGCTTCATTGACTTCTTAATATCATGTTGAATATTAATGAGTTGATATTTCCTGTTGCACAAAGTGAGATAAGATGGCCAGTAGGAAACCATTCTAACTGGGACTCATTTCAGTAAAATGGTTGTAGGAGGAAATAGTAAAGTGTTTTAAGAACTCAGGGACATTAGAAGTGTGGATTCACTTTGTTCACATGATAGTCATATGGTTGTCTCTTGGATCATTATAATTTTACAAATCATATGAGATAGGCAAGTCTTGTTGCCACTATTTTATTAAAGTGCAAGGCAATCTTATGCCCACTTAATTGTGCAGGATGTCTTGGATCTAAAAGAGAAATTAACTGAGATTTCCTGTGTACCAGGGAGCACTCCAGCAGCACACTAATCCTTCTTTTGGGGAATCACAACCATATATAATTCCATTGTACCATCCATTAGTTTAGAGATTTATTGCACCCATCCTAATAGCTGGATTTTATGAGCTCATGCCAAATGCCAGATTAAGATTGTCTGAGTTTGCTGTTAGACACCACATCATTTTAATTGTATAAATGTAGCTCTGCCTTCTATCTCTTGAATACCTTTTCTTACATAGTGGGGAAGGAAAATTTTCAGAAGTTACTTTCTACATTTGCCATTATCATGACTGACAGTGATGATCATGTCCTACTTTCCTTTTTATCTACAGTGCCTTCATTGATTCAGGTAGCACTTTGTCAAACAACAAATGTTTGTATCAGCAGTTTAAACATCAGTGCTTCTTGGAAGGCCCGGTGTTTCAGTTTCGTATGGAGAACTTCACCCTTTTCCCTTTACAAAATAGGTCACAGTAAATTTGCAAATTGATATTAAGAAGACACATACCTGGCACAGTGGTAGCAAAGCACTTGGTAGATTGGCAGTTAAAAGAGCCTTTGACATTTGGGAAGGACACACCACAGTCTACCAGCTCCCCTGAATGAATCAAAAGCTGTTTTGCAAGGACATACAAGTGACTGGATTTTTAATCTGTGTGAGTTGTATACTAAATAAAATGCAGTTTTAGTTATACTTAATGTCCATTATCTCACTGACTGTTTTCTTCAAGAAATTATCTTGAGATGTGATTGTTTTGCTGAGTTGAGAGACATTGAGGTTAACATACTATTTTGAAATAAAGCAACGTGCATCTGGAGGACGGCACTTTGGATGATACAAAGTCTGCCAGAGGAGAGTGTTTAGTTATAGTTTTTCACTTGACCTGGCAAGAGGGATGGAATCACACACTGTTCCAGGGGTATGTCCTTGGTAAACCAGTTGTCATTCCTGTCTGGGGCTTTGTGCCTCTGAATCTCATCATGTCTTTCGTAACCGATTGTAAACATGCACACAGTTCTGTGGAAGGGTAATACAACAGGCTTGAACACACCTTAGTTATGCAGGGCTGTGGCCCTACAGAAACATGGTGGGACAACTCCTGTGACTGGGGTGTTGGAATGGAGGGATACAAGCTCTTTAGGAAGGACAGGAAGGGGAGACAAGGAGGTCGTGTTGCCCTCTGTGTCAGTGACAAGCTGGAGTGCATGTAGTTCCACCTGGGGGTGGATGAGGAGTTGACAGAGAGCCAGTGGGTCAGGATTAAAGGGAAGGCAGAGACAGGTGACATTGCAGTGGTGATCTGCTATGGCTGCCCAACCAGGAAGACTGAGCGCATGAGGTCCTCTATGGATGGACTGGAGCAGCCTCACATTCACTGGTCCTCATGGGGGACTTCAGCCACGCTCAACATGTGTTGGAGGGACAACACAGCAATCCAGGACGTTCTTCAATGTGTTCATGTTAACATCCTGCTCCAAGTGAGGAGAAGCCAATGAGAAGGTCCTGTGCTGGATCTTGTTCTCACCAACACAGAGAGCTGCTGGGGAATGCGAAGCTCAAGGGTAGCCTGGACTGCAGTGATCATGAAGCAGTGGAGTTTGAGATCCTTGGGGCAACGAGGAGGGTTAAGAGTAAGCTCAGTACCCTGGACTTAAGGAGAGCAGACTTTGGCCTCTCCAAGTTTCTCCTTGTCAGAGTGCCATGGGATAGAGGGGTGCTCTGGAGGAAAGAGGGGGCCAAGAGAGCTGGATGATGCTTCCAGGACTGTCTCCTCCAGGCTCAAGAAAAGTACATCCCTACAAAGAGGAAAGAGGGAAGAATGCCAGGAGACCTGCATGGACGAACAAGATGCTTCTGGACAAACTTAAACACAAACAGGTAGCTTACAGAGGGTGGAAGCAGGGGAAGGTAGCCTTGGAGGAAGACAGAGTAACTGTCCGAACAGCCAGGGAGATAGTGGGGAAGTTAATTAAAAAACTAGCAAAAGTAAATCTGGCCAAGGACAGAAAGGATATCAACAAACCCTCCTTTAGGTATTTCAGTGATAAAAGACAGACTAGGGAAAATGTGAGTTCTCTCAGAAAGGATAAGGGAGACCTGATTACCAAGGACATGGAGAAAAGGGGTTAAGTTGATATAAAACCTCTAGGTAGGTACTATCTTTGTCTAAGAGAGGGAAAAAAACCATGTCATCTCCACATCATCCTGTGTTAAGATAGTGAAATTTTAGCAGACATTACAAAGATTGCACAACATACACGTTTAATACTTCAGATTCTTGATAAATTTTATTCTTTTTTAAAAACTATCCTATTTTTAAGGTATCAGTCTTTAGAATATTAACAGATTGCCATAACATTACCTATAGCATCTTTACAAACACTGATAAAAAGCCTCATCCTGTTTTCATTTTATATATATTTTTGAAAGTAGAACTGCTTTAAGGAAGAAAAGTGTTTAGACTGAACTATTTTACAAAATACCAGAATTAATTATGTTTATAAAACAGATTTGCTTTTTAATTTTAAAATTACCTATCTTTATCTTTTCAAACGAACTGCAGAGGGTGCCAGTAAATTGACCCTCAGTCTGGCAGAGATCCAAGCAAGCTGTGTAGTTCTCATGGTAAAAGGAAGGGCCACGTTCTTGGTTTGGTTATTGAAGTCTGCTCTGTTTTAAGTGGAAGGCTTTAGAAGAAAGACCACTTGTCTTTAAGTTAGTTGCAATTTATTTAGAAAGTTAAAATACATGTGCAGTGCTTCAGCAGATAATGGACTGCTTTGAAACTTATTAAATACCTTCTAGTGTTTATAATGCTTTTAAAAGGTAATTGTATTTCTGAATTCTATTCTGTTGTGTAAAAACATCATAATTTTACATTCTGGAGAAGTTGTGGTTTGGTGAGCTTGAAAAGAGAAGCTCCAAAAAGGAGGTTGTAGCCAGGTGGGTATCAGTCTCTTCTCCCAGGCAATAGGACAAGAGAGCACAGTCTTAAGCTGTGTGAGGGGCAGTTCAGGTTAGACATTGGGAAGAAGTTCTTTACAGAGTGATCAGACATTGGAATGGGCTGCCCAGGGAGGTGGTGGAGTCACTGTCCTTGGAGGTATTTAAGGAGGGACTGGATGTGGCTCTTACTGCCATGGTCTAGTAGATGAGGTGGTGTTGGGGCAAAGGTTGAACTTGATGATCTCAGAGGTCTTTTCCAACCCAGTTGATTCTGTGATAATTATGAGATTGAAAATGTTTTAATCAGAAATCTGAGATGAAGCACACTGAATAAAGATTTTATCTATATGTATTATTCCTCCAGTACATCAAATAACCATCTTTTTCATTTAATCTTTTCCCCTAAGATATCTTGGAAGTATTTGAATTTCCAAGGATTGAGTGCCATATAATGCATTTTTCTTGCATTGCTTGCATTTAGAGAATAACATGTGGCCTCTAGCCTCCCACAAAGTGTGGAGCATTCTGTATGTTCTTACAGAACAAGGGCTGTTGGTTGGGGAGCCACTTTGCCAGTTCCTGTGTCAAGCAAGAGGAAGGGAATCTGCTGCTTCCAGTGCTTTAGACAACTCACTGACATTAGGTCAGTTTTGCAGATTCTGTGGGAGTTTCTTTTAGTTCACATTGGGAGGACTGAAAAGAATGAAGTAATATTACCTATTAATTTAAGCATGAGAGTTTTTAAAAGGCAAGTCCTGTGCCCCATTTTCAGTCTCTCCCAGTGGCACCGACACACACTTTTCTCTTTTTCTGAAATGAACTGTAGCACATTGACTGATAACTAAAACGATCCTTCTTCTTGCAAATACATACCTGATTATACTAACAAAGGTACTAACTAAATAGTTAACTAGTTCTTTGCTGGCCTGGGAGGGCTTCCTGATGTCATGCTGTACTTTACCCTGCTGTGTGAAGGATGGATGCTGCCACTCTGTTGTTCTCTGTGCCCACACAGCAAAATCCGTGAAGTTAAATTGTATTTAGCATCCATTTTTCAAAAAGGGTTGGATAACGTGGTACTGCTGATATTTTTAAAAGCATTCAGTAATTGAAGACATTCAACAGCATGAGGATGGAATTAATTTCACCTAATTGTCTGAAAATTGAGTGTAACTGGGAGATAGAATAGATACCTCTGTCCTCAGAGGAAAGAAGGAGAAATCTAGAGAATGATTCTGACCTACCTTGTATGGTTATCTCTGTCCATGGGCTGCAGAAGGACTGGCTTAGACTGGTTGTCTCTGGAAAAGCAAATGGCTTTCAGTGGCTGGAAATGCTGTGAATTGAACCACTGCAAAGTGCAAATCGACAGGCTTGTCTTTACCATGGTTTTCACTAGAACCTGCTTGTTCCAGTATGATACACACTTAATTAGTTTCGAAAAGTAGAGTATATATTTGTGATTATTGTTAGAATTTTATGTATATTGTGGGATAAACTGAAAATAAAATTAAAATTTTCAAGTTATCTTTTTAGGATTCACATTGTTAATCTGCAGTGAGCTGTGTTTGATTTTTATAGATGTGAATAGTCAAGTTTTAGAAAATTTACACCAAACAACACAAATTATGTAATTAGTGATTTGGTTCTGTTATTAGACAGTCATAATTCAGATGATCACATTTTGTTAGTCTGTTAATATTTATCTCTAAACATTTGTATTCCATTCAAAATAGCAAAGTAATTTTCTAGCCATGTGTAAATTCCTACTTCCCACACAGTCCAGCATTTACATACTTAACCAAAGCACTGCAGACCTTTTTTATTACATCTGGTCCAACATTCTGGAGGCATTGTATAATTTAGATTTTCAAAATGCTTAACAATGATTTTGAAACTTTAAATTCTGTTTGTCAAGACAAAATCAGGTAAGTCTAACATATGCAATAAGAGATACAGTTTTTTCTTTCAATGGTATAACAATAGTCAGTTGAGAAGGGTGAAATTCTCTCTTTGGATGGTCATGAGTAATTTATATTGCAGGGAAGAGCTATTTTATGCCTCACAGTGACAAGAAGGGAAGCTGTGCTCTGAACACTGGAAGAGGAAAAAAACACAATACTAAATAAAACTGTCTTTCTATTGATCCACACGTTTCTGTAGCGTGAATATTTTCCACATTTTTATCTGCATATTGGGATGCTGGCCAGTTAGTTATTTCGAAGAGTAAAGCTTTAAAAGCAGATGCTAATTTCTTGTCTTTGTGTTCTTTTGAACAGGAACAGATGTCTCAGGTGTTAGATGCGATGTTTGAAAAGCTGGTTGAAGGAGGGGAACATGTCATCGATCAAGGGGATGACGGTGACAACTTCTACGTCATTGACAGGTGAATTGCTGTGTCTCATTATAGCACAGAGTATTAAGCAAAAGTTCATTGAGTTCTATGAACTTGTATCTGACTCTTACATATATTTGCGTGGGAGAAAAAAAAAGAGCACATGTGAATCAGTACAGCTCTGTCTGAGCTATGGAAAGCAGTGTCTAAAAGGAGGCAGATTTTTTCATATGGAAATATGTTCCTGTTGTGTATTGCTTGATACCAAAGGTGGGGTTTTCCATTTTTGTAGATTTTCTTGCTTGCATGAATATTATTAGACCTTGAGTAGCTAAGTTGTTACTTTTCATTTGGAGATCTGTATGGGACAAAACAGGTAACTAAGTAAAATCCTGGATAATCACTACTGTTGAAATCAGTGAGCTACGAAGGGCATCTATTTTGGCATCCTTCACTAGTCTGTTGGCACAGGCTCCAGCCAGGCTGTCCCAAACCATCTTTTCTTATTTGTACCTGTAGTCTTAGGCTAACACAGTGATTTCTGGGAGTGTTTGTTAGGAGTATTATGCTAGAACTCAAAAATAAAAGGCAAAGGCTTTTGATCACTGACAACCAGGTAGTCAAAAAACGTGATATCCCACTGTTTTCAGTGCTGGTGTGGCCTCACTTTGAGCACTGTGTGCAGTTCTGGGCCCCACAATTTAGAAGGATGTGAAGAAGAGGGCAACCAATCTGGTGACAAGGCTGGAAGGAATGTCCTGTGAGGAGCAGCTGAGAACTATGGTTTGTCTAGTTTGGAGAAGAAGGGGCTGAGCAGTGACCTCATTGCTCTCTGCAGCTTCCTGAGCAGGGGAGGTAGAGAGGGAGATGCTGAGGTCTTCTCTTAGTGTTCAGTGGTAAGACTCATGGGAATGGTTCAAAGCTCTGCCAGGGGAGGTTCAGACTTGATATCAGGATTCTTTATCAAGTAGGTGGTCAGACACTGGAAGAGGCTTCCTAGGGGGGTGGTCAATGCTCCAAGCCTGTCAGTGTATAAGAGACAAAAGGACAATTCTTTTAATAATATTCTTTAGCTTTTGGGCAGCCCTGAAGTGGTGATGTAGTTGGACTAGATGATTGTTGTTGGCCCCATGTAACGGAAATATTAAATCAGAAGATCGTAGAAGTGTGTCAGGATTCTGTGCTTGAAAGCCAATATTTTTCAGCTTTGTGAGGTTACAGATTGTCATCTCTTATGGAAAAGGCTGCAGGGACTTCACAAAATTCTGTCAGCCTTGCAGTTTTTAGGTGCAGTGAATCGCCTCTATGTCCCTTACCAATGAAATAATTGCAGATTGTTGCATTACATTCATGTGATTTATCAACACATAGCATACAAATATTCAGCTCTGAACAAAATGATGGCTCAGCATTGATGGGGGTGGCAACATCATGTTTTAAAAGACAACAGATTTTACTGCATTCCCACAGCAAAACAAAAGTTACTGATTTAATGGTGGGGAGAAGAAATGCACAATATATCAGACAAATGCATATCTTTATTTCATAATCTTATGCTCCTTTTCAGGTACATTCCTTCTGTTTCTCACTTCACTTTTATTTATTTTGTTATAAACTACTACTGTAAAATATTTAAAATGTTAAATAATTTGTATTATTATTTCAGTGATCCTATCATAACAATTTTTGCAAGGACTTGTGACATTCGTGTTTAGTGTGGTTAAAGTGAAATTAAGAAACAGATAGTAAGTTAGAGCTTAATTTTTAGTAAGTTCTGGTGATCAATAGATCCCTATACATCCAGTCTATCTTTAAACTGAGTTAATGTAAAAACTAGTAACCCTATCCTTCCCTTTAAAAAGAGACCACTTTTATTATTTATTGATAATAATAGATGTCTCTACAAGGTATTTAATACTATTTAAACGAGTGAACGTACATTTCAAATGCTTCATCTTTGGAATTCGTGGCATAGAAAATATAGTGAGAGGCTGCTTAGCAAAGACCAGGGCTGGATTCTACTCATTGTATTTATATGTTCTATTAACAGAGGTACCTATGATATTTATGTAAAATGTGACGGTGTTGGGAGGTGTGTTGGAACTTATGATAACCGAGGATGCTTTGGTGAGTTGGCCTTAATGTACAACACACCCAGAGCAGCTACAATTATAGCTACCTCTCCTGGTGCCATCTGGGGTTTGGTAAGTACAATACTTGTTTTAAGCTATTGAAAAATATATATATCTGAGGCCTAAGAAAGCACGTGTTTGTTTTTTTTTTAAATAATTTTGTTTTATTTGAATTATAATTTCTCAGATAGAAAACCACTTGACAATTGCATATAATTTTTTTCCCCAAATCTTGATTGGACATGCTTTTGGTTCCAGAATAAAATTCCAATATGAGGTTATACTATCTGAATCTTCAACAACAGTAATAAAATTGATCACAAATGTAAATCTGGGAAGGCCATCTTCTTCAAGATGTTCATATCAGTC
>JAWWEV010000043.1:13027945-13041722 GCA_035583235.1 Hafferia zeledoni
TCTTCAACAACAGTAATAAAATTGATCACAAATGTAAATCTGGGAAGGCCATCTTCTTCAAGATGTTCATATCAGTCTAATGAATGATCCCAAGATTACATTGAAGTGAAGTGAAATGTGGTTTTTCACCAGCTTAATCCATGTGACTTTTTGGGACTGTGTAGGACACTGTAAGAATGGCTTTAAATTGGGTTGGGTTGTATTGGCCAGTAAGTCCCACCTGGAGCAGTGAAGGCTTGCAATGCATTTGCCCTCTGTCTGTTACCAGGACACAGTCAGATGAAGTGAAGAGAAGAAAACAGCATTTGTGGAAGTTTTCCATCTGTCTGGTTCACTTGCATGGCCAAATACTGGAATGTCCAGTTGGCTGCTTAGGGCAGCACTGACTCTTGTTCTGCTGAAATAGCAGAAGGTGGACTTGACCTAAGACCCAGACCCATATATTTTGGTTTTGTTTATGTAATAAGATAAAAACCTCTGAGTATGTATGTATCAATATGTATGGGAGCGCAGGATAATGAATAAACTTTGTGAATTAAACATTTAAATGTCGAAGATTTCTTAAATATCTTCAATTACACAGTGTTCCTAGTTTAACATAAATTCTCTGCCCTCTCTATGTGAACTCAGTATGTACTCTCTGCCAAAAGGCAGAGATTTTCATAACGTGAATCAGATCAGGAGCTCAACTTTAGGAGCTCTTGGTTGACCTCTAGAGGAACCTTTTGCAACTGACTGTAGCTGGTTTGACAGCCACACTGAGTGAGTAAAATTGGGTAATTTGAACATATTCAGCCATTTCTGAAGTACTTTCTAGCACACTTATATTTTCTGTTAATAAACTCTCTTTTTGTGTTTTCAGGACAGGGTAACATTCCGAAGAATCATTGTAAAAAATAATGCCAAAAAAAGAAGAATGTATGAAAGTTTTATTGAGTCACTGCCATTCCTTAAATCTTTAGAAGTAAGATTTCTATTGAATTATTTTAATGGCTGTATTCAGAGGTACCTGATAAGATTCAGCTTTTGAAGAGCCTGAATTTGGAATTCAAAGTTTCTCTACAATAAAATTTTGCATACTTTTGATTTTTCTAAATTTAGGATAAAGAATTATTGTTAATATTGTATTTAGAAATAATTGTGGAATATTTGGGATATATAGATCTCTTACAAAAATGGAAGCTCTATCAAATATCTGACTATTGAAACTGTAGTATACCCTTCCATAACACAATTCAGCAGTTCTTTTTTAATGGTTATCAAAACAGGTAAATCAAGATACACTATCCTGTGCAAAGATTCATGAAAAGAAATATGAAAGTGTTTTCTAAATATATAGTACCATAATGTTAACTAAGTATTTCTCACATTTTCTCTTTAAATGAAGATGTCTGAGCGTTTAAAAGTGGTTGATGTGATTGGTACCAAAGTGTACAAAGATGGAGAACAAATCATTGCTCAGGTACAGTTTATTTCCAGTTTCAGTTTTTCTTTCCCAATAGGTAACAGTAATCATATTATCTATAGACAATGCTTACTTTTAAACTATATTTTTCTTTCTCAGCTAAACAAAACCAATGAGTCTTACATGTCAGAGAGGTGATTATTTTGTTTGAAAAGCTAACTTTTCACTCACAGTACTTTGAAAAACAACCCTCCTTGTTGGTATAAATAAAGGAGTCAACACTTTTAGTATACTTAGGAATTCAGACTATATAAATGGGCTTCCAGTGAGGAACACTGAGGACATACCTTATTTTTATTGTTAAAATATGGTAATCTTTTGAAAAAGAATTCAGAAGTGAAATCTTCAGGAGAGGCAGCTGAGATTGTCTTGCCCCAAGATAATTACTGGATATCAGATAGCCCTTGGAGGATTTTTATGCTGGAAACTTGTAAGGAAAATAATTTGGAAGAAATACAGAAGTGGAGAAACAGTACTAAGAATCCTCAAACTCTTCCATACCATTGGTTTTCTCTGGTTTTTTTGCATAAGGCACAGTCGGCCGTGTCTTTGCATGAAAAGGCTTTGCTGGTAGTTCTGTACAGATGTTTTCATTGTATGGCTTTCAAATGAAAAGTGATTTCTTTTGCAACAAGTATCAAAAAAATGAGCTTTAAGGCACTGGTTGCAAATACTTTATTGTTAATGAAACTGAAAGGCAAAAGTTTCATTTCCTTTGCTCACTTTGGTTTTTTTCCTGTGCAGGGTGACTTGGCTGATTCTTTCTTCATTGTAGAATCTGGAGAAGTAAGGATTATAATGACAAGGAAGGTAAACATCCCTAAAACATTTTGTTTTTTTAAATCTTGATGTATTCTAAGAGTTAAACATAATTTTGCTTATTCAATCCTGAGTTCAGCAAATCTCTCCCTCATACTCTTCCTTTTCTTTTTTTCACATGATATTTCAGGGTAAACAAGATCTAGAAGAGAATGGAGCAGTTGAAATAGCTCGATGCTCAAGAGGACAATATTTTGGAGAACTTGCTCTTGTAACTAACAAACCACGAGCTGCTTCTGCATTTGCTCTTGGCACTGTCAAATGTTTAGGTATTGTTCAATAATATTTTACATCTATTATAAAATGATACATAATCTATTTGGTTGATTTTATTGTGACTCTGTCTTTCTGTAAAACATAAGATTTAATTACATTTACCCAAATAAGACTGTTTAAGTACATCATCTATTGCTCTGCATTCCTATTTACATTATTTATCTGCAAAAATTATTGCAATTGATAAATACTATTACATACAAACTCTCCAGTATTTTTTTTTGATTGAATGGAAGTAAAAACTGTTTTAGGATAGTACAGAGTATTGCTGCAAACCATTTATAACTCTCAGATAAATGTCTAATAGTCTGCAGGAAGGTAAAGTATTTCTTTTCTCAGTAGAATGACTCACCTAAGAAATAACTGTTAAAAATCCTGTCCCATTTTATTACCATGATTCAAGCTCTTTACAAATTGTCTTCACCAGCTGTTAATTTAATCATTCCATCACACTGCAGTCTCAGGTACAGCAAAAGTGAAGACCATGGGAGTTGTGCTCATGGAAAACCCTCTGCAGCCATTGCTTTTCAGGGTCTGATGTTTGGCTCCTAATTATTTGTTTCTAATTATGAGAAAACTGCAAAGAAGGATTTTGCATTCTTGAACAACAGTTTGATTACCAAGCCAGTAATCAAAAAATTTCTCCATTTTTTAAAATTCCTAACTCAAACACAGAGAGATGATCTTGCAAATCAAAGATGACAGACAGGAAGGAGTAAGAGGCAGTGAGTGAGGAAGAGTGTCATTACCCAGTATGGGTGAGCAACAAAGACCTCTGGCACTTCCCAAATAGCAGAGATGCTAAACATTTCTGGGGAGACAAGAGACTACAGGCCAACAGGCTGAAAGTAAGAAGTTTCCTCCCTGTCCTATTGGCTGAAACTGTGGGTCACATTATGTGATCAGCTGAAGACAACAGTCTGGTTGGCTGTGCACTGACGTTGCATGCCAATTACTGTCTTCAACTCTCTGTACATTTGCTGGGAAATAAATATCTATTACAATTTTCATTATGAATGGAAGTAAGTAAAAAGACCAAGGAAACAGTCTGAGTTAGACAACCAACTACAAATACAACCAAATACAACCAACAACACCAGTTAAGAATGTGGATTTTGAAATCTCACGGGTCTTAAAACTTTATTTTGTGGAGGAATCTGGGACTCTTCAGACTTCTTCACCAGCTCTTCAGTGACACAAATCTTACTAGGAAAATTCAAGTCTATTTATTATCAACCAGCAATATGTTGGTTAATCTTGGTTTTGCTAAGATAAGCTGTTCTCTTCTGTGCAATGGATGTGGTTCATTAGTATCTGTTCTGTTGTCATTTAAAATTTTGCATTGGAATGTCACAAATACCATGATTAGTGTCTGTAACTGATGAGCACATCATATTCTTTCTCTCTCTCTCCCTTTTTATCTTAGTTATGGATGTGCAAGCATTTGAAAGGCTTTTGGGACCTTGTATGGAAATTCTGAAAAGGAACATTGCAAACTATGAGGAGCAGCTGGTTGCTCTGTTTGGAACAAACATGGACATTGCTGAGGCCAGTGCATGAACTGAGCATTGGAGCAACAAGATCTGTTATGAGAACATAGCACAGTAGTGGTTAGTCCACTGAGAAATTGTCTCTCTTCCTATAGATGCCAAGCATTTTCTGTGATTTTAAGAGTGGGGTTGGGTTTTTTTGGTTTGGTTTTGGTTGGGGGTTTTGTTTGCTTTTGTTTTTTGGGTTTTTTTGTTTGCTTTTTTTTTTTTTACTTATTGAGGTGGAAATACTAGTAAATGAAATAGCAATTCAGTAAATTGTGGACTTGATTTTTAAAAGTGCTTACAGTTGATTCCATCTGCTATTAGGATGACCTGTAATAGCACAGCACCTTTGAAAATCAAGCCCTTTAACACAGCATTTCCATGAAGAATAAATTAAAAAAACCAAAATAAACCACATGTGATGAACTTGTTAAACCAGCTTCAGTTCTTCAAAAAGGCTACAACTTTTCTGGAAAGACTGTTAGTTTGAATGTGATACGTTGAAAGTATTAGTGCACACAAAGTGTTTATATGTATTAATACAGAAGATATACAGTAGATACTACTTTCTGACTATTACAGTTGTCATGATTTTACGTTGCATTTATCACAGATGTAGTGAATCACAAGATTAATCGTAAGATAAAGCATGACAATGCGTTTTGTGTAACGCTCATGACCCAAATCTGATTTTTAACATTTTGTAATTTGTTTTAAAGTCCTCTTTGTTTAATATGTCATGTTTCAGCACGACATTGTAATATCTTATGCAATTTAGAGGACTTGTATATCTTTGCAATAAACTGCATTTTTATTAGTTACACGTATTCTGTACATGAGTGAGGACAGCTGACAAATTAACCTTAATGCTTTCAAAGCAAAGGCACGGGTCATTGTCATGTTCTACCTAATCATACATAACCTATATTGTTTTCCTTCTCCCTTGTTTTATATTTATGCATTTTGTCTTCTCTATATATGCTTGTTCTCTAGTTAATTTTTGTTTTAGATCTCACCTTTCTTATTGTTAAATCTTTTATGTGTTTCTAATGAAATGATCTCTGTATATCTCTCTTCTTGCAGTCTAAACTATCAAAGATCAGTCAATTACTGAAGTGATTGATATTGAAAGCCATGCTAAACTAAGCTTGTCCTTTAAAATCCTTACCAGGAAGCGCAAAAATATTTTTAATTTGAAAGATCAGTACTTCCAAAGCTTTGCACACGTCTGTCGTTGTTAAACTGAACATGTCTTGCTTTCAGAAATCTGTAGGTCATCATGAAATAACATCTTCAGCCATAACAGCATGGGTACCTTCTGAGACTGAGGAGAGGGAATATCATCTTAGTTAGGAGCACAGGACCCGTTGCTTACAAAGTCTGTGACTGGAAGCTTCCGGCACAGTCCAGTTTTAATACCTGTCTGTTGATGTACATGGAAAACTCATGCACATACTGGCAATGGGCAGTAGTTCTGCCAAAATAACACTGCAAGAGTTGGTGGAAGGCTGCTCATGCCCTGTTCCAAACACCTGAATTATAACATCTTTCCTTCTTAGATAATGACTTTTCTAATGCCATACATTTGTGTGTGTTGATGCAATCATTACCCTACAGTTAGTGAGATGTTCTGACAATTTATATAATCATACCTGTATATGAAACTATGATTATATAATATGATAACACTGTATAATTTATATCATACAGTATGGTATAAATTATAAGTCAGATTTGTAAGAAAATACAATCTGAGCAAAATTTACAAATGTAATTTTTTTTTACCTAGAAACCTGGTGTGAATAATTGCACATATGATAACTTGCCTTTGTACTTTTGATTTATGGAAAAAAGAGAAGCTGTTATACTAGAAGGAAATGTCAGGTAACCAAAATCTACACTCTTGTCATTCTGTATGCTTAATCTCTAAAAGCTACCTATATTTTGCACTGGCTTGATGTGATTAAGAAAAATGCTAGAAATTACTTGTATGGCAGTAAACTACAATCAAGGCCATAAATGCCAGTCATGATATTTTCAATATTGTTGGTTATATTTAAAGTTTCCTTACAATAAACAACACTTTTATATATAAAATATCTATGTTTATTGATATTGTTGTCTTTTGATTTCATTATCATAAAATTACAAGTGACCTATTTATATTCATTTGATTTAAAAAATCATAACACTTTCATGTTGATTTTCATAAATGATGTTATGCAGATGCTCTGTCTACTCAGAACAGATGACATGTTGGTGTGGTAATTGTCATAACTACTTTGTATTTGATGATTTGCTTGTAGTTTATAGCTGGAAAAAAGCTGCAGAGTGACAAATTTAGGATAATCAGAGCCTTTGGATTTTCTGAGTCCCAAAGTACAGCTTCATGTTGCAGCAGTTTTATGGTGTTGCTCTGGGGCACTGGATGATTTTTGCAATTTTCTTTGTTGGTGAATTCAAGGGGGGCTTAACTAACAGTAATAAATTTTCACTTTTTAAGTTTCATCCAAATCACTAAATCCCTCATCAGTCAGCACTTGGAATTTCTCCTGGATCTGTTCATATGTACACTTTGAACATTCAGGTCTTCAAGTCATAAATGTGGTGAGTGTTCATCCTAAGAAGGAAATCATACCCCGAGTCACTGGGGTTTTTTAAAGGCATTTCAAAAAAGGTAGATAATTCTAATAATTTTAAACAACACTATGTCAGGTTTACCTTATGAGACTATCTGTGCCAGGTCACTAAAGGAATGATGCTTTGGCAGTTACTTGGCACATTTGTGTTGGTTTCTTTCTCTCCTTTCTCCCCAACCTTACCAGCAATTTATAATTCTGCAGAGGATTTAAATTAATTTGACAGATGGTTAAGTTCTAAAAAAAAAAAAAAAGAAAAAAAGCTCCAATTAGCTCGTTGAAAATGTGCCCCACTGAGTGAGGAGAGAAAAGCCTGAGAGAAATCCTGTAGAGAGGCATTCATGGGCTCACATGTTACTGAGCGAAAGAGAATCCACATGGCAGCAAATGTTTGTTTACAGATGCCTTAACCATGGGGAAAAAAATTTGACTATGGCCCCACATTCAATCACAAGACACAAACCCTGAGGAAAACAAGCTTCCTTGGTCCTAGTGCTGATGCTGTCACTTTTTAAATGTCAAATGACATTGTGCTTCATTAGATTTAATTCACATTCATCTGAAATAAACACTTCTGAAATCATTCCCTTCTGGGTCTCCTGTTTGAGGTTCAGAAGTGACCAACTGTGGAAATCCTGAGGCAAAACTCTCAAGAGCATTGTGAAACCATTTACAACCTAAACCACTGTCCCTCATGTTGTCTCTTTTATTCAGTAAAGACTACTCTGGTCCTTGCTGGAATGGTGTGTTCGGTTTTGCTTAAAATGTTTGGTGCTTTAAGCTTTCTGTAAGAGGACTCTGGGATGGTTATGTCATGATTGTGCCATTTTGTAGTTCATGGCAAACATTACTGTTTATTCAATATCAAGAGTTCCCAGATGTGCAAAATCAGTATCTGCTGGTCATCCTCCACAGACTTCTGCAGTTCCTGGTCTTCTTTATTTCAGATGCTAACTGCATCTGATGGCTTTTGCTGAACAAAGTGCTTTGCTGAAAGCCAACTTGCTGCAGCATGGACATTCTTACATGCTTCTGCTAAAGTTCTAATGTTAGCTCAAGCTCTTCTATCCAGTCTTACATGTGATGGTTATAAGTGTGTGTGGGTTTTTTGTTTTGATTTTTTTTTGGTTGGTTGGTTTTTGGTTTTGTTTTTTAGTGTTTTTATATATTACTGTTTTGGGGAGTTTTCTTTGGTTTTGCTTAGTTTCTAAGGTTATAGGTGTGGTTTGATTTGGTTTTTTTTTTTTTCCTGTATCTGTTGTTCTCAAGTATTACTGCAGTTTGCTCTGGGAGGAATTGCTTCTTTTTATGCTAAGTATGTACTGATTTGTGCTGTTTACTGCCTGATAACACTTAGGATCATTTTCAAATCGTTCTGAGAGTTGTATTTCCTTCAGATATATATCAAGGCTGTTTCCAAGTTCTTAATCTACTTTTTGGCTCAAAAAGATGCTTAGCAGGGTGGGCACTCTCACTTCACTGACCAAAGGGAAGCTGAATAATCTTGGTAGGATATGAAAAGTTCAGAGAAAATTAGATTTTAACATTGTCTCTTCCTTCACACCATTTCTCTCCTTCCCTCTAAATGATCTGTCTTCTGATGGCCAAGTGAGGAGGCAGTGGCAGTAGAGGCATGTGGAGTGACTGCCTGGGTTTGGTTCTCTGGGCAGCAACTCTCTGTTCTGCATCCCCTTGGTCCCACCTGTCCTTGTCTGATGGCAAATCAAAGTGTGCTGGAGTGCAGTGCTGGCACTGCCATGGCTGTGAGTACCATGGGCAGGGTTGTGTTTCTTCCTTGGAACTGGCAGAGTTCTGTGTGTGTATGGGCAAAGACCAGACTGTTAAGAAAAGAAGCTGCCCAGTCAAAACTGTGTGAAAAACTCTGACATTAGGTTATACTAGGCCTTTGTGACAGTATCTGCTGACTCAACCTTTTCTTACTGAGGTAAATTAAATTAGAATGGACTAAAAATAGCATCATGGCATGACATGAATACATTGTCCTTTCTTCTTTGAAAGTATTGAATTATTTCAGCTGAGCAGCTATGAAGTTTTGGGAGAGGATAACCCTCTCTACAGGTCTCTGTGTATGACTAATTTCCTGGCAGCCAAGTGAGCCTCTGGGACCTGCTCCCTCTCATCTCTGAAGATGGTAGACATGCAGTTCTGATAAATGTCTTATCTGGGAAAAGCCATTCAACTTACCAAGAAGCTCTGTCTTCTTTTTCTCTTTGTTGCTTTGTCCTTGTGGAGTCAGGTGGTGTGACTGTCTTAGGCAACCTTATCTTCACTATACCTTTAGTTTTTTGCTGGTCTGTATGGTTATAACTATCACAGGAAATTTTATGTGCCTGAGACTATTTGCTAATGCTGAGGCATTGAATATCCAGCATTTACACTGTTTTCCAGTGTTTCTCTGGGCTCATTTTTCTGTCTTTTTTCTAGCTTTCCATATGGGGCCATATGGCCAGCAGAGAATAGTCCTTGGCCTGTGGTAGCTCCCAAACCATATCCAAAAATTATTTGCTATTGGCCTGCACAAAAACTTTAGCAGGGCTATTCTAAACCAAATTACAGTACAGATGATTGTATTCCAGTGCACAGAAACACTCCCTGGCATTTTAATTTACCAATCAGCACAGAGGAAACCTACAGATCTTCTGTAATCTCTTCCTGAGTTGTTTTTCTGAAAGCTTTCAGCCAGGATAGAGGGTTTTTTTATTTAGTACTCTTCTGGATTGTTTATACAGTATGTCAGGCCTTTATTTTTTTCTAATACTATTGTCATCTTTTGTCTTTATCTTTGTAGACAATAAAACTTTAGCTATAACTGGAAAATGTGCCCTAATGATGTGAAATAAATTTCTTATTAATTCCTGATGTGTCTTGGAAGAAAAAAAGAAATCAATCTCTGGCCTGTTATTTATTCCATTTCTCCCCACCTTGAGCCACTGCAGGAGGCAAGTGACATTTCCCTTCTAGCACTCAAGGGAAAAATTCTTTCCTGAGAGCAACAAGTTCTTTGTTCCTCGGCTCTTCATTCCCAACAGCTTCCTCTGTGAGGAGATTGAAGAGGCAAAATGTGGGGGTGGGCATGCCTGGAGTTGTCCTTAGGAAGGTGGAGAGAGCCAACCACCATTGCAGCTGTGAGAATGGGGAATGAGTACACATGGCCTTGGGAGATAGAGGAGTCATTGTGAGAGAGTCTGGCAGAGCAGAGGCTGCCATGCTGGGTAGGAGTGGAAGCTCTGCTGAGCAGGGTTCCTCTGATGTCTGGAGGAGTATTGAGTTAATTACTGAGTGTGGATGTCTGCATGTGGATGTGAAAGCACCTACAGTGGAATTAAAATAATGATATGCTGTATTTCAGAGAGTCAGCACTAACAGCTGTGTCATAAGGGCAGGATTGGCTTTGGACAGGAGGGTTTAAAAGTTCAGATAGGCACAAACCCAATGCAGCATATATTTTATTCATACGATTTTGAAATGTTACTTATTTTAAAAATCTACCTTGTGGTTTCTTAACTTTGTGACTGGCAATTTTAAGAGGTAAAGAGCCAAGATGCAAATTATTCAGTGTTTTCTAATAGTGTAGACTCTCCTGTTTGTTTTGTGCTTCTTGGTAGCCATCTGTAATGTGACAAGAACTCACAATTAACACACTTGCCAACCCCCCACCTTATTTTCTACCTCTTAAAACAGCAGAAGCAACTGAATCAGCAAAGCTACCAACAGTGTCTGTGTTACACAGTATTGATTCATTCTCTGAGCACCCTCTCATTTTGGGCATGGACTAAGGCGAGGTGTAGGGTGTGTGGAGGGGGAGTAATGATTTAATTAGAGACTAGACATACAGCTCAAGGAGTATGGCATTGACATAATCCTAATCCTGAAATTTAGATGAGGCACATATGCCTTGAACCAAGAGGTTTAGTAAGCAAGCCCTGAAAGTTTTCTGCTGTCATCTATTTCATGGACTACTTGTCCTTTTACTCATTTTCTCTTGCATCTCACTGAGTAAATGTTAATTTACTGTATGCAAAGGAGAAAAGGTAGATTTGAAAATGAGAAGGCTGTTATGTGTCTCTTAGAACCTCAAAACAATTCACTCATCTTTACAAGATTTTAATCTCAGTCCTAGGTAGGATTCATACTTAGGTGCTTTCTGGGTATGTCATAGATTCCAGCCTGCTGTCAAAGCTCTAATTCAGTGGTGTTTACTTGTCTAGACCTATGTCTGCAGTCTGGGCCAGTGGATCTCGAAGGACTGGGTTTCACATCTAACACTCACATGCAAGTTTTTGTGGAGAACTGTGAACCTTCACAGCAAATAGATGTGCAGCTATTTTGTTTTGGGTTCTAAAAATACTTAACAGAGTGGAAATGGGCTCCATAACAGGATATGAACCTTTAGGCCACCAGACTTGTTCTGAAGAATCTGAGGGGAGTTGAGACAGGATTTTGTATCTTCTGTAGCTGCTTGATCTGGTCTCTGCCCTTTCTATCTTCCATATTGTGGCAGAGGGAACTTTCAGAAGAGTAAATTGTGAGTTTTACCTTGCAAGTGGCTGTACCACAAGCAGAGAAGTCTATTTGCAGAAGGGAGATATCTGCATGCACAGGTCTCTGCCAAGCCTCCATCTGGCAATGCAGGGGCCACAGAGAACTTCATTAAAAGCCCAAGAAGCTTCAGTGTCTCTCCAAAGAGCCTAAAGGCTGTTGAGAATATAAGAGAGATCAAAAGAGAAAGCAGAAGTGGAAGTAAAACAGCTTTACAATTCATTTTATTGTGGTGTAAAAAAGATGATTCCTGGTTTACCAGTTTTCTGTTTATTGAAAAATGTATTTGAGAGAGGATGACACAGAATCTTTCTTATATAGATGTATCACTTAGGAGAAGTCTGAATTGTAAATATAGGGAAAATCTGAGCTTGTAGATTGTGGGGTAAGCAACTGATATTATGATAAGCTGTCTACTAATTTAATATTTGAATATCAAGATTTTCCTCAAGGCACTTGTTTAAATAACTGATGTTTTCAAACTGGGAAAAGGATCTGTAACTGATTGGTTGGTTTTGTTATTAAGCACAAAAGATTTTTAATTAAATTCCATGGCATTGGCTTTCCTACTCTTTTTTTTTTAAGGCTAAACTTGCATATAAAAAAGTAATAGTTTCCAGTTCACAACGCAGAAGATTCTGTGTGTTTTTCAAAGTAATATCTCTCTTCAAACAGTGACTTTGCCAGAGACAAACTTCTTGGAGAAGGCAAACTTAAAGTAGTATGCCAATGACATGTGCATACCGAGCGTGTTTTGATGCCAAGCACAGCTTCGGTGTGTGTGACTTAATTTTCTTTTCCATTGCGTTACCCGTGTAGGGCTGTGGGACAGCAGCATTCCCATTCCCTCTGGCGGCCACTGCCCGCCTGTGCTGCGGGACAGCATCGGAACCAGCGCTGTTTAATCCTGTTAACTATTCCCCCCCTTGTTTTCTGGCACAGCTGTGTGAGGTGCCTGAAGGGCAGAGCTGCTGCACACACCAAATGACAGCACAAGCTCTGAGACGGTATTTAGGACACGTTCTCATTACTGGAATGATGTTGAAAATAGGGTAAGAAATGCTGTTCTTGATAAAAATCCCAACAGCTGCTAAATGTTGAAACTCCCTATCAGTTCCGTGCACAGTGACTAGTTGTGAATGGTGCCTTTGCTTTGTACACGTCAGGCGTAGTGAGTGAATGTATGTTTAGTGCCGAGGCCGTGGCCTCGGGAGGAGTCTGGTCTCGCTGATCTCCCAGCCGGGGCAAGTGGGCAAATGGAGTACCTGGAGTTTCGTTTCTCGGTCAGCGAAACAAAAGTAATGTTTAACCAAACCACGTTGTTATCTTGGCAGTAAATGTATGGGAGTGCCTGGGATACGCTACTGGACTTAGAAACCTGAATGGATTTAATTTATATTTTCTCGCCCGTCGCCAATTTGTGTTTTGGGCGGGTGTCCTTCCAGGGGCGGGGCAGGGCCGCGGCCGGGGCAGGGCCGAGCGCAGCTGCTGACTCACTCCGTGACCTTTAGCAGCTCCCTCCCTTCCCGGCGCGGTGCGGCCGTGCCCGGGTCGCGGCGGGCCCCTCGGGCGGCGCTGGGTGCGGGGGTCGCGGCGGGGCCGGTACACGTGTCCCCCCCCGCGCCGCTTGTTTACCAGCGCCGCGCGGGGCATCCTGGGGGCTGTCGTCCTGCCGCGGCCCTGCGGGCAGGCGCGGGCGGCGGCGAAGACTACAGCTCCCAGAGTGCCCCTCGCCGCGGCGGCGGGGGCGCCAGCCAATCGCGACGCTGTATGCGGGTGATTGACGTGCAGCGCGGTGCAATCCGCTGCGCAGGAGAGTCAAAACATGCCGGCCCTCCGGGCGGGTGTCTGACAGGCAGGTCAGAGGACCAATAGGGAGCGGTCCCGGCGTGAGCAGCGTCGCCTCTGGCCATTCAGCGCCCGAACAGCACCGGGCGGGGGCGGGACCTGCCGCGGGGCAGGGGCGGGGGGGGCAGCCGATGGGATCTCGGTAATGGCGACAGGTTCGGTAAGTGCTACAAAGTTTGGAGCTGCCGCTTTTGGGGGCTGCGAGGCCCCGGCGTGGGACGGGCGGGTTCCGCGGGGTTACAGGGGAGCGGCAGTGGCCGCGGGCCGAGCCGTGGAGGCCGTCGGGACCAGGCTTTTGGCGGCGACGGGAGCCTCGGACATTGTTTACTGAGCGCCTTCCCTGACCGGCCCGGCGGCTCCGCCACCGTCCCGCGCCGCGGGGCTGAAACCCGCGGGGAGCGCGGCCCCCTTTGGGGCCCCTCACAGCCGAAAACAAGCGGAGTAGGGCGGGCGTCCCCCCTTGTTTTCCCCGAGGAGCGGCTGCCCGCCCCGCTGTGTGAGGGGGAGGTCGCGGCGGGAGCAGCGGCCGCGGGGCGGGGGCCGGGGCCGTGCGGGGCCCGAGGCCGTGCGGGGGCCGCGGGGGGGCCGGGGGGGCCCCCGGGCCGGTGTTACGCAGTTCGCAGGACTGGGGCCGA
>JAWWEV010000043.1:13041822-13135685 GCA_035583235.1 Hafferia zeledoni
CCGAGCGCGCATGCGCCGCGCGGCCGCGGGTGTAAACAAGGTCACGTGACGGGCGGGGGGGGGGGAGGCCCGGGGGTGTTTTTGGAGTGTTTTGGGGCGTTTGGGGCTCCCCCGAGCCCTGAGCATCGCCCCCCGGGGCCCGGGGGTGTCGGTGCTGCGGGGGCAGCGGGGCCCGCCCCGCGTCCCGCGAACGCCGCCCGGGCTCGGCAGTCACGGTGACTCACGGGCCGGAGCCCTCGGCAGGGCGGCTGCGCCGGGCCCGGCCCTGGGGGAGAGCCAGGCCTGCCCTGCCAGTGTGTTGTGTTTGGCTCGGAGAGGCTGCTCACCAAATCAATCGCCATCCAGCGCCTCGCTCAGGCGTAGACCTGGCCTGGGACTTCGGCGGTGGGTTGGGGGAAGGAAGGCAAATACCAGGAGGAAAAAAACCACGGGAAGCGCTTCCACCCAGGCATTCCTGTGCTGTGCGGTTTGGGTGGATACTGCCCAGTTCCTGCTGAACCCCTTCGCAGCCACAGCCTTTATTTACTTTTGGCACAAACTTATTTTTGTACCTCAGAAATAGGCATGGTTCAATTAATAAGGCCTCTGTTAACACTGCTCTGTTTGTTTTAGCGTGACAAACTGCCTCAGTTTAAAGCACAAAATAATAAGTAATTTCCCTTAACCTCTAAAAACAACAGTAATTAGAGTCCTGTGAAGCATGCTTCCAAAAGACATCTGACACAACAAGTTTTGAGCATGAAGTTGGATTTTAAAGAGTCTTTACAAGCTGATTAATGACCATTCCCCTTCATGTTCTAAACCATTCAAAGGCTGAGGACAAGAGGAATATGTGATGTCCAGAACAGGCTTTAATCAAGTAGAATAAAGAAACCTGTAAAGTTGGGCACTTTCTTGGGTTTTTTGTGTAATTCTTTGTCATTCACTTGTTGGAGGATTTTTTAGCTTTTGTACACGGGTGGCTTTGGTTTGGAGAAATTCTTTTGACTTGCAGGAACACTTCATTTCTCAAAGAAGTGTCTTTCTTGTCAGACTAGTGTGTTGTATCTGTACCTTGCCTCTGGCCATCAGTGTGTTGGGATACCAGGACAGGTACTTTCAAATCTTGGCACCTGGCAGGAAGGAAGGAGAAGGTAACATTACAAAAATAAGTTAGCTTGGTCGTTTTGGCAGTAAAATGGGAAAGGAAGAGAGGAAAAAATAGAGCAAAAACAAGGCAGAAGGGGGCAAAGGAAGGACTTAGACAAGCCAGCAAAACAAGGAGTGGCTTTTCAGAGTTGATTAGTTGGAGATAATCTTCAAGGTCCTGATCTGTTCTACTGGGGTCTGATTCTCCCATTCAGAAATGACTGAGCTTTCTGCTCTCGTGGTTTTCTGTAATTCTCCTGTCTCACATGGGTGATAGGGGAATAATCTGCATTAGAGATGTTCCTTGGAGGTGAACTCAGTGTCACTGATAGACCACAGAAATGAGAACATTAAAATAATCTTTCTTCTCCACCTTCATAAAATCAGAATAAACTGGTGTAGCTTTGTAGTAGTGCCATTTAAGTAGAATCAAACATCCTTTTATGTTTGGCATGCAAGTTTCTGTAAGTTTTGCATGTATTTGAAAGTTAGGAGATGAGAAGGTTTGAAATTTTCCAGTCAAAACCCTCCCAGGCATGATCCCATGCAACCTGCTGTAGGTGAACCTGCTTTAGCTTTAGTTGGACCATGTGGTCTCCGGAGGCCCCTTCCAACCCCAAGGATATGAAAATATTAGACTGTTTTTAGCTATTGTTTGTATTTCATCGATGTGGCTTACTTAGTGGACATGAATGTGGTAGGCTTCTGAGGTTTTCTTACTTAGCTGTGTTTTCTGCTCTTTCATGAGGCTCTTATGATTACTTTTTCAATGGCACTTCATTAAAGTACAAGATAATCAAGTTATGGTAGCTTTAATTCATCATTGTCTGGAAAAAAGCAGTAGGTAACCAAATTAGTAAAGATTGGATAACCTTGTTTGCCAGCTTTTAGAGGCAGTGGTTGTGTAGAATAATGGCACAGTGCTCTGCTGAAGACAATTTTAAAAAGTGCTTTTGGTATAAAAGGTATTTGGGGAAGTGAAACTGTGGTGAAATCAACTGGTGGGCCTTTTTTGTCTTCCCTTTGCACTGTAGTTAAGGACGTTACCACTCCTAAGTGTTTGAGACTGTACCTGAGGCAGGGGATGTGAAGGGCCCTGGAAAAGGCTTCTGTGGAGATGCCAGTGGTGAAGGGGTGACTCGGGAGAGTGTGGGCCTGTTGCTAAGTGGCACAGGAGACCTGATATCACAAGGTTGAGGATGACATTTTTGTTTTGATCTGTTTTTGCAAGGCCTGTTTCCAGTTTCCTCCAGTCTCTGGGTGCAGCAAGGTGTGTCTGACAGAGCAAGACACTTCTCTGTCTGTGCTAGGTGAGGGGCAGGTGAGGGGCAGGGCAGTCCTGTGAGGCATTGACTGGATGGGATGCCTCCAGGAGAGCTGGCCAGTGTCATTCGTAGAGTCACAGAACATTTTAGGTTTGAAGAGACCTTAAAGATCATCCAGTTTCAAGCCCCTGCTGTGGGCAAGGGCACATTGTGAGGATGGTCTCCAAGAGGCAATGGATTTGGTGTCAGGAGGGCTCCCAATATCTGGAAAAAAGAAAATGTCACACCTGGCTTCAGGGAGGGGGAAACTGCAGACTGGCCAGCCTAACCTTAGCCTTCCTGAATATTACAGGGCAAATCCTCCTGACAGCTGTGTCTTACAAGGCAGGAAGTTGTCTGGGAATAGCCAGGATGGATTAGCCGAAGTCAGATCTTACCTGATGGATCTGATCGCCTTCTGTGATGGGATGAGTCATTTAGGGTACCAAGGGAATGTTGTTTACCTTGGCTTGAGTGGTGGTTGAGGAGATAACCTCAGACCTTGGAAGCAGAGGCTGTGGCAGGGGACATTCAGATGTGTGAGGAGTGGCTTCTTTGCAGCAAGAGTGGTCCTGGCAAGTGTCAGGGATTCCCCATCCTTCAAGATACTAGAAGCAAAAATGGCCAAGGCCCCAGGCTGCCTCCTGACTTCAGAGTTAGCTCTGCTTTCTGCAGGGATTGTGCAAGATTGTCTCTAGACGTCCTTAAATTATGCTGTTCTACTCAACAGACTGTGGAGTTCTCGTAATGAAGTCGTGTGTCAGATGCAACACTGTGAAACAGTTCCCATGCATATAAATTATTAACCTCTGTCTCTTTAAAGTCAGATGCTTTGGAGCATCCTAACATGGTGTGGGAAGTGAAGACAAATCAAATGCCTAATGCAGTTCAGAAACTCCTCCTGGTAGTGGACAAGAGGACTTCAGGGATGAATGAGTCATTGGAGTTGCTGAAGTGTAATGAAAACCTGCCCTCTTCTCCTGGATACGCATCCTGTGATGAGCACATGGAACTTGGTAAATAACATGACTCTTTCAGAAGAAGCTGAATTCTGAAGTTTGTTGCTGATTTCCTATGCTGAAATTACGGGAGGCTGATTGAATGAGATTGCTGACTTTTAACTTGAGAGGGACGGGGAATGTGACAGTGAATTGTGACATCTGAAGGTCTTACTTTGCAGTCACTTTTCCCTTTAACCCATTTCCAGTTCTGACACACTGGCCTATTGACTCAAATGTGTTCTTGAACTCAGAGCCACAAATTTCTGCTACCAATCCACAGAGAAATGTTTTCTTTGGCACCAGAATAACAAACAGAAAGCTCAAGAGCTCCTCCTAAAGAGATATTAATCTTGCTTTAGATCTGCTGCAACTAAATATTCTGGGCTAGAGGAAAATTTAACCTCAGTGCTTATGTATTGAAAAAAAAATAGCATGTACCTTAGAAAGTATTGATGCAATCAGTGAAATATTAACACTTTTAATTGAAGTCTTGGAGTATTAAGAATAATGATACTTAGTTAGATGGCAGCGCATGGACAGACTTCTGTTAACATGCTGGGCTCTTTTCTGTCGTTCTGTGTGGGATGTGGCAGGTGTAGATCACTGACGAGTTCACTCTAGCAGGCTGTATACCCAGCTTTCATCATCTCTGACTTACCTAATTCCAGTACCCTGATGGAACATGGAAAACTTTTACCTTGAACAGCCTCTGATGCTGGTCATTTTTAGTGTGACTCCTGCTGGGAAAGATTAATTTAGTTGCCTTTCATTTAATGTTTTAGTATTTCAGTGAAGCAAGTTGCTACATTTTGCACAGTTCTGCAGTACAGCTGTGTGTAATCTGGTACCAGAACTATGTTTTCATCTAGGTACTGAATTTTTTCTTAAATTTCTTGCATGAGTGTATACTAGACTAGAGATGTTAGTAGTTCTGTGGATATTTTGTCAGTATTAGGAGTAGGATTTGTGAAATGTTGGTAGTTGTGATATGAGAAAACAAAATTATTGTGGTTCTTTTTTTATTTAGATTTGAAAGATTTGGTGTCAAATAGAATTGGGTATAATTATGATAATTTGTGCTTTTGTTTGTAGATGATCTTCCTGAATTACAGGCTGTGCAGACAGATTCTACCCCACCTGCACTTTTTCAGCTTGGTGCTGATGTTTCACATCAGGAATGTTCAAGGCCTTCGTGGAGCCAAAATACCTCAAACAGCAATGCAGAAAATGCTTATTCTTGTGAGAATGGGGTGAACTGGTTGACTGAATTAGCAAATATAGCCACAAGTCCTCAGAGTCCTTTGATGCAGTGTGCTTTTTATAACAGGTACTGACATTGTTTTCAATTTTGCACTATAGAGATTTGTAATACTGTTTCTCCAGACAAGTTTCCTTCACTGTTTACACCCTCTGACTTTGAGCTGGAACCCCATTCTGTGATCTGTTTAGTATCTGTATTGTTCTGTGAGAGTATGCACAGGACTCATCTCAGAGCCTGGTGCAGTGGCTGCTTATTTTGCAGCCCTGAGTGAGGTGGGATGGTATAAAGACATGGCTTAGCCACAGCAGGCTCAGAAATTCTGGATGTTTACCTCATGTGGAGCAGCTGCTGAAAAATTAAAAAGAATTTGTTATGTTAAATTCTTAATGCTTTCTAGTGCACTGACTTGAGATTCTTTTTTTAAACAGAGCTAATTGGAAATCTAATGCAGTGTATATTTTAGTGGTGACTGTTTCAGGTCTGTGATCTCTCAGTTCCATAGGGCTGTGAGCCACAATATGGGATCTTGGAAATTTCTGGGCTTTGGTTTTTATTGTACAGCTTAGTCTGAGGTTTATATTTAGAAAATTAAATGCAATACTGTTAATAGTAATGCAGTTGAGATTTAATCATTCGACAGACCAGATGTTGTTATGTACTCTTAAGAATGGGGTTTTTACTTCAAGATATTTGTAAAAACTTCAGCATTGTGACAGTGAGATGCTGCTGTGGAAGTTCTGCTGTCATTTGGGTGCTTATAGAAGCTATGCAGGAGTTATGCTAAATACTCTCTGCCTGAGCTTGCACCCTTTAATCATCCCATTTGAATATTGGTGTGTGGGAGGTTTATTTGGTATTGAGCTCACTAAAACAGAAATATTTACACTAAAAGCATTTTGGAGAAACGGTAGCAAAGTCTTGTGTTGTCTTAATCTGAGATATTTTAAAATATGTGTTTCTGTTGTAGATCATCTCCTGTTCACATAATAGCTACAAGCAAAAGTTTACATTCCTATGCACGTCCTCCACCAGGATCTTCAAGCAATGATCCCAACTTCTCCAAGAATGAGGTGGATGAAACACCAGTCAGACATGAAAGAGTGAGTTGTTCTGAAAGATTTTAAAATAAAGATGTATGAGTAATGAGTTAAGTTTTTTTGAAAATGGACACTAGCTTGAAAAAAAATAATCTGTTTAGTACTAATACCATTTCTATTTTAGCTAGATTTTATGTGCTTTTCTTTTCATTGCACAGGGTAGGCTTGTAGTGCTACTTCATAGAGTTCACATTTTTACTGAGACCACATTCTAAGAAAGCGGTTTCTACTGTAATTTCTTCTATAGCAAGATTAAAAAGACTGTATTAAATCATTTGCTGCCTCAAAAGGAAATAGGGATCCCCCTCCTTTTAGATGCACAAAAACTGTCAGTCCTGTGTCTCCCTTTCCCATGTATTAATTTGTATCTGAAATTTGACTGTTATCAGCACTGAATTTTATCAAGTGGTTTATCCAGAACCAGCTGGAACCTACAGCTTTCCAGTAATTGGACCATAGAGTAACATATGCTTTGAGTGATTCCGTGGATGGCTGAAGTGTGGTAGCTTGTAAAATGCTTACATATAGCATAAGATAATCCACAGGTGTGTGAAAATGAACCTTAGAGAACAAACCCAAAAATTTCAGGATGCATCTCATAAAAGGAGATAAAAACACTCCATTGACATTTTTTGCATTCCTTGAATCTTTGTGTTACAGTCCTATTAGTATTTGAGGCAAAATTATGCCATGGGTGCAGACTAAGAGACTGTGTCTTAAAAGACATGTAAGACCAGCCCTGAAATCTTCTGCAGTAAAATATCAACACCATTTTGCTTTTTTTAATAGGCGAATAGTGAATCAGAATCTGGCATTTTCTGCATGTCATCACTTTCAGATGATGATGATTTGGGATGGTGCCATTCCTGGCCCTCAACTGTTTGGCATTGTTTTCTAAAAGGTAAAATAACATGTAGCATCAAATAAGTAGTTTTGTTTTGTTTTGTCTTGTCTTTTTTTTTTTTTTTTTTAAGATGGACTTTTTTTAACCTGATACTGATCTTATTTTTTTTTATCCTTGAAAAAATCTGTTAGGCTCTCGTTTGTGCTTTCATAAAGGACGCAATAATGAATGGCAGGATGTTGAAGAATTTGCAAGATCTGAAAGCTGTGGAAAAGCTGAAGGTCTCCCAGTGAGTCCTTACAAGGTAGGTAGCTGTTAGTTCTAATAAATTTAATTTCAATACATGTAGCAAATATTTAGTTTCTCGTGTTACCCCTGTCTCAGGAAGACAGGTTGACATTAAAGATGTCTCAAGCTGTTTCAGAGCTATAAAGCATTTGAACTGAATTCATTTAGGTATGTTTTGAATGTTATATCATCTTTACCAGCGAGATAGAAATACCAATTAGAATGTTGGTGTACAATGTGCAGTGATGAATATACACCTGTAGCATACACAGGTGAAATTTTGTGAGCTGTTTGTGTGTTTGCAGGACTATGGTTCCAATGGTCTAAAGTTGATTTCTCATGAAGAAAGCATTTCCTTTGGTGAGTCAGTGCTGAAGCTGACTTTTGATCCTGGCACAGTGGAGGATGGCTTGCTTACCGTAGAGTGCAGACTCGACCATCCATTCTATGTTAAAAATAAAGGTATGAAATGCTGCAAGTACAGTTGGTTGTATGTTAAAATATCCTTGGTAAGTGATTGCAGATTTTGTTGGCATCCCATATTGTTCAAGAGATTGATACAAGTTGTGCAGAAACAATTCACTGTCTTTGGAAAGAAATCCAGAGTTTGAACAAACAAAACTGTAAAGCCATAAAGTTACACAAAACTGCCTGTCTCTTAAGGAAAGATTTGATCAAGTATATAAATGGAGTTCAGGAAAGCAGAAAAACCAGGGTGGGGGGAGAAAGGAAAGCTGCACATAAGAGGCTTTTATTGCTTGCTAAACATGGAACTTACACACTGGTAAAAGTTTCTAGGTTTTGATTACTTTTGCTAGAATGAGATTTTATTTGAGATAAAAATAAACTGTTTGCGGTAAGAATTCCCTGAGTAAGTGCTTCTGATTTTTCTTCTGGGTGAAAGAAACTACATCAGAAAATTTTTATAAAATTATGTTATTTAGAGATACAGGATTGCTCCAGTGAAGAACTGGAGAGATTGTCTGGCCGTTTGTCTAATTTAACTCTTTACCACTTCAGGTTGGTCATCTTTTTATCCAAGCTTGACTGTGGTACAGCATGGCATTCCATGCTGTGAAATGCATCTTGGAGATCTGTGTCTACCTCCTGGACACCCTGATGCCATTAACTTTGATGATTCAGGTGTTTTTGATACATTTAAAAGGTAATTTTTGGATAAAGTGGCCTCAGTGGTTCTTGTATTTAATGAGTAGGCACCTTAAGTGTAGAAGAATTTGAAGCATTACATAGAGCAAAGAGAGAATAGTTTTGGTACTACAAGATAAATGATAGGGAAAAATGAATACTCAGTACTAGGAAAGCTGTGTAATTATGTGCTCTGCTAAATGCAAAGTAGTACATCAGAGTGGAGTAACTTTTCAGCCTCTTTTTATGATAGTTTAAGCCAGATTAGGTAAAACAATAAAAATATATGTACTATCTGTATAAATTCTTCAGGTAAAGTGTTTGAAATGTTTGAAAATGTTGGAAAAACTTGGTACAATATTCCCACAATAGTATGTCTGCCAGCTGTTACCTTGTGCTCCATATGCAGCTATATATATCTGAATTATCTGAGTAATTTCTGAGTGATAAATGCTATGGCTTTAGAATAGTGTACATTCATAATTAGTTCTTAGTTTTGTTTATTCTGCTTTTTGGGATTCTTTGATATTATATCAAACCTATCTAAGTTCAAAGTTTAACTTTTGAGGTTTGCCTGAGCTAGAAGTTCAACCAGATAACCTTCAGAAGTCCTGTCCAACAGAAATTATTCCAAGAGTCTAAGGAAATCATAAATATTTTTTCTGTACTGTTTTGAGATTTCTAGGTTTAGTAGAATCCATTTTCTCCTATAATGTTAGTGCCTTTTTAGCACCAGTTTTTAGTCCAGTTGCTTTGGGTTTTTTGCAGTAGAAAAAAAGGAATTTAAAGTGTTGGTCGCAGTTCAGGCCCTGGGAGCTCTTGTATGATTTCAGTGTGACATGGAGAGGGAGTTCAGATTGCTTGGCTTCACTTACTTTCTGTCTGGGTCTTTTTCTTGTTATTGACTCCTATTCTGAACTGCACACATAGAGAGCAGTTAGAATCACTATAGCTACATCTCACTGAAGAAACTCAGCTTCTGGCTCCTTACTAATCCTGCAGCCCACCTGAATTCTGCCTGGACACTTCAAATTCCTTGTCCTCTTTCTGGGCAGAAGGGAGTAAGTGACTGAGAAAGGAGTGTGCAGGAGCAGCAGCTGTGGTTAACAGAGGAATTAAAAAACAAAAAGTCCTGTTGCTCTGTTATGGGAAGGAGATTAGGAATAGGACTGTTGTGGACAGGGAGGTCATTTCTCCTTATCTCCTGATAGCCTGCAAGGTTTGTCAGCATTGCTTTGCTGCTTTGTACTTTTCTGAGGGATATTGGAGGCAACCCTTAGGGCTCCACTCTTCCTGGTGGTTCTGTCCCACGGAAGGAGCTGCCTTTGGAGACAGGGGCTGTACTCCCACGTGCAGTATTTCCTTGCTAGCAGTTCTACTTCATGTTCAGGAAAAAGCTCTTCAAAGCCCTTATTTTGGCCTTAAATTACACAACTATAGCCATTTGAGCAGTGGGTGAACAGAGCCTTAGCATATATATGTGTTCTATGTTTATTTTGTGGTGGTAACGTAGTGGTTTAGATTTATGACTTAGTAGCACCTTTCCAAGTGTGTTTTTCCCCATGTAGTGTGCTAAAGACAGCATAGCCTGTGCTTCCCAGACTGATCTGCACACCTGGGGGTGGTAACAAATGGTCTGTGGAATTAAATTACTGTAGTGGTTAGAGGTTAATTGTATTTGTCGGTCAGAGGTTAATTGTAGTTGTCGGTCAACTAAAAATTGCAGGAGTTTGTAGTATTTGGGTGTCTGAATTTTACGGAAAAAACTCAGCTGTTCAAATACCTTGAAATACCGGGGAGTGTCGCGGGTTTGTCACTAGAGGGCAGGCGATTCTCAGAACTGCATCACGTAATGCGACATCGCAGGGATCTAAACAGTGTTCTAATCTCAGTGGAAGATTTGTGTGTAACAGCGTATGTATTTTAACTGCCTAGAGGATTTACCTGTGCAGTAGTGCATATAATTTATTTTAATGCCGTGGTTTCATATCAGTTCTTAATATATATTTGAAAGTGAACTCAATGCTTATTGTTCCCCAGTCAGTTGTCCCTTTCAGTACCTGTCATTCACTGACCAGGCTTGATTTATGGTAAGGACAGAAGTAGAAAGAAAGAAGTATCTTTTAGAAGAAGATGGAATTTGAAGACAGTGTATAGTTAGCTGATACACAGCTGGGGAGTTGAAAGTACACAGCAGAATGTGTGAAGTTGTAGTCTCCCATCACATTGAAGAAAATACTAATTTATCTGCCAAACTCTCGTCGTGGTTTTTTGTTTTTCACACTGACATCTGCATCAAGCACAAATCATTTTGTCACACAAAAGAGACCAGGATTGTAGAAATGTAGTACAGCTGAAGAGTGAACAGATACTTAGGGATTTTACATGGAAATTCCCTGTTGGCTTTACGATCCGTCTCTTTCTTGTAGTTACGACTTCACCCCGATGGACTCCTCCGCAGTGTATGTGCTCAGCAGCATGGCCCGCCAGCGGCGCGCGTCCCTGTCCTCTGGAGGGGCAAGCAATCCCGATGCTGAGAGATCAGAATGCAGCAGTAAAAACTGTGCCTCTGCTGCATCGTCACATCTGTCCTCCAATCCTTTGTACAGCAAAGCTGGCAAGAGCCACAGCTCAGGGACTGCGAGTACTGTGAGTGCCACTTCTCCAAACAAGTGCAAAAGACCAATGAATGCCTTCATGCTTTTTGCCAAAAAATACAGAGTTGAATACACTCAGATGTATCCAGGGAAAGACAACAGGTAATTACATAAACTGTGGTTTTGCTGTTCCTGCTGAGCTAGCAGAATATCTGTGTCCCACCTTTAGATTTAAGTGGCCTAAATTTTGCATTTGATATAAAATGGGCGTGTATTGCTTTAAGAACAAGTTTTGAATGATAGAAGGGGTGATCTGTCAGTATTTACAGTATGCAGTGAGCTTGAAACAAGCCATTGTATCATTGGGTGAAGCAACTGATACATGTATAGATGTGCATGGGCAGAGCCACAAATATAGAACAGTCTTTGTTTACACTGATGAGTGATGAGGTGCTCCATTTGTGTGCTGCAATGGAAAGAAGGGATTTTCTGGTTCTTACAACTGCGTATTGACATGATATTGCAAATTGTTCATGAAGTTACCAGCATTTATTTCCAGTCTTATAGCACCTGTTGAATAATGCAGTACTGATTGTTAGGATAGCTGAAAGATCTTAATCCAGGCAGCACACTGACAAATTTTGTGTGTCCTGAAGGCACTCAACAATCTGCTGAAATTTGCAGGAAGAGTTGTATGACTTTGTGTTTGGGGAACAGGTCTTAGTTTGGTCTTTTGTTTTTAATCTATATGCACGTTCACTTCTAAATTTTTTTTATAACTATCCCCATTATGTATATTTTAAATAATGTTTTGTGCTAGTTGTGCATATGTAAATAGAAACTAAAGCACATGAACATGCACTGATTCTAGAATGAGATTTTTTAATTTATGTAGCATTATGAAAACTTACTGTAGAAATTGCATTGTGACATAATAATTCTAGTACTAGATCTGATAAAAAATTAAAGTTGACAGGGCTTTGAAAGGGTTTTGGCTATTTTATAATGTTCTAATAAGGAGGCTGTAACTGCTATTGAGAAATAAAATCTTGCCATATAAATAGCCCATCCTTAAATCCCCATCAGTCTTGTGAGTCCCAGCGATGATGTTCTGTAATGCTTATAATAAGTTCAGTGAAGCAGATCTGCTGCCTTCACATTCATTGCAACTATCAGTGAGAAACAGCACAGAATGTCAGCCAGGAAAGTTTATGATGGTTATACATTTAATTGAAAATGCTAATTTCAAAGGGATGCAGTGAACTGGAGCTGCAGCTTCATGGATGTGAAAGTGAGTTGAGTATTTCAGTGAGCAGGTTTACCTTGAAGGAAAGTGATGACAGTTACAAGGCAGCTTCAGAATGCACTCACTGCTCACTGCCCCGATCAGAAGGCAGTGCATTTGGATGCACTTTCGTGGCATCCATAAAACACAGTACAGCACAAATAGAGTCAGTGATAACTGATGTTACAGAAATTCAGCTACTGTTGCTGAAGTGTTGCTGAGGTATTCAGAAATTAAGCTGTTCAGAGGCAACTCTGGCGGTTTTTTCGTAATATAAGTTTGTGTTATTTTGAGATTACTAAGTAGATCTTACAATGTAGTAGCTATTTCAGTACACAAGGGTTCTTACGTTTGTTGCAGTTACTTTATTTTTCGTACCTAGTAAGAAAGGACAGAACTTGAGGTATTAAGAGTTAAATGGTCTGTTCTGAGACCAAGCAGATTTCAAGCCATGTCAGCAAGAGAGAGAGCTGTAAACATTCAAAGCACAAGAGTCACACGATACTTATAACTACTGTGGGCTGTAAGACCGTGTTTGAGAAACTGGTGTCAGGGCTGCACTTTTTTATTTTCTAGATATTCTCACCGTAGTTGGACTTGGTTGTGCGTTCAGAAAGCCTTGAATAGTGTAGTACAAACTGGTGACCCAAAGCAGACAGGTTTCTGTTGATTTGCCTCTAGATACTGTCAAAGCATGAAAAATCTGCTAATTAAACTGGAGTGTGTTTGCTTCTGATGACAGACCAGTGGTGCTGGTTCTCAGGATAGAAAACCAGAAATTCCATTACCAGAGAGACAGGCAATGTGAATGGGTTTGATGCTGCTGGGATCTGGTGGCAGCCTGAGTTCGCTCCAGGGAGTCACCAGAGCAGCACAGGCTTAAGGGTAGCTCCAGTGTGGGTCGGGCTGTGCTCCCCCAGTGCTCTGTGGAACTCTGAATGGTACTACAAGGTCTTGAAGGATGCAGATCCATTTTCCTGGTGTGGTGCGGAAAAGCCTCAGAATTGCTGAGGCAATAGCATGTTATGGAAATGATTGACACTCTACGTGATTCAGTTAGAAAGTCTATGAATAGCTTTGCTGCCAGCAAGGAACTTGTTAATAGGCGAAAGGAAAGGATTTAGTTGTGTTCACCTTTTTCTTAAAGCCTGTCATAGAACTCTCATCACTGTAATCTGAAGGCAAAGTGCTCAAACTACTCATTAGCTTGTAATTGTCATTGATAAAAGAGCTGTTGTTTAGAGATTTTCGTTCAGCTAAAGGATGGAGTTAAAGCTTTAATGGGATATTGATCCAACATTTGGGAGTGCAGTTAAGCAATATGGCATGATAATACAGGGAAATGTTCTCAAAAGACCTAGAGTTTAGAAGCAGTAGGAAAGGAATTAATTTAGCTCTGGAAATGGTAATAGATGTGTTAGAACAAATGGTTCCCTTTGCACAGAAATGGGAACTTACCACTATGTTCTGTCCAGTATGGAGTAAAGGTGGAGGAAGCCTGCACATATTGATTAAATAGACATGGGGGCTTGCAGTTAAATATTTGTTTGGCTGAGGTCATATTCAGTTCATTGCCCTAATTATTAGAGAACATATTTTCAGCAAATCTGTCATATGATCCTCTAGTATGAAAGTAGAGCAAAACAAATGTGAGTTACCATTTGGTGGTGGTTTTTTTAACATCCCTGTTTTGCTGGTTTATGCCAGTTGCTGTGTATTCAAATGTACACACTTACAAATGTTGGAATGTGCATTGACCCATGCTCAGCTAACACAAAAGTCTCAGATGTTTAACTATTAAAAGAATGATGAGAAGATCATCAGAAACGTGATTGTTAAAAATTTAAGATACACTTGATTTCTTCCTTTTGTGTTATTTCTACAGTTAACTTTTGTCTCCTTTAAAGTGCTCAGATAAAAAAAGAAAAAAAATCAGGGTATTTCTTAACACTGTCTTGACCATACTGTAAACATTTGTCTTGCAGAGCCATAAGTGTGATACTCGGGGACAGGTGGAAGAAAATGAAAAACGAGGAAAGGCGGATGTACACACTAGAAGCCAAGGCCTTGGCAGAAGAGCAGAAACGTTTAAATCCTGACTGTTGGAAAAGAAAACGAACAAATTCTGTATGTTCATGAAGCATTTTTTTTCATTGTGCACTTACATGTGTTCATACAGGTAGCTGCAGTGGGGTTTGTGCAGTATGAGCTGCATTCCTGGTAGCCCAAACCTTCATCCAGGAGAGGGTCCGTCGCAGAATTTATGAGAGTTTTGTGAAATCTGTTGAGACTGAAAGTGAGTGTCCTTGTGAAATGTGGAGGATGGGCACAGACCTTTTGTTTGAAGTAACTGAGTTCATAAGGTCCTACCTAATTTTTTTTTCTTCAGTGAAACCTTTTCCTTCACGTTTTCCTGGGTTTTTTTCTCATAATTTATACCAGCAGATATGAAGATACTGAGGGAGCAAAATAATTTTTTCCCTGTAAATCCCTTTCATTTATTACTGTGTTTAATTGTAAAATAAATACAGTAGATAACACTACTTCTGTAGGGAAATAAATTGTTTTCTGCTTTGTAGAAAGCTGTCAATCTAAGATTGTAGGTGTGGATTAGTAGGTGGTGGAGGTATTAAGAAAGAGAAGGGCTTTCAAGCTGAACCATCATGCAAAGCTAACATCAAAAAAAAAAAGAGATTCTGCTTGTTCAACTGGAAGAGTAGGTTGGACAGAGAGATCACTGAGATGCACAGAATGCCAAGACCTTTCATGAGCCATTTTATACCTGGGTAGGAGCTTGAAGTGAGGTGTGGACTTCATCTACATGGTTGGTGAAACCATCCATGTGGTGTAAGATTTCATCCTCAGGTTACCCCCTTTCCTTTCATGTGTAAATGAGGCTGCTTTCTCAAGAGCATAAGCAAGTGTTGCCCTAAGACTGAATAAGAAATGCTCCAACACTGAGTTGCTTCATTCTGCTGTGTACACTTTGTGCTGAGTTTCCAGTCCCTTGTTGCAGAAGGTTCCACCAAATCCCAGCTGCTGGGAGCAAGCTGTTTTTCTGTTCACCGCATTCTATTTTAATAAACAGTGTCAGCTTCTGTTAGATTTCCTTGTGGGTTTAGTTAAAATAATATTATTTTTTCTGCTTTTACTCTGCTGCAGTCTTGGGCTGTGGATGGGGAGATCACACACTGACCTGTGAGCTTCAGGCCACTCAGAGGTGTGTTTGTTCATGGCTGAGAGCAGTAGTGATGACTTGGCCCTAATAAGAAGGATGGCTTTCTTTCACTGCCTTACAGTAGGATTTTCCTTGTCCTCAGGGTCTTCAGGCCAAGAGAACAGGATCTGTAGAACCTGTTAATTCAGTGTTAGAACAGGAAATGCCTTTTTTAATTGTTTTAGTTCAGGGAACTGAACTGTTAACAGTTTGGTTACCTTACTGAGTAATGACTGGTAGACTCCAGGCTGTGACGGAGGAGTCTTGATGTCTGGTATTCCCCTTTTTGTTTTCTTCCGAATAACTGACCAGTGAAACATACTTGTGGCTTTCAAAACCAGTGTTTGGTAGATTTAAGGGAAGGTCTGGCTCCCCTTGCTTGGTAACTGCTAACCTGGTTTTCTCTTTTCTCAGGGCTCACAGCAGCATTAAGTCAGAATGTTCCTGCTAACTCTGTATTTACAAAATGGCTGTTGCGCAATGGCAAGAAGATGCAAGATCAAGGTCTTACTATTTGTTGTGACTGTGTGATGATAAAATACTGGCACCATCAAGTCGGAAATGATCCGAGTGCAGATTTGCTTTTTACAATAGAACATTAAGTAAGCTAAAACTATCAGCATTTTAAACCAAATTGCCTTACTTTTCTTCCAAACTTCATATATGTATCAGGTAATATAGGCTTGAAAATGGATATCCTGTGGTGCTAAAGTACTTTAGAAAGAGGCGAAGGAGATGTGTATAAATGTTTATTTTTAAAAGAAAATGTACAAAAAGGGGAATTTTAAAATATGTAACAGCTGTTTATATACATTGATTCTTATTGCTGATTAATATGTATTGCACAACCGTATTATTAATTGCAATTCTGGGGCCTGGGATTTTCTGAAATGGCAAAGTGTGTTATCAGCCTCCAGCGTCCCAGCCTGCGCCACTGCCAGCAAGTTAACAGAGCAAGTGGGAATGGAAAGCGTGGAGTGATGTAGCAAGGGAGCCGCTGCTGCTGCTGCTGCTTGGGATGCCACCTAAAAACCTGTATCCACAAGGGAGATGCTTTTGCAACAGCTGGCACTAGTGAGAGCTGTCATTTCATGGTGGAAACAACGGCCCGGGACAGGATGAAATAAAAAAATAGCGTTATCTCAAGAAAAATGGTGCTGTTGATACCATCACCATCATAGTTATAACTCTGTGTTTTGTCTTTGCCACATATTCTACAATATTTTATTTTGCCATAAGACATCTTTATGGTGGGGGCAAACTTTGCACTTAACTTTACGTGCAACACTTGCACTTTACTTTTTTTTTCTCCTCCAACTGTCTAAAATTAGAGCAGCTGCGTTAGGATTACCATTTGCTTCTGCTGTGAACTTTTACAATCATGGCTTTTCCTGTACTAAACAGCTGTGCGTTGGGTTTTTTTTTAAAGAATCACAACTGTAAATTTCAGTTATGACACGTCTACATGATGTTGCCCCTAAGATTTTTGCACACTATATTCTTGTATATTATTTCAAATAAATTCATTAAAATTTGGTGTTGTGTATTTTATGAAATGAAGAAGACTAATCACTAAGCCCTGCAGCAATGAGTATGTTCTGTGTGGAAGTCTTTACATGAACCCATCCAAAATATATTTTAATCCTTTGCCATTAGGAAGCTGGTGAAGAATTTCAAATACTGATGTCAAGATCAGATACTCAATGTTCTTTATTACAGAGAGTTGAAGTCAATATAAATTATTTTTAAGCAAGTAGCAATGCAATAGAGAATCATTTAGGTTAGTTATAAATATTTTTCCTTGTGTTAAAATTAGTGATTTTTAGATGGAAACTGATGATTCCAGTGTTTCAAAAGTACAGTTTTCTGAATAAGGCTAAAATGTATCCAACTGTTTAAAACTATACTTGAAGGAAAAGAGCTTCTTCCTTACTTGAGATATTGAGCAATTATACTGTAATATTTGAGTTCTAATTTTACACTTCTAAATTCAAAAGGAATGCTTAAGAATGTTTCAATTAGATGTAGACTTGCAGCACATAAAAGTTGTACAATTTCCTTAAAATATTTCTGTGTAAGTTCCTGTAATGCAAACAGAAAGCAAAAAGACAAGTTTCAGAGCTGGAGTAGGTAAACACATTTCATTGTAAAGCTTCTGTATTTGGGAATAATTTACATGAACCATAAATACATTTGTGGCACCAAAGACCCATGACTGTGTTACTGTCCATTCCGTGTTTTGAGAGCGTTGTCCTCATGTGTTCACTGAAGGGTTGACATGGCTTTCTGCAGCAGCTGAACCATTATGGGATAGACTGGTGCAAACTCCTTCCCCTCTCTGGTCCTGACTGATTGAACATAAGCTTCCAGTGCACCACTGAAAAAAAAGAAGTAGGCAAAGCAATTAAGTACTGTAAATTCAGGATCTGCAACTGAAATTAATTGCCTTCTTCCCTCCTGCAGAATCTTCATCAGATGGTCCTTACTTGTTCTTTGTGGAAGGAAGTGAGATAGAAAGGCCTTGCAAAGCTCTACATAATTGTTTCATGGTGTTTCTCTCCTTTCTTGCATGTTTTGAGGAACAAGCAAGTTAACATTGAAATAAGCAGCAGCACATTGCAGATGGTTTGAAATGACAGCTCTGATGCACAGACTTGGGCACAGTGGCAACCTGTAGAAAGGGGGAGAACAGTCTCCAGCTGCTGCAGACGCCGAGTACAACCTGGAGCATGAAAACTGGGGCACTGGTGAACAACTGCAGTGCCTTCTGGTGCTTTCCTGGCACAGCCTTTTGAATTGGCGCCGTCCTCGGGGAAACGCTGCGCCAACCCACAGACAGCGCCGGATGTGGCTTTCTTAGACATTGCCACAGGGTCACACACACAGTCCTTTGTGAATTGCACAAATAAAACACTGCAAAGCTAAAAGGGGCAACTGTGATGACGTACCTTGTACATAATTTAACTTGCTTTACAGCACAGAGCCACCTTTTAGCACACGTTCTAGTAACAGTATTGTTGAATGACAGCATATTCCAAAGACTTCATAAGTGCTGATCTGTTCAAATTCCAACTTTCTGGCTCATTAACTAGGCCGAGTTAGTTTTGCCACACTTAAATATGGCTTCTAATTTCATTTTCCTCTCCTTTCCTGCTGCTCCCATTTCTTCACATAACAGATACAATAATCTTGGAGTTTCCTTCTAAGACTCTTTTTACATTTGTACTATTTACAACAAAACCGTAACATTAGGAAAACACATGCACAAACAACAGACCCCATTTCAAGTGGAGACTTAAGAGAGCTCCTGGTACTCAGCCATTCCTTTCCTGGCTGGTGACAGCTGCAGTGCTAATGCAGACTGTCAGTCACAGCCCTTCCCGGGCCCCATCCCGCCGGGCAGCAGGTCCTGCTGCTAACACGGAGCGGCAGAGCTGCACGTGTCACTCTGGGTCACTGACGGCAGGGGGGCGGTCGCGGGTTTTGTCTCCTGGATTCCTTCATGGAAGTGCAGGACACACCAGCACAGCTGCTCTGCCAGTGAGGGGGCCTGCTGGCTTTTGGTAACAGGGCAGGAACATTCCCAGTCCCATGTGGGAAGGCAAATGGTTGTTGTGCACATCTAGTGAGGAGAACAGGGGGTGCAGGGGTTAAGGGAGATGGTAACACAGAGCAACTGCAGTGTTGTGCCTCTAAATACACATAAACTGCTGGAGGATGGTGGGCTATTGAGGCAGAGCTGGTTTTGTTTGCTGCTACTTCGACAAGCTTTTGGTGAAACACTGCATTCCCAGTCCAATAGTTCATGGACCTAAAGCAGCACTGCTCACCTGTATGTGCCTTCTGGCAGCTGGAGGCAACAGGCAGCAAGCAGGCATTTAATTAGACAAGGCTTAAGGAGAGCAGAAGCATTGATGAGTGAGATTCAGCCCATGTTTCACACACACAGAGGCTCCTCCTGGAGTAAGAAGATGTAAGAGAGGAGCAGTCAAGATTCCTGTGTGATGCTGCAGCTCTGGGAAGGCGCAGGTGAGCCCACCAGACCTGGCAAAGAGAGATGGTAGGTGGATGCATGGTCACAATGCACTTGGTTGCCGGTGAGTAAAGCTCTTGCTAAATCAGCAAGGGCTTTGCCCTTCCTCAGTGACTCAAACCCATCCATGTCAGAGTGCTGCTGGGAATTTCCAATGAAGTTCATTTATGAACAAGTGGAAGACGCTCCTGAGGCCAAGAGCCTGTGCTCAATTTGCTGGAGAGAGGAGTCTGCGCTTTGGGTTCCAAGAAGCCAGTAATGACAGCCATGACAGCCTGGCCCCATGAGCTGGTCCTGGGGCTGCACCTGCACCTGCCAGCACTTCCCATCCCCACTAAATCCAGGCGCTGATCCATCAGCCTTGATGCCAGAGCGCAACAGGAGGAGCTGGGTGTCCCCATGTGCAGTCCCTGCTAATGGAGTTTGACAGGGAGTGAAGCAACTGTCAACGAAAGAACCCGAGGCAGCTTTGCTTCTGAGCTCAGGATGGAAATGAAACAGCAGAGGCACGAAGTGCTGTCCCCCGCAGCTCCTGCTGTCCCCAGGCAGCAGCTGGACTTCAGTGTCATTCTTTGCTGAAGCTCAAGGCGTACTGTCTGAGACTGAAGGGATGCAAAAGGAGGATGGACTGGATTACAGGAGAGCTGAGATGCTTCAGAAGGATAGAAACAGTCCCTTATGTTGGCCCTCATGCACTTGAGAGCTCTTCAGTTTTGGTAACAACTTAGAAGTGAGCTACTGCTCAGGGGTGCACACTAGGTACCAACACATTGTGAGGAGTCACTCTGAACTTTTCGCACATCAACAAACAGCAAGAGAGAAGCAATCCCTTGTTGCAGCCAAAAAGGCATGGAAAGAATATTTATTTTATCCAGCATAAATAAAGCTGACTTTTTGCATCTGGTCAGCTCCCCAAAAATCTTCAGCCTGCTCCTTACCAATGGTCCCTGGGGAGCAGCACAGGGGCTACAGGGAAAGAGGCAACAACTGAAAAACTGCTTGCTGCAGCCACAAAGTGCTTTGGGTGCAGCTCACCTCACCCCCAGCAAAGGCCATCAGCATGACAAACTGCAGAGAAATTATGTACATCCACAGGTATGATTTAAATCCCAAGATTTCAAGAGAAGTGCAACTGGGGGAATGGAACATCAGGGAAGTGTGCTTTTTAGAGGAACTGGCCTCTTCTGGCAATCAGGGGCAAGCATGCAAAGCAGACTGAGGAGCATCAAGTGGAAGATGCATGCAAGGAAGGCTCCAGGATGCCATCATGATGAGGGAACATGCTTCAGAAGAGTCAGAGGTGTCTCCACTCAGATCAGCACTCAAGTGCTCTGGTCAGCAGTAATGGTTAAACATGTTAGATGTTAATTACTTGCTATACAGAATAGTCCCTTGTATTAAAAAGACAGCTGAGACACTCCTGTGACAGTTTTCTTACTGTAAATGACATTCATCTTGCTAAATCTTTCCCCTTCCACTCACCAGCATCCCTGTTTTTCCTTTCTATACACTCCTCAAAGTTTGTTGGGCCCAAATAGTTTTTTGAAGTCATCAAAAGCTGAAAATAGAAAAAACATATTGACCCGCTTAACTTAGAAAGCTCTGACAGCTCTTGGTGAAGTTGTGGGTTGGCATCATTATCCAGATGGTAACACTGCTATCCCTTTCTGACTTATCTCCTTGCTTTGAAAAAGCCCTTGAAAAAGATTACAGAGATAACCAGGAAGATGAAAGGGAGAAGCTTTACCCTAAAAGCACCACCCAAAACCACTCAATGTCAGCCCTTGATAATCCTTAGCCAGACTGTTATTCCTATCAGATCAAACAAGACAGAATAAGATTTAGGCTACGCTAAGTGCCAAACACCAGTATTACAGTCCCACTGTCACATCTTCCAGCAGCTTTTATCATTTCTCCTTCTCTCCTGATTTAACTGGCAAAACCAAGTCCATCAGTGGCAGCCACTGTCCTCTTACAACTTAAAAATCAGCTAAAAGGAATTGTTTGGTGACCTCGGAACTGCCTGGATCCTTCTCCAAGAGCAAAGAGAAGTTGTCTTTGTCAGCTCCCTCCTGCTGCACCTGCTCTTTCACTGCGGCTTTGCTTGCATTGTTTCAAAGAGACAAACTTCACCAATATGACCAACCCGGGAGCATCTTAACTAACTCTCTTACCCACTCAAAAGACAACCAGTAATTATTACTCCATCAATACCATAAGGTGAATTCTCAGGCATTTTTCTAAAACAGATCTTGTAGAGCTTTACACTAAGCAATGAAAATAAAAGCTTTCTGAATGCTCTAACTGCATTCACTATTTTCCTGTGTCCCACACTTGTATGTCCAATAAAAGTATTTAAACACTCTGAAGCTGAATGTTAGAAAGCCATTCACAATCAGTAACTTTACCTGAGACACTGAAAGAACAGTGTTTCCAGTAAAGCAAACTGGCCTAGAGAACTCCCTGCTCCCTGTGCCCACTCAGGGAAGTGGGAAGGCCAAGAACCTGCTCCCACATGGGCAGGCCTAGGAAAGCAGCCAAGGGGCTCACACCAAGTGGGAAGAGGAAAAGCTGCTGCAGCTGCTGAAGGCTGGGAGGGAAGAGACAGCCACCAGCACCTGCAGCTCCACACCCTACCTGGTGACAAGGGAACCTCAGTCAAGCTCAGGAAACTCTTCTGCACTGCTGCCTGTGGTAATGACACCATGGTGGCAGGCCAGGGACTCTGTCCACCCTGTTAGGAACAACATCCCTGGTAACAAAAGGTCTGGGTAGTAAAATGGCAGAAATCATGAATCCAGGGAGAAAGGATGTCTGGAGTCCAGAGAACAATGGTGAGGTTGTTCCAGAGTGAGAGGCAGGAATGAGCAGGGAGAGGTAGCTGAAAATGCCAATGGTCATAGAGCAGACTTGATTCCAGAAGTTCACTTGGGATGGGAGTTTTGTTTCTCTGAGGACAGTTATTGAGTCTTAAGGGTGGGATTTTGGGACTGCAACACACAGGAATATGGACTGTGCAGGAAGTTGTTTATGGCAAAGCAAGATGGGCTGGTTGAGCTGGGCGGCTTGGACCAATACACATCACTGGAGGTGTTGAGATGCCTACCTGACTGCACCTCATTTGGGGAGATAAATGAGTTTAGAAGCTTTGTTAACACTTGAAATGCAAAATTTATGACGACATTTTTGTAAACTTTACCAGTCCTAGCTCAAATGGGCTTTTGTAAACTATGCTGGCAATACAGAAGTCAATTCAGATGCACCAGTTTACCATTAAAGTCTTGTCTTTAAAATGGTAGGTTCATTCCTGTAGAGGACACTGTAAAAACACCAGTGCCTTAGTAGTTGTGGAAAAATAAACAGCACCATGGGTGAAAGCAGTATCATCAAGTCTCCAGCACAGAAGAGATCACAGCTGTTGTCATATAAAAAGACGTAATTTATATTATCGATGTTAAAGATGGAAGAACCCCTGTTTATGTAATATACAAAATATACTCTTAAAGGGATTAGACTAAATAATGCCCTAAATTCAGCGTCTTCCAGTCTAATAAAGAACATAAAACCTGTTCAGCAATCTGTTTCTATTTTAATAGACAAGCTATGGTATACATTACAAATATTGTTTGTAAAAGAGAGCTATGGAAAGAGGGTTGGTGGGATGTTCTGCATATATTAATGCTTCATTAAAAATGCCATAAGAAGTAAGGAAAAAAACCCTTAAGTTTAAGATGCCCTCCCACATAAGGAAAAGGATTTTAAAGCACTTATTAAATTACTTCACTTGCATGAGCAAAACCATGAGCCTTCTTGGAAATCAGGACATGCTGATTATATAAGACCCAGATAGTTCTTCTTTAAAATGTTATTTCAACCCATGAAGATTCATATCTACAGTTAAAAGGAAAAAAAAAGTATGATTTGGGTTGTGGTTCTTAACGGATCTTAATGTGTATCATTTAGAATTACTCTAATTAATTAATTTTATATGAAATCCTGAACACTAGCACTGCCCTCTTGGGCTCTGCCTCGGTCAAATGGAGCCTGATTTGCACTGTGAGCTGAGGAGGAGACAGGGATCATCCTCCTGCTCAGCAGTGGGGCAGCAGCCTGTGCACTCCAGTGCCGATCCATCAGCAGGGCAGCTGCAGGACACCAGGGCCAGGCTTTTCTTTAGTACTTTGTTAACAGTCTGTTTGGTCTGCAAACTTTAGAGCAAAGCAGAAAATGGAAAATACCCTCTGTAAGAGCACATCTGTCTGACACCAGGCTTATTTAATCCAGTGATATCAAAATTACTGTAAAAACAGACAGTACAATCTCCAACAGCATCACCTGTAGGACAACAGACTGGCAGGAGACATCTCTGGGTTACACTGCAGTGCATAACAAAGAGATCAAAGGGATCATGTGTTGACAGACAAGCCTAAGTGATGCCGAGGGTTTTTATGAATGGCCCGGAGTGCTCGGAGGCACCGGCAGCCTCCGGCCCCTCTCCGGGATGCTCTCGCTCGGCTGGAGCTGAGCACTGACACGGCACGGCTCTGCCGCTGGGGCCAAAGCTGTCGGGCTGCTGCGCCCACCGAGACTGAACCCAATGCACAGATGGGGCTTCCGTGGGGGCTCCCAAGCTGGCATTCTGCCCTGCCCCTGGCAGGCTGGTGGTCAGAGCCACTCTCCAGCTCAGGACATCAGCTCATTATGAAAATGAACCCTTCACTGGCCTTTCAGCTCTGCTCCAGCAAGGGTGAGCTTGAGTAAGGGGAGTTAACTCACACTGTAAAGGTACAGGTAAGAACTTGGCCCTTGAATGGATGAACTGTCCTTCAGGCTGGCTCAAATCCTGCCATGTCTAATAGGGGTTCTTTAATGGGAGAAAGATTGAGCTTTCAAGTTTAATTTAAAAAGAAAAACAAAAAAATGCCCCGGCCACTTAAAGAAGGGCTCCTTTCAACACAATCCCTGCCTGCAGCAGGGTCATCTCACCTAACTTTAAATGTCTGCAGGGCTGTTTGGCTGCCTGAGGGAGCTCCTGTGTCCCAGCCCATGCTCCCCTCTCTGAACAGAGGAAATGGAGCTTGCAGGACACAATGCAACTGACCTATTTTAGGTACCTGCTTCAGGATGAGACAAATCAGCCCAGCAGCACCTGTTTCTCTCTGCTGACCATAAAGGGAGTCTAGCAAATATACCTCTGGCCAGGTAAATCCCACTGAATATAAGCAGAAAGAAATACACAAAAATTCTCAGAAAGGTACTAATTCATACCATTCACACCATGTTGCAAGTGAAGCACTTAAGACCTACAGAGCAGAAGCAGCACTCCAATTAGCTTTAATATGAAGCTGTAAGGATCCTGGTAACACAAGTAAATTACTATCTAAGCAGGAGGTCCCCAGAGTAATTGTACAGTTGTTAGAAAGGGAAGTTGCAGAAAATTACCATTTGCAAGGCTGCAGCAAACGTAAAGATAATATCCTGATGTAGGCCAGTACAGGGGATCTGAAGTCTCCAAATATCCAAAGTTCAATTAGCACAGTTGAACTTCTACAGGCAGAAAAAGCTTGAAGAGGGTGACTGACAAAAGAGCAAGACTTGTAGTTCAACTTAGGTTCACATGAGAAACATGAAGAGCAGGCTCAGAAATCTCCCAGTAGAATATTAAAGAAAATATGAGTTAGACATGGTTGCACTAGAGCCTGACGTTTGCTTGCCTGGCTTATATACAGATAACCAGGTTATTTTCAAATAGCTTACAGGCATGAGAGGAGATGGTGCAAAGGTGAGTGCACACAGCAGTGCCTACGGAGGTGCTTGGTGTCTGCAAAGGAGATTCACTCACTGCATCCCAGTGCTGGCCAGACAGATCTTTGCTCCCAGACTGCAGTGCTGCCAACTCAAACACCTGAGGGAAGCGTGTGCTGGACCAACCCAGGGCAGTTAATTCATGCAGCTCAGTAAAGGTGCAGGAGAAGTGCCTGCAAGTGCTGAGCTGGGCATGGATGGAGCAGGAGTCAAGCATGAGCAGTGACAAACAGCTTAGCTCTGGCACAACAAGAGGAGGGAAGAGCCATTGCAGTGTCAACAGAGGCCTTTGGGAAGGGCAGATCTTCAAAGGAGCCCTCTCCATGCCCTGGGACCCTGGATGTCCAAGCAGTGTCTGAGCTCTCCACAGTACAAAGCAAAGGAACCACAGCCTCACTGTAAAAGGCTCGGATGATGATCTTGCCAATTGATAACCTTGTAGCAGTACATTCTTGAGATTATAAAGTTAAAATATTTTAATAGAGGGAGCTCATGCAAAACGAATAAAGGTTCAATGAAAGGACTGAAAGGAAAACCTGAAGTATTCCAGCTTCACTACTTGGTCTATTGAATGACGTTGTCTCTGCCTAAAAGCCTTGTCCCAGGGTTTGTCCCTTAATACCTCCACAGCCAGAGAAATTTATCAATGTCTGAACATGACCACCAGCAAGCCCATTAACTGAATCAGTCTGGATGAAATTTAATTGCAAGCAAAGACAAAAATCTGTTGTAATTTAAGGATGGCATTTTCAAATTTGTGAAAAAGGATCAAAGGGAACAAAATCCCCATCAGTTCTCCAATTATTTGCATTCTTGGCTTTCCCCAATATATCTGAAATTCAACATTGTCAGTTTTGGTAGTACTATCAGGAGAGAAATTACAATCAAAATATTCACAACTAATTACACACACAGCTCTATCAGCTCTGTAGTTATTACCCATACCCCTGTAATTCAAAATGTCATGGCTTGAGATTTAAGAAAACCTAGTTTTGTAGACAACATGTATGATTTTCAAAAAAATACATGCATGAAGAGATACAGTTTAAATTGTAATATTTCAGAAACAAACCCTAGTAACATCTACTGGTGATCAGCTAGTAACTCCTTAATTGGCCCAGTCACTATGTGGGACTGTATGGTGCTATCAGCTTCACGAACTGTAAATATTTATAGCAGACTTCCCTTGGCTGCTTTAGAAGTGTGGACAGATAACGGTTGACTTTCTCAGGCACAACCATTGCTGGCTGGAACTTAAAAGTCAGCTTCTATCACTTCAGCAAAAGCTGGCATCGTCCACACACACAAGTTCAAGGACAGAATTGGCTCCCAGGCCAGATGGAGCCTGGTGTAGCGATGTGTGACAGCCTTTCCCATACCACTGGAGTGGGTGACACTGAGGTCACTGGGAAGATGGCTGGAAAATTTATGGCATTAGGAGCCAAATGATCATCCGAGCCTTGAATCCCAAGGATCCCCAGGCTGGCTCTGTCACATTCATACAACTCATCTGTTCTCTCTAACATACTTCAAAAATCTGCTTGTTTTGGAATACAAGACTGTTCTAACTTTTCTTAACATTTTAAGATGCAAAATAGTATTTAGCTATAAAGTCATCTACCCTAGCAAGATTTTAAAAATCTGATGTAATTGTCACTTCCCTGTGAATCATGGGCTGATTTCCTGAAGAGTAAAATTACAGGGGTGTAACAAGGGTCTGCCATTTTTAGATTTCTACCTACATTTACACTGGTTGAGCTTCCAAAGCTTCATTTTCCTGATACATAGGACAGCTGCAGCCTTGACTTTCCAACAGTTAGAGAGGGAGGCAGTTTTGCTAAAACTCAGTATTAATTTAAACCTTCAGTGTGCCTGGTTTCCTTCTTTTGCAAGAGGATTACGTGCTCCTTCCAAAGGCACTGAGGGCTTGGGTATGGGAGGGTGGAGGAGAGAGTTCAGTTTACATATTCTGCCATTTTGCAACTCATCCCACGAGTAGAGAGAGGGTAATGGCATGTATCATACATCTCCTGAGGCACATTTTTTTACTTTTCAAGACCACTCTTGGTGTGCAGATAAGTTACTGCTCCATTATCATAAATGTAGAGAAGAAAGAAGTGTGATTTTTACCGTATGAGAGCGAGCCTGTCCTTTTCAGACGGATGATCATCGAGCCACTGGGAGTAGCGGGCAATGGACCACTCAGCCCTCTGATACAGAGAAATCCAAACACCAGTTACACATAAATGTGAAAAAGGAAACAGGCACTAATTTCAGAATTAAATATGACATAAAGGAAAGCCACATGAGACTCTCCTAATACAGAGATGCAGAATAAGGAATCACAGACAATTAACAGATGGTCCAGTATGTTACTTGGGAGCTCAGAGGTGATCTCCTACATTGGCCCATTTCTGACAGGGGTTTTTATCTGGATTTCCTGCATCTTACACAAGTAGGATCCAGACAATTTGCAGTCTGGGAAAAGATGTGCAATTTCTTCTACGAGCTGGTAGAATAGTGAAGAATTGAGAGTCTATTTGGTATCAGATTTTCATATTCCTACTGTTAATAATCAAAATATGAAGTCAATGACCATAAAACCTTTGCCACAATAAAAACAAATGCCAACAAATCATATAAAATATGAACTTGAATAATTTTTAACGAAAACAGCTAGGGCAAACTACAATGCTCATTCCTCCTTAGGGTATCTGAAAAGCAAAGACAGGGTGATCTTATTACCTGGAAAGGTGATTTTAACTCTGGTGGTGCTCTTGTAAATAAGAACTGAAGAATAATGCTGAATGGAATAACCTCTCCCAGAGCTGGGCTACTGGCAATATGCTCACTGGTCTGGAACAGCAGTGGTCTGGAAAAATGTAACAATATACTTGTGAAAGGAAGCAAAAGCTTATTTTATGCATTAGAAAAATGCCTGTATGTAGTGGCAATATGCATTAGGATTGAATCATCTAATTTTTTGCCACTACTCTGCATCTTAGGTTTCCAATGCAGGCCCAGTTTGCAAAAATGTACAGCAGTTGTCTATTGTAATTAAACAACACAGGACTGTAAATCTTGTATTTCAGTGAAAACATTTAAGGTAACTATAGAACTCACTGTCATACAAAAGATGTACTGAAAGCAACACAAAAAAGTACAATTTGGCCAGAATTTGCATGACAAAGATTGTTAAATCATAGTTATACTCTGCATAAAATTTAAAAGAACTTTAATCTATTTCTAATTTGCAGGTGGGTGTTGCCAAAAAATATCTCAGTTCAATCAGAACTAACACGAGGTAATAAATCAGTTCAGAGATACAGTTTAGTCATACTTTGACTGCAACTCACCTGAATGACCTGAGCTGTCTGTAAGATCTTCCCAGGTCAGAGACTCGCCGACACAGCGGTGCTACTGCAAACTCCATCTGTAAAAACAAACATCGCCATTTGAATGAGACTATCCCAAAATATAAAACTTGGTACTGAAGTAGCTTGCCTTTAATAACCAATAATCCAAACTTGGAGACCAAGTCAATGACTTCTTCCTGGTGAATTAAGACAAGAAGCTATCATTTTCTTTCACACTATGTTGCCCAAGCCAAGACTTTGCCTTATTCTTGGCAACAGAGTAAGCATTTCATGAAAAACAATAGTGACAGTCTGGGGATAAGAACAGAAGGGGTCTCATGAACTTTCTGAGGCTGAAGCTTTGTTTCTTGCAGCAGGTTTATTTTGTTGGCAACGAATTTTCTGATGAAGCACTTATGTCAATACCCCAAAAATCTAACCACAGCCTGGGAAGAAAGCAAGTCTATGCAGGTCTTCACAAACCATTGCTAAAGCAGTTAAATTGCAGACCCATTTCAGCTGGGCGTATTTTTCTTTGGTGAAGGACAAAGTTAAAATGATTCCTTCTTGAACACTGGGCCCCAAATTTCGGGGCATAAAATCTACACAGATTAGAAAGAAGGCAGCTGGGACCTACTGCCACAGGGCCCTGTGGAAAGAATAAGGACATTATTTTCATGCTTATTTTCATAATGTTCAGATTCTGAGTTACAGCAGCCATCTTTAAAAACAAGTTTCAAACACTTTCTGTTTTTTAAGCACTGGAGTTCTCCTGCTTTTTTGAACATGAGCCATGCTCTGCTTGGGTTTTTATATCCAAATTCTGTCACAGGCTCTTCATTAACAGTGTGGACACAAAAGTGAGAAAGAACAATTTCCCTTCTGGATCTGACTGAACATGAACATTACACAGCAAAATTTCAGTTAATGTGCACACCAATACAAACGACCCCACTCAAAAAAACCCACAGGTAATTTTAGTCAGATATGGATTAAGTCTTTATTTTTTGCTCTCCTGAAGTGCTAGGCAAGTGAGGGATCAAGCTTTATTCTCCATGTAGGTTTTTTAAAATCCCCAACTTGAAAGACTATTGAGGCTTTGATTTACACATAATGCACAATTAAACTAAGTTTCAAAGGATGACAGCTAAAATAAGTAACCAGATCAAAACCACCACACAATGAGTTTCCCATTTATGTAATGCTGCTGAACGAGTTTCAAAGCGTTTGTGATATGACACTACTTACAGTCAAGTCTTTAATACTATAATATTATTCTTTCCAGCTGCCTAATTTCCTAAGACAGAGCTGGCTGCTGGGCCACTGGCTTCACCAAGGGCATGTAACTATACTGGGGTTCCAGCACGAACAAGAAACATGGTGTAGTGACCTATGAAGCTATAGTTCATCTAAACCCAGAAGAAATTAAATTAGCAATTAATGCAAATCAAGGCCATATATTTCAGGCACCCATATCTAAAAGCAGGTGACAGGATGGGAATCATTTCACATATTTCTCAACATCTACAGGTTCTCTTCAGACTCAGTGGAGAGAAACAGCCACACTTGAGGGGTGATGCATCTGTCCCCGAGGTGGACACCTAAAATAGGTCAGGTGGATCATGTCGTAGGAGCATCCACCTGCACAACACTCAAGTCAGACAAGAAGCTGAAGGGCCCAACCCAAGCACCTCTGCTTTCTCTGCAGACCAGGAGAGGTGGATGCCTCTGGAAGGTGACAGGGAATGCCTCAGAGAGCTGCTGCCTGAGCCTCGGGACCTCACACTACACGCCCCACAACAAGCACTTCCAGGCTGCTTGAAATCTGCATAAATCCACAGGAGCAGAAAGTGAATAAAAATCCAGGAACCAAAATAAGGCTCCAGCCCTGGATAACAGCCCAGCTACCTCCTGCCTGCTACCCTCCTGGTCCCCAGATCTTCAGGCTTTTCTCTACAGCCAGGTGGGAACCCTGTGCCATCCCCCTCACAGCCTGGGGGTGAGGGCACCTCTCCCACCTGCCAGTGCAAGGGGCACCCATTCCTGGGGCTGCAGAGCTCACACAACTCAGTCCCGCAGTTCCTGAGCAGGCACACTACTCCATCCCACCAGACAGGGCCCAAGTTAGGCAGGTGGGAAGGCAGTGTCCCTGTGTCTGAGGAGTCACCAGCTGCCGTGCCGGGCGCTGACCCCACCAGCACAAGGGAGCAAGGCAGAGGGCACCCACCCAGGAGAGGCAGGTTCTCCCTGGGGATCACTGCAGGGAGGTGCTCCAGCTCCAAACTGTGATGAAGATTACAACAACTTTGGCATGCTGCTCCCCAGGCCCCCCAGGATATTTCTGAGCACAGACAGGAGCCAAGAAGCTGGTCTGCCACAGGATCAGGAGCAGGCAGCCAAATAGAGGAGCTAATTAAGTATGCTTTGCTGCATCGTGGCACAAGAACACCACACACCCTGAAAACCAAATGGGAGCAAGACTCTGATTTCTCCAGAGCTTCTTTTCAGGCGTCAGTATTGGCTGGGGGCAGCTGGAAGTAACTGATATCCTGCAGGAGCTGGTGTCCCAGCTCTGGTGGGAGCTGTGGGCTTGTAGCTGTGAGGGACCAGGGAGAACGTAATTCCTTTAGGTTCTTTAGAGACTTTGATAACAGGCAACAAACTGCCAGTCTGACTTGCAGAAACAGAGATGTGTGGATCAAACTGCACTCATGAGGGGAAAGAAATAACAGCATAACAAAACATAATCTTGGTTAATAAGTTTCAAAAGATTATTTCACTCTTGAAACAGAATATGAAGTAATGAGATGTAAGTGAAACTTTCTACAGCTTAACCAATTCCTTATTAAAACAAATTTAAATGAAGTCTCTTGAATATACTTTGCTGTTTCCATAAATCAGCATTTTTAGGCTTAAGTACTAAAGAAGAAAATTTACCTTGGAAAATTCTATTACTTCATCTTCAACCTTTATTCACTGTAGGAAATTATTAGTATTGCTAGAACTAGATAGATTTAATGGCAGCAGATGGTTGATTCGTGAAGTACTAGTTGCCAAAGAAAAATATTGTTTTTAAGCTTTGAGCATACTATACTATCTCAAATTGACTCATGAAGAGTGGGAATGAGCGAAAAATAATGTGGTAAAAAAGTACATAAACCACAGAAACTCTTTTTTAAATTTACAATGCTATGTGTTATAACCCAAACTCTCCAACAGAAACAATCAATGTAGTAACTAAGATTGTTTCCTTCACTTGAATTTTAAGTATTTGTCTGAGCCCAACAATGGAATGAGATGCTACAGCATCCTTTTGCTGTTCCATCCATTTTTGCAGGCCCCTGAGTGTGGTTTTGTCTCTGCAGAGCATCGTGCCAGGATGGGAGCAAGTGCTGGGGAGGAGCCGCTCGGCTGGAACAGCTGCTGCTGTTCCGCTGCTGGAGTCGGGCGGAGGATCGAGCACACTTCACTTCTGGGTTTTTGCCACCTGTCATCACCTGAAACAGCATCAACTGTTGATTCATGCAACATGTTTATTCTGTAGCAGCTCTTGCTATTACACACAGCTACAGTTTCCAAAGCATGTTGGTCAGGTGATGGTTTTGGCTGTCAGCAAGCCAGTATTTGTATCATGTGTGCAAGACATTTCACACAGCCATGTCCTGTGCAATTTACATATAAAAGGACAAAGTAGCGTTTTTTATTTCCTTTCCAAATTTCTCTTCCAGAATGGCAAGTTTGAAAATTCAGATATCCAGGTTAAATTTGGTGATAAATCAGGTGTCCAAGCAGTAATTTGCAACCACAGAGGCTTGATGTGAGATAATCATTAACACAGGATCCAAGGGAAGCAGTAGGAGATGGCTGTGCTTGCCAAAAAGGAAGTGGTAGATAGAACAGAAGATGGCCTAATGACTTGTTTCTTCTAACTTTGTTCAAAACCCATTGCTTTTCCATGATTTATTCCTGTTGCTTTGCTATGCTTTGCAGAACACAGTGGCAGACTCCTGCCCAACATATGCTTCCTCTCAATGGTTCTTGCTCTCTAAGCCCAAAAAGGCTGTATTATCTTTTCTTCTCATATGACCCTGCCATAGCCCAGGGCTAGATGGTCAATTATCTGTTGAACTATTCACTGGATGGCCATATTGTAAAAAAATGCATGACATGCTTGGCTTCTCTAACTGGATTATGTTCAGCAACTCAAGGGTGAAGTTAATATGCAGTCTAGATACAGATAATGCATATATATTGAAGAGTGCTTTGAAAAACCCCATGGTGAAGTTATTGTTTAGTGCCTATTGTGGTATTTTCGAGATCTCTCATTCCTAAACAGCTGTTTTTTCAGCTGGAAAACCTTAACATTAAATTTTTGGCAATTACATTTCCTCCTGGCCAAGATGAATTCCAAGTTTTTAAATGTTAACTCAAAATGTTTTTTTTCTAGCCATTCACCAGAACAGAATGCTTTAACAAGCAAGGGAGCAGAAGAGCTCTGAACTATTATATGAAAGAAACTGGCCTTGAAGGAAAGTGATATTTGATTTCTCCCCAGTGCAGCAATTCCAAAACCGTTGATGCTTAAGTAAATCCTTCAGCTGTAACACCTCTAAAATAACACACATCAGAAAATAATTCCCTCTTTCCAGGAAGGTAATTAGCATTAAACATTAAATGCATTTTAGCTTTAGTAGTTTCTGTCCTTATGACTACAACTGTGATTACAGCATCCTGCTGCTCCCACTTCTCTGTAAGAAACCAAAAAGGAGGTTTTTTATGAAAAATGAGAAAAATCACTTTTATACTTGTATCATCATGTTTGATCAAATGAGAAAATCTATTTACATTTTTAAAAATCCAAATGCCAATTAATCTTGCTACTTTTTAATGCCACATACAATACACTGAATCAGGAAACCACATTCTGACCATAGGGCTAGCCAGCAGATAGAAACATTTCTTCTACATTCAGTTAACTACAATTTAGCATTGTCAACTTCTACCACAAAACTGTTTTCTAGGAAAATTCAATAAACTCATTTTGCGGTCATTTTTTGAGAAAGACTTCAAGAATTGATGGAAGTGTTAACTATATTCCACGAAACTAGTTGAACAATGCCACAAAATCCAACTATAAATCATACCTACATAAGAAATACAGGAAAGCATATACAGAATAGTATTACCTCAAAAAAGACCAATAAAAATAGTTCACTCTCCAAGGCTAAAAATAATCAGTCACGACACGAAACGAGGTTCTTGGCACAGACAGTGGCTCCCGCCTTATGTGTTGCTCCAATATAGATGGGAAATCATGTCATGCCTTCATGCCATGAAGCATAATGATTACTTTGTCTTTGCAATTACTAGACTAGTTTATTCAATGCAGTTGTGATTTGTATTTGCTAGTAATAAACAGCTATTTTCCTGTATCAGCTTACAAACTCTGTGTAGCAGACTACTAATTTCCATGCCAAATGTTACTGTAGGTTCCTCATCTCTTCTAAATAAATTCCTCAACAGATTGTGCTTATAATTTATTCTTTGCTGGATTGTCCAGCACTTCCATCTGGTTTTGAGAAGGCCTGAACCACAAGCCACAATCCCAAAGTATGCCTAAGTGCTGTAACAACTCTGAATACCAAGCAAGCTAAAAGGTCTTCTGGACAAGAACTGGTACTCCCCAGAAAACAGAAATGTTGAAAACCATCAGGGCTTGCTGGCTTGCTTGCCTCCAGGAGCACATTTTTTTTTTCAGTCTGACTAGTAGTGAATTAAAAACTGAAATTTGGTATTAAATATGTGAATACTGAATTAAGGGCACCTTAACAACACCAAACCAAATTAAACAAACTGATTCAGGAATACAGAGGAGTGAACTGCAAAGTAATCTTGTGTAATTGCCTGCATAAAAACTGAGAGCATGAAAAGAGGTGAATTCAGCCTGTAGACTGGAAATATTTCAAATGAGACTCCCAAGGAACCACAGCACAGCATGAGATAAAAACCTTGCAGTGTTGCACACTAGGAAACCCAGAGCTTGCAATGTTCCTGTGTTTCTGTATGCTCTGATTTACATGGAATCATATTAATGATATTCAGGCATATTTCAAGCCTATCATAGCTCTGTTTACAGCTGCCACACTAGCACACATCTGGGCTCACTGCTGAAAAATCTGTGATGCACAGGGCAGCCAAATGCAATACTGACACTGGAAATAGGATAAGACAGAATTCAACAGAGCTACAGCAGTAATTCCCAGTTTAGAAGTGGAGCCTCACTCAAGAAAACTGGCTGTTATGCACCTCACCAAACCCAGTTCTGAATGAAGAGAACTTGAAATCTGTTTTCCCCCTTCTGTGTAGACACCTGTTATTTTGAAGCAATTTATCAGTAAAACACATTTCCAGTGCAAAAATTTTCAAATCTGACTCTCAGCCAAAGCTATTCTGCTGAGTATAAGGCAGCTGTAACTCTTACTCTGAGTGCCCTCAAAGAAATGTGCACAAGCATGAGATACCCAAAATCAGATGCAATCCAAGATTATTTGACTTACTGCATGCGTGTTTGTAATAGAATCTTAAATTAACCAAAACTTCTGGACAGATTTCTGCTCAGGTCTTTTGTTTGCAAGCAACCCCAAAATACCAAAAGGGGTTTCAGATTGCAGAAGTCAGTTCCGAGCAGAAACATGTAGCCCTTTTTTGAGCAGAGAAAACTTAAAATGACTCCATAGGACAAAGAACCAGTTATAACAATTTAAAAACAAACCACCTCCTTCACACAGTGTGTCTTTTTAGGCAGGTCCTTTCCTTTAGGTTTGGCTTTAGTCAAACAGTGCAGTACCTTTCTGGAACAATAAGAAGCCCTGCATGCAGCATTTATGGCCATTTGGAAAAATTTATACTTCCCATCAATCAGCAGCCCAGCTAAATATCTGCTCCCTGCTCTGCTCAGCCTGAAGCAGCAGCAACCTCCCCTGGTCCTGATCAGGATTACAGCCACATTTTGGCCACCGTGTCCAGAACTCCTGGCTGGGTCAGAGCAACAACAACCTCTCTGTGGGGTTACCAGGAGCTGCTGTCATGGACACGTGCCCAAAATCCACCAGGTTTTTGGGAGGAGCACGTACATCACAGAAAACATGGATATAAGGCAGCCTCCACACACAGAATGTTTCAGTCATTTTTCTGTTATGCCAAGCAAGAGGACAGAGTGTCCAGGCCATTTTGGACAGCACAGCCCCTGTGCAGCCTGCACACCCTCAGGAGCTCTGTGCAGAGATGTTCATTGGCACAGAGAGAGCACTGAGTGTATGGGGCTGGTTGGACACAGACAGATTTCTTGTCTTAAGCCCATTTTTAAACAAGCCAAGAATATGGTGCAGTGTGAAGATACAAAAAACACAATACAGCCCCCAGATGTAGCAAAAGGTGAAGGCAGGAGACAAGAATGAATACAAACCCTTGTTTTTGGAGTCCATGGTACAAAAGAAAAGAAATCAGAATATTTATATTTACACAGTTGTCCATTCAGGAGTTATACTCAGCACAGCCAGGAAGGCCATGCAAATTCCTCTACACTCAGATGAAAACATACCTTCATTTTTCACTTAAAAGGCAGCCCATGTAATAATGAGTGTTTAAAAAATGATAAATAAGTGCTATTTTTAGACTACAATAGGTGCATAGATCAGATGCTCTTACTGTAGACCCAAGTGAAGATATTTCCCAAATTTACATAACCTCCTTTAGTTAAATTTACTATAAATAGCATAAATTACAAAAATTATCTATATCCCTTCCATGGGAGGAGTCAAGCTTCCTTTTTCTCCCCTCCAGTTTTATGCCATTGTCTTCAAAATAGAGAAGGGAATGGAACTTTCTCACTGAAAGCAATTGAAAACTTCCCCTTAATTTCTCTGATTTGCTACTTTTGAGTAATGAATAAAAAAATTTTACTCAGGAGTATGTAACTCACAGGCAAATGATACCAAGCAGCCACAAGCAGAAGTGGAGGCAGCAGCAATTCCTCCCTCCCTGCCTTCCTCTCCTACCTCAGTTACCTACTATCCAAAAGCAGCACTTGGTATGCAGACAGCTGGTGCTAATTCCCTTTTCCACTTGGATAATAATAACTGGCACCCTCAGCTTGATCTAGTGGATGCCTGATTCTTTGGCAAGTTAACCACACAGCATTACTAATTAAATTTTAATATAGTAGATAACACAGACAGGGAGTGGGTATGAATCTAGCAATTTCTTTTGTGGTTTAGTCCAGTACAGAGTTAGACAAAGCTCAGAGGCTGATCAGTCAGTCGGATCATGAAGAGAATTCCACAAGAAAACTGCCCTTCTGTTTCCCATAGGGCTGTTCTTCCCCAGGGTATTGGTATTTCTTTAGCTTGTCTCCCTCACTGCAAAGCAGCTGAGTTAGCCATTAACCACTGTGGGCACTGTGATATATGGAGCGATTAAGAAAGTGACACACCATTCCATTACAAGGGAGAGCAAGAATGAAGTGAATGAATGGTGGCAAATGATGGACGTGCTGAAGAGGTCAGCCAAGCGGGATAAAATGTCAAGATGCAGCTGAATTTAAACACAGCAGTCACTTGACAGGAAGCTGTCAGATCTCTCTGAATGTGCCTTACAGTGATGAGGGATCTTCAACTACTAGTGGATGCATTTATCAGGATCCAGTACCTTATCAGAGAGAATGTTTAGCCCTGGAATGCACCAGTCCCTACAACTGCCTGTTTATACTTTGATGCCATTGATACTTTTCAGTGAAATAACACCAAAGAGCAGAAATCAGCACTGAGGGTACCTGTGCAAAATCCGCTGCAAGGCGCATCTTCCCACCCTCACCGAGGGGCCGTATCAGACTGGCATGGCGAATGAAAAGCTCAATTGCTCTCTGAGCCATGGCTTCAGTGTTATCAAAGACAAAGTCAAAACACTCAAAATGTCTGAAGTAGTCGGTCATGACTCTTGCTATGAAACCCTGTAGCTCTTTCATGTAGAGAGAACAAGGGACATCTGGTTTTCCTGAGCTGGATAATGATCTGGAAAAAAAGAAAAAAAAAAGGAAATAGGGGCAGCTAAATTCATCTTTAAAACACAACCAAAACCTATTTGATTCTTTTTAATTTTCTTTCTACCCCATGAAGTCGTGGCATGAATTGTAGTGTCTCATTTCTACTGAAAATAAGGAGCATGTACCTCCCTCTGACACTGTAGTCAAAAAATATATCTTTATCAGCCATTCTCACCCTAACAAGATAAAGGAAATCACCCCACTCCTACTCAACTGGCAGAGCTTCCATCAGTTTGGAGCCTAAACCTCAAATCCAGCCCCTAAATTTATATGTCCCAGTTGTTGATTCAAAACTCTAATAATAGATCATAAAATACAAACATATGTCAGAGGGTTACTAGTTTAGCCTATCCTGAATCTGTTCTCTACATAGAATTAGTTTCCTAGATTCCTCCAATCCCAGGATTGTAAAGTCAATATCACAGAAGCAGCACAGAAGCGCCTGGACACAAATCTTTCTGTTTCTCTGGCTCACAGTCAGGCAAAAGAGCTCTTCCAACTCAGGAACCTGAACATATAAACACACAGGCTGTCTGACTAAACTTAGCCTTTGGCTGGAAACAGTTTATCCACCTAGACAGGCATTTTGCTGCTGGTGCCAAAAGAAAGACAATGAGAATAAAATTTTCCTAAAAAAAAAAAAAAAAAGAAAATTTGAAACACCTCTGAAAATATACTATTTTCCATTAATTTCCCAGATATAAAACAGGACAACTGATGAAGATATAAGCAGTGTCAGCATAGACATGACAATCAAAATAAAATCTAGAAAGGAAGTCTCAATTATAGGTAAGACTCAAGATTCTTTGCATGTAAAGAATACTGGAAAATTTAATGAAAATGCTATGGGAAAATGGCATAACATACTATAGCTGAGATTTAAATTAAAAATAAAACTTAAATATTTAATCAGAGGCTATGTACTTTGAGAAACAGGAATACTGACAGTTTTCAAGACTGTCCACAAAAAATAATGCTATGCAGAAAAAAGGAGAGGGGGAAGAAGACAGGAGCTACCTGATTAACTTGTTTAAATAGATAGGTATAATTTTGCTTTCTCTGTTCATTGACCATAAAGCATCACCTTCTCAACAAACAAGAGCTCTTGCTTCAAGGACATTGTGGCAATAACAATCTATTATGCATATGCAGGATATCTTCCTGGAGCAATGGTAAATTTAAAAGATATTTCTAGTTACCCAGAAAAATCTTCCTGGTGCATAGTGATGATAATGGCTTCCACTGAATCTCCTACAGAGTTCAGCAACAGCTGAACAGCACTACCCATCAGATCGTGCACTGCCTGAAATACAAAAAGGCACAAGTAAGGAAACCAAAACTAGAAGCATTTGCATTCTGACACCTCAAAAATACCTTGAGAAGCAGCTCATTTTATCAGTCCTTTTTATTATTCTGCATTAAAAAAAGCTAAATAGAAGGACCAAAGCCTAAGATAAGATTTCTCTGTAATTGATTTTACTAGTAAAGTGCAGAAATAAAGCTGTTTGCTACTTCTGTGTAAAGCTTTCCTTCAAAAAGATGCACAACAGTTTGGCATTCCAGGTTTGTACACATACATGTTGTGGTGCACACACTTGGTTCAGCTGTTAATCCCCCCCACAGAAGCTGCCCTCATTGCCTTGCACACAACCCCTGCCAGGGCAGCGCCCAGCAGGAGGGATGCAGAGCTGTCATCCTCACAGGCTGCACAGCCATCCACGGCCCTCCCCAGGAAGGCACCAGGTAGCATAAAAGCTGTAATTTGATGTGTCTGTCAGGGGGAGGAAAGGGGTGATGAAAGATCCAGCTATTGCTGTGTGAATGCTGCAGAGAAAGATATTTATTTTCAGTCAGGATGACATCTGTGTTCTGACCGTTAGGAGAAGATTCCGAATACAAACACTACTCAAGCAGTGAGTTGGCACAAGCAACACATATGTGGCTGAAGATACAACAAATTATAAATGTCAGAATATTTGTACACCTGTTACTAAATATACTGACACAAAATTATATGTGGCAGTAAGTTCCCATTTTAAATGCAACAAAGCAAAGCTCAGCCCTATCCCTGCAGCATATGGACATTCAATTACCTTTAAGGCAGTTGTGACTGTTTGTTCAGCAGCTGCTGGAAACGAGCTCTGATTGGAAATTACCTAAAAATTGTAAGGTAATTGTTAATAGTCAATATTCAACAAATTATTAGAATCCATAATGCTCAACTTCATTTAAAAACATACTCAGTTATCCTTAGTAATGAGTGGTTTACACAGGTAGAGATAACTCTCAAATGTGTTTTATACAGACGGAATTTTCAATGCAGCAGTATCAGTCCTTTGCTCCCAAATTTCCTATCGACTCTGCTTCTGCCTTGGCAAGGAAATGATTCAATGGAGTTAAGATGAAATTTAGCTGAAGGGCTAACAGAACCAGAATAAAAATAACTGGTGTATTCTCCCACTGCTAAATATAGAATTCATGGAGGACTAGACAAACAGCTCTGTGGCAAATAATTTGTTCTTTCTCAGCATTATGACTATTATACTGCTACATATTAAATAGCTGTTTATGTGCCGCTACAACATAATTAGAATTTAAAGTCAAGGAATCATCTGAAGAAATATTCTACCATTTCCTTACAGTTACGAACATGCTACACAATAGTATTTTTAAGCCAGATAAGTACTGAATTCAAAGACTGAATCATATCAGATCTCCCTCCAACACTAAGACACATGAGGTTCATTACTAAATGCAACAGAAAAAGCAGACTTAAAACTAGATCTACCATCTGTTTGCAAAATCCAAGCAAATTTTATAGGGTTTTTTAGCATTTTTTAACATTCTTCAAACTTATCCAGAGTCAGGAGTACTCACAATCTTATTTCTAATCAGATTAGGATTTAAACATGGTTAACTGCAACTATCAGTATATCTGTTTGTTTTAGTTTACAAAGGCTGTGTAAGCACTGGTATCACTAAGCCAGTAAATTGGAATTATTCATAACTGTGCTTAGTCCTGAAAAATTTCCAGGCTGGACTTTGGTCACAGTAACCAAGTACAGAGAGATCTGTGAGGTGTTGCTTTTCTTGATTTCACCCTTTCTCCCCCTTTTCAGTTTAGCCACAGTCGTGGGAAAGCACTGAGGGTCTTCTGAAAAATTTAAGTGTGGATTGAGACAAATGCAGACAAAGGCTATCAGACTGACTGCTACAAAGACAAGAAAAAGCAGAAAGAGTTCAACTGTTTATGCTCACAAAATAACGGCTGTGAGATGTGATTATTCTCTATAAGCACATCTTTCACTCTTCTCATACTGACAATTTGTCACATGGCAGTGCTTCCCAGGGTCAGCCAAGTCTCAGAGTTGTACAAAAGCATAGCAAGGTGCAGCTCTTAAACCAAAAATAGGCTGTTTCTGTCAGAGTTCTCACAGCTAACAGGAGAATGTGCACATCATAGGGCAAAGAAGGTCACGTGGCAAGAAGGGAAATGCCACAGCAGCCTACCTTCAGAACCGACTGGTGCAGCTTGTAGAGTGAATTCACCACAGCCACGTTCCTCCTCTGTCCCTCGGTGAGAGGCCCAATCACCTGGCTGGCATCTCCTTGAGTGGACAGCTGCAGTGATCACAGAAATTGTTACCACCAGTTTTTTAATTGGTGTGCATCACCCCAAAGTAAACTTAGACCACAGCAGAAAGCTGTAGGTCTTCAGCACCCAGTGTCCTTCCATTTAACTCGTCTTGATTCATAGGATTTCCATGTCCAGATAAAAGAAACTGAACAACAGCAACAGCAACCATGAGAGACTGCCGCAGCTCCCAAACCACAGCACTGAGACGCAGATCTCCTGGAGATACCTCATCCCAGCATAACTCCAATTGTGTAATCTGAGAGTCAGGTGAAATCACTGACCTGAGGATGCAGGATAACTGGCAGCACCTTTTCTGTTTGAGTAGAATAGTGTACACTTTTCTGTATACCCTCAGTCTGTCCTTCTCACAATCGTTCAAGCCTCTCCCTAAAAGCTCTGTTATTTCAAATAGATGGTTTAGAACTTTGCAGAACTTTGTACATATTAGGGGCTTGTAAGTCAACAGAAAAATAGAACTGCAAGGACCAAAACTGCTAGACCTGTCATTAAAGAGTTCCATCCATAAATCTTTCAGAAAAAAAAAAAAAAAAAAAAATTTCTTTGTATTTAAACTGCTCAGAGCATGCATTTTTTATTATTACCACAGAAATCAAAGTTCCAGAACGATACCCATTAGCTACGGAACACTCCTGTAAGGATACCACAGCACATACTTATAATGTAAAACATAATCAATTGTAATTGGGAAATAAACAGAAATTTTCTTGTGCACTGGAAGCTGCAGAAATACAACAAAGAATTGACAAAAGGCTATGTGAATTCTAGGAGTACATCTAAACATGAAAGTAAGAATAGCTATTAATAGAAGGATTTACTGAGATATAATTAGGAAACCCCTGAAGATGCCGAGCTCCAAAAGTCTCTCAGTAAAAATACGTTCAACTCAATGAACAAACGGTCAATAGATTTTCATGAAGTGCATCTTTTAACACAGTTGTAGGTCCTACAGAAAGCTCCTAAATGAAAACTGAATATACAGTAATAGTTGTTTAACAACAAAAGAAACAAATGTAACATGAAAACTTTAAAGTTATGGAAACAGTGACTCTTTACCAGTGAAAGACTACTGCTGTTCCACAGAAAATGAACACAAACAGCATACAAGCAGAGTTATCTAGTGTTGCCCAGCACTATTAATAATGAAGTTTTAGACAGGTTCTTGCAAGCACAGAGGAACTTGACTTTATTCACAGCACTAGGGTGACAATATCAATTTGTTTCCCTTTCTTCAAATGTAGGGGAAATTTAGGGAAATAATTCTGGATAAATTGCTGAGGCCTTTGCAGAGGGAAAATCTTTTCCAATTTTCTAACATACCAGATCAGAGATTACTGGATCAGAACCACCTTTGGTGTGCGCGTGTGTGTCTGTGTGTGTGTGTGGGGAGAGGGGATGGGTTGAACAGCCTGGGGGGTTTGGCTGTAGAGAGCAGAGCAGATGAAGAGGCACACAGGAGGTCTCTGTGGAGCCCTGGCCTGTTCTCCAGAGCTGTCAACATGTGACTTTCTAAGTGGTAACTATTTTATTTCCTCTCTTTTTATCTCTATCACCTCTTCTCTTAATCTCTCTTCTTTTATTCTTTTCTTCCTCTTATTTTCTGTAAGGTATGGGTACTTAACCAAAGTTGCACAGAGTTTGTGTTTGCTGAATGTAACAGAAGTTCCTTACCATAGCAGTGCTTGCTAGTCCTGGTAATCTACTGTAATACTTCTGTGAAGTTGCAAGTTTTTATCTGTAAAACCCTTTTTGCCACGACACCTGTTTTCTCACCAAATTAAAAGAAACCTCTTAAAGAAAAATGTGTAGTTATTCTCTGAACATGAACTCAAGGTACCAAAGAACCAATAGCTTTACAACAGTTCATGTGAGTGAAATCTCCTGGAGCCTAAAATTAAAACGTACACCCTGTAAAGTTGAGCCTTCAGGACAAATGCATCTTCAATTACTCGGCATCAAAATGTATCTTTAACTAGCTGACAAATACATCGTTGCCTCAGCATCTTCCAGCCTTCCTAATGAAAACAGCCACGTGAGACATGAACATCCTTGTTTCCTCACAGATATATCTATTTGACAGACCTGACTGGTTTTGAGAATTCTGCTTCTCATGCTTACACCTTCACAGACTCACAAAACAGCTGTACAAAGAAACACACACACACCCCAACACAAATAACCATTTTTGCCACACTATTTTAAGTACTGAACAGACTATTTGAGGGTTTTGCACATTTACAACTATTAAACACAAAAGATACTAGTAAACTCTCAAAATTTTACATCCCAGTTACTTAAATTTCAGTTCCCCAGAATTTATTGTGAAGAAATTTCTTTTTCTTAGATATTACACTCTGTCTCTTCTCTGGTGAAGAAGCTTAACTGGTAATTAAAACCATTAACAAGTACAAACATAATCCTTCTGCAATAACAAGAAGTTTTTGCAGTCAGCAATAGTGTACAACAGCTTCACAGGCAAAATCTAAAATTGCCTTAAAGCCAACCAATCTTTCTAAACTGGTTATCATACGAAATTTCCTTAAACTAATCAACTTGAACTTTGTCATTGTGTTGATCTCTTATGCATCTTAAAATCCCTGGCATAAAGCCACAAGGCCTGAAAAACTCTCCTCTTATAACCAGCAGTTGGAAGTGGGCAGGCCAGGGCTCCCTAGGACCATTCTCCTGAAGGGGTGCCATGGGAACACCTGGCACCTATGTGGGTAGGTGTGCCCTACCTTTTACAGGAGAAGTCTTCTCTTCCTGTCACCACAATAATTTCTCTTGCCTTGAGGTAAGAGAGTCCTGTGCTCTGTCCAAAATGGTTCATGTACATACTCTGTCACTGGCACGAATCTGGATTTCAGATAGTTTATCATTATTCCAATATTCTAATGTCTCAGATTGAATTCTTGACATATCTTACATCCATTGCACAATTATGCATCCAGTTAGGAAAAATGCCTTTGTGTCTCCCTAGTTCCCACAATCCACATGTATGGCCAATTTACGATAGTCACAAACCATCCCTTAGTTATTTTTCCATCATACAAGGTTTTAGCAATGATTCACATTCATTGCTATCTTTTATATAAAAAGTACTTTTAAAGTTCTGTGCTATACACAGGTTATGCACTTAAACCTGGTGGTAATGTAAGTCTTTGCCTGTTATCTGCCCACTGGGGACCGCACTGTGTAAATAGGTTAAGTCAAATAGTGTGAAGCCTGGCAACATCCACACAGCTGAAAGTGAGAGTCTGCAGGCCTCCTTTTTGATGGGGGCAGTAGAGACAAAATCTGCTGCCTTTTTAATCAGTCAGATATATCCTGAAATGCAGAAGGCCAGGAGGGTGAATTTATGCTCAGCAGAAACAGGGAGGACAGAAGGAGTGACTTCATCTCAGATCAGAATCTATTTTGGGAAACAAGTAAAAGACAAAGAGCAGCTGAAGGCCAGATCCCATCTCCAGGGAGCTGTCAGTCACCCTGGGAGTTAAGTCTGGCTTAAGCCTGCCAGCTGAAAACAAAACAGGAAAAGAAGCCATGCTGAAGCCAGACCAGAACAAGCAGTAGCAACAAGGACTGCAACTGTTCCACGCTTCTGTATCTGCCTTAAGTATAGCAATTGATTTCTTATGCTCTTCACTTTAGTTACTTCTGCTTTTACCTCAAGCCCATCTACTATTTACTGTAATTTCATGGGCAGTAGCAAAGTATGGGTACCTATTTCCCAGCAAGCAGCAATTTTACAATGGGTGACACGTCAGTGTGAGCTCTCTTTGCCAACAGGAGCTACAAACACACTGCCAAACACGAGATGCTCATGAGGAAGAAAGGAGTGAGGCACAGAAGTGCCCCACCAGCAAATATTAGCCATGACTTTTGTAGCAGCATTTAAAGAAAACTCAAAGGGAAGCTGCTAAACTGAGAAAGAAACACTGGGAGATACTGTCCTCACACGTACTCTGAAGTAGAAGTTTGAAATTTGCAGGTTCAATCCAGCAGCTGACTAGCTGGAGGAAGCTGCATAGAATTGGGTTTTTTTAAAATCTAATTCAACATTATGTGAGGCCTAAGCAGTAGCTTAAGATCAGGTAGTTTATTGACCCAAAAAGGACTCCTGTAGAAGCCAATACACAAAGAATGTGTCATGAAGCAGAACAAGCTGACTTAGGCCATCTAATTTGCTTCAGCCTGACATGGTTGAGAAACTGTCAGCCATGACTGTCACTGTTCTCTCATCGAATTCAGAAGTCCTTCTGAAAAATAGTTTCTTTTAGTTTGTATCCTTCAGCACACCTATATGGTCACACTGCTTCACTGCAGCGATTGCAGGTGCTTCATCCTGAGTCAGTAAATTGCCCAATGCAGAAAATTTCAGGAATAATTCACCTGACCACATGCAGGAAACCATGAAGCTGAGAAATAACTTCTATTGAGTAATTCATCTTTTCAAAGATCCTGCTTTAGGGAGAGAGTAAATGCACCCTGTATGCACCTATTTCCCTTCTCTAGCTATAAAGGGAATCTACAGCAGTACCACAGACAGTTACAGGTAGCCACACTGCCTGAAACCAGGCCAGACACATTCTCACCCTATAAATGTATTTGCACCCCTTTGCACAGACCTGCTTTGGAAATAGGTCTCGAAAATAACAAGATCAAGAGTTCTATATTTTGACACTTTTCTATGTTTAATATGTAAGAACAGACATGAAATCTGACAGCATGGATTTGAGCTCACATGTTGAAACATGTGCCACGGTTAGATTGCTTCAGGATTAGATTCTTGTTTTCACCAATGAATGTAGAATTTAGATTAGGCCATGAATCAAATCATCAGTTCTCCCTCGGGTTATAAAAAAATGCTAACTGAGTTTGTCTTTTTCTTGTAGAGAAGCTCAGACTATTGATACATATTTTCCTGTAATCTGTTTAATGCTTCAAAAGTGAGTAACATTCCCCATTCTGGTGGCAGCTCCAAAGAGACATTGATTTGTGAGCTGGTTTGATGCCATTCCCTTCACAGACTACACATTTTGTGAAAAAGCTTGGTTTCACACTAAGTAACTAAAATCCTGTGTGCATCCTTACTGACAGTTTTGGAAAGCTCCATTTATTTGACTTCTCTGAAAGAGCCTCAGCAAATCCTTTCTCTTTAGAGCAGGAAACAGCATCATAATTTAGGAATATAGAGAAGACCCTAAAATAAGACTCAAGTAGTGCTTTTTCACAAAGCATTCGATGCTACTCCAGGATCACGAGATTAACATGTTTTGATGGCACAAACTGAACTCCAGTTTTCAAGCTGACATTGTCAACACTAAATACATTCCTAACAGAGGCAGCTGATGCTGCCATACCTCTGGCAGAAGGCAATCAATCCATCTGGGGCTTGGCCTCCTGCCTGCTCATAACAACTATTATAAAGCACAGAATCCGTTCACAGAGTTTCTGAGTCAATAGGGCTTGGCCCTGGGATTTCTGCCATGAACTGCACATAACTGGGATGATTTACTACTGGGTTTCCTGTTTTCCATACTGCACAAGGAGGCTTTTACAACCTCTTTCCACTGAAGAAACTCAGAAGTTTAGTAGGATTGGTTTGCTCCTTTTTGTAAAAAAAGCACCATTTAGCAGAAAAACACAGAAGAATCTGAACACCATTAGCTATGCCACTTAATATAATTTGCAAAAAGAAGAGACATAATTTAGAGGTTCAAAGTGTAAGATTTGAACGAATGTGTCAGAGCAAATAAGGTCCTTGACTGAGGAGGATAAGTTAAAATTAATGTTCTGCTTTAAAAAAAAAATTAACTAAAATTTAAGAATAAATCATACTAAGAATTTATGTTCTTGGAATGGTTTTTCATTTTGCAAAGAAGAAATATTTCAAGACATGAAGAAAGGAATAAGCTGTGAGTTGAAGCAATAATTTAAAATGTACATAATAACATTTATATTGCACCTTCAGGACATTCTTGTAGCTTCCAGAACATCACTTTTTCTGTTTTTTTAAGCTTCCTCAGAAAAACAAAAATTTAATATTCTAGTAATATAGAATTTTGGGAAGAAAAATTTGAAGGGACCAGGAAAAAAGACCAAACATCATGCTCAAACTATTCATCTTAGAACAAGCAGCATCCTCAAACCATTCCTTTGGGGGTATTTCTGTTTTGTTTCGGTTTTTCTGCCTTAATATTTTCAAAAGCCTAAGATATGGAAGAAAAACAGCAAATGGTCTTTCAGTAACAGAAAAGACAGGATTTATCTCCAAGCCTTTGAATCATCTGAGAAGAAAAACACTGTACAAGTAATCAAAAGTGAGTAATGTTTCATGGTGCTTAAATAATGAGATGCTTTAAAACAACTCTGCTATTAGAGAGCACTTCTAAAACCAGTTCCTTTAAGAAATCTCAGAGAATCCATAACCTAGAACACTTGGAATAATTTCTCAGCTTCTGGAAATATGCCCCTTGTATCATCCAGCAGGCCCAAGCCTGAGGAGGATTTCAAGGACAATGTGTGTTGATCCTGATACCTCTGACTGTAACAGCTTATTGAATTTTTCATGCTTGCCAAATTAATGACTGAATGATTAATCATATTTTATATGTAATCCCATTAGCTGCAGGTTTCAACCAGCTACTGAGAATGCACCTCCAGAGGTGAAGGGCAGACATCCATCCCCAAGACACAAGAGAGAGGTCCAGCATGTTAGGGTGATATTCACTTACACAGAAAAAATACAATCAACTTATTTAACTGCCATCTGCCTTCTGTGGTCAAGTCCTGGTGTTAATTGAGATTAGAACACTTCTACTCTGTAGAAGTTTATAATTGAGTTACATGTGTTTCAACTCTCTAATATTAGAGTTGTTCCAAAATTGTAAAATTCCAAATCTTTTGCCGTATCAACATACATTTAACCAAATCCTTTTCTGAATCATAGAATTTAATTGCGTATGAAACAATTTAGAGCTTCCTGTAGCAAAATAGTGTAAGGATTGTGCAATCATGCTCTTTTTCTACCCATAAGCAAAATAACATGCCAGATATAAAGAATTCTTTTAACCACTTTCTCAGCAAGATAAAATGAAGAGCATAGTACTCTCAAAACCACACTTTGATGCTTGGATGATTTTTTCTGGAGTTTAGCCAGTGTATCTTAAAAAAAAATTAAAAATCACACATTTGTTATGTGAGTCACGATCTAAGCAGCAAAAGACAACATGAGAAAGAAGAAAATGCTTCATGAAGTAATTTGGTGTTACTCTTTCCTCTTGATTTTTAATTCCATTTTTAAAAGTTTAAAACCTTTTAAAGTGATTTATCAGATAGATACTGCCAAGTATTCTGTGACCAATATAAGTGGCTTCCTAATGACTGTTTCAACAAAGCTGTTCTCATAAAAAAAAAAAAATTACGAAACCTTACCTGACTTTTGATTATTTTTAAATTAGTCCTACTGCCATCTTTAGCTTTTATTACTGTATATGAAATAGTAATTACTCTGAAATTATTTTATTATATAATAGCCTCCCACATATTCTATTTAAATACCTATTAATGAATTCCTTTAATGTGCCAAACACTGAATTCATATTTTTGGGTTCTCTCATTTAAATAGCATGGATACAAGTTTGTCATTGACAGTAATACCATGTCTTCAAGGTACTGGTATAATACAATTAATTCATGTATCTCAAAAAAGAAGTGGGGAAAATACAATCTTTCACATTACTTACACCATTGTAACTGACCCATTATTTACACAAACCTTTCCTGAGGTGTCATTGCACTACTGTTCCTAATGATTTGTGACTTTATTAGATTTCATACTTCCCCTCCAAAGTTCACAATATTCGACATTTAGACAGGAGGACGAGATACATTTCCCTGGAACTGTCAGACAAATCTCATTGTTGGAATATGTTCTGAATAGTGATTCATCTGCAAATGAAAGCTCACAATTCAATGTAACACCATCTAATAAGAGACACAGATTAATTCTTATAAGATCACATAATAAAAAAGGCAATCAGAAATTCACTTTGTGTCATTACAATGAGGACTCATCATGCTTTTCAATTCAAAACCGTAACAGGCCTCATAAAGTTGCTGGGGTTTAAATCTGGTGCCAGAATTCCAGTGCACTTTAATCCCTTCAGTGGAAGAATTTGGTTCCAGGAAGTCTTTTCTCTCTCCCTCTCCACCCTGTTCCCCTCTACTTCATTAAATTATTCAGACAGTTAAATTTAGCTGTGTCAAATAAGGGGATGGGTGGGAAAAAAACCAAACCACTTGGCTGTGTCAGTAAACATAAGTAAACATCCTAACAGAGATGCAGCTCACATCCATTTTCTTGCTACTCTAGCCTATCTCATTTGAGGAACTTCTATAAATCAAATGGGCAAAACAATGTTTTTGGGTGGTGTAAGATACATTTCTTCTTGAAACACATATGACTAATGCCAGCTCAAGAATGCTATCTTTTATAAATGAGGTCTTCATTTTTTTTTCCATTTCTCTAAGAAGAAACCAGAATTACAGCCCTCCTAGATCAGCATTTTCTTTCTTGCAACATCTTACAGGTATCTGTCTTGCCACTAGGCAGACTGGGGCAAAATCAATGGAGAACTTAGTTGGTCCAGCCTCTCTCTGCCTTTTTCTAGTCAAACACTAAGGATAGACAAAAAGGTTCAGAAAAAACCACCTATCTCCATGAATACTCAGAGAAAACTAAGAACTGATCCTTCTCATCAAAGTGTTTTCTCATTGCAATATTTTACCTTTCAAATCCCATCCTCCTTTGCGTTTCTACTTTTCTAAATAATTTCATTGATTAAGACAAGCTGTTCCAACATAGTCTCTGGATAAGTTATAATACACTTAGCCTTTTAGATTCTGGACAAAAATATGCTGTTCATATTGCTTATCATCTCTGTAACTCCCTGAAAACAGCTTATTTAAATCTGCGTTGCACTGATCAAGCATGAGAGACACTTTCTGTTCTACAACTGACACTACGAAAATTCCCTGTAAAGATTCTGTCTCTCTCTCAGCTCAATGTTTTAAGCTGAACTAATTGTTATTTTTCTATTCCCCCTGGCATTCTAGCCTTTTCTTTCCTCATTCTCTTCACTGCAACAAACGTTTACCAACTGTCAAGGACAGGCACTAATAAAGCAGAGATTATTTTTAAACATTAATAATATAAACCAAGATCAGAGCACGTATAATTGCAATCTCAGAACAAGAGATGCTGGAAAATCCAGGAAGCCATGGCATGGTAGCATTACACTTTCAAAACTACATCACCAAAACCAAATTTTTTGTCTACTGACTATCATATATCAGATGCACCACAAACCCACTGAGAAAGAAACCATGAAAAAAAACCAAGACTCATCTGCTACAAATAGTTATGATGATGGGATGGATGTGCAGAAAGTTGAGATCTATTTTAAACCTCAGTAATTACAAACTAGTTTTAAAAAATACTCACAGGAAAGGATCAGCTTTTTTTCAGAAAATCTGAAAGACAAAAATAAATTTTCTAGAGTGGTGTGAGAAGAATATGCTCTGTTTCCTCACAGTCTGCCTCTTTTGAACTCCACAAATCTCCCAAATAATCTACTCCAACCCTAAACAGTTAGCTAGTGAACCAGATATATTTAATAAGGAGATATTAATTCCAAGTATACACTAAAAGTGGAAAATTGAAATTACCATTATGAGTAACTGCTAAAGATCAAGGCACCTGAGCAGCATTAGAGAACAACACTAGATGAGGATATAAGTAAAACAGAATTTGGAATCTTGCACTTGCAAATCACAAGTTCAGATATAAACTGGATTGAAGGGTGATGAGAGATAAATTGTTTGTCTCAGTTTCAGTCCTGGTGGAAAGTAGACAGTTATTAAAATCTTTGTAATGTGTGTATCACAGGCTGACAATCTTACTTGAAGCCTCAGGAAGGAGATCCGTGATTGAAAAGGTCTGAAAGAAAATAAATTAATCTTTTAAAATTATTCCTACAAAGTGGAGACAGAGCACAACAGCAGGGCAATGCACTGAGCTATACAAGTTTTGTGGGCAATACTAAAAATAATTTAAGAACAACTGCAGCAGAGCTGACTTTCCATTGTATATATTTTGATGCTAATCTTACGTAATACATTTGGTGCTGATCAGCATTACAAAGATCAGTGCTCTAAATATATCTGAACATGACAGATAGATAGATATTCTCCATCCGTTACATTCACTAAAAATAGAATATTAAATTACAGAAGGGGTTGGTTGCACCGGCATCCAAAAAGGTGTCATCAGAGTTGGCTCAAAAAAATACCTGGCTACTTGAAGAAAGTGTTGAACTCTGAAAAGAGTTAATATCCAAGAGTTTTCTTGCACCCATCCAACAGTATTTGGAGTTGCCAACTAGCCACAATGCCACAGACAACTGTACTCTTTTCAAGGACTAAGACTCTGGTAGAAACACCAAATGGTATATGAAAAGAAGTCAAGTACAGCTGACAAGCATTACAGATAGAAGAACATGTTTAGGAAGGAGTGCATTTTGAAGCTCTGGAAACCTAAGAAAATCTTAAGACCAAAAGCAATGTTACTACAGAAGAAATCATCATCTCCTAAGTTTTGCCTTAGAGATTTATTTACAGCAGAAAGAAGAAAGTATGAATTCCAGATGCAAGAAAAAAAATTAACCCAATCTGTCAGCATTTTAAGCTTCCTCTTGAACAGATTTTGCATGCCACTCTTGTTCATTCTCATTCACATATTGGCTACACCCAGAGCAGTAACTCAGACGGTGCCAGGAAAAGTCGCTGGATCTGGCACATGCCCGTCTGTGCCACTGAGCTGTTGGGACAGCCACCAGCAGGTTCTTGGCCTGGGCCAACAACCACCTTTCCCATCTCCAGCCGTGGTTCACGGGAGGCAACACTGCAGAGAGTGCTGTCAGAAGGGCCCTGGCAGCCACAGTGCCCTGGGGAAGGGGAGCCCTGCCCAGCTGGAGGCACTGCCCGGCCCCAGGGCTGTTTCCAGGCACCCCGCACTCACCAGCACAGACAGCACTGGTACCTCCCCTCTCTGAGAGACGTTCACAGCCGGGATGGCAACCTAAGTCCTGAATGTCAGGCATAAACCTTTACTGACCTTGGTCTGTGAACTGAACATAAACACCGGGGTGACAATGTAGAGCAACTCAACACACAGCCTTTCTAGAGATAAAAACAACCACATTTTTGCTGATACTTGAAGTGAGGCCAACACTAATCAGAACAAGACTCAATGATACTAATTGGCCTTCCAACAGATGAGACCAAGCTCATTTACTCACATTTATTGTTCCAAGGATAGTTATATGTTTTTCTTTCCACAGCCACACCCTCACTGAAAAGTAAACCCAGATCATTTGGGAATAAGCAGTGAGTGACTGGGATACATATGTATATAGTGTTTGACTCTGAAGAAGGGGATGACAAACGGATGAACTGTTACATTTTTCTACTTCTTATGCTTTTTTTTGGTATTTACTTTCTTAAACACTAATGCACTTAAAACATCCATCATCAAGTACATGCTACTCATCATTATGACAGATAGCAATACTTTACAGTAACATGGTCCCAGTTACACAATTTACTACTGGTTAATTGAAAAGTAGATCTCAGTAAACCCTCAGAAGTTTAGAAATAATGTATATTAGTTTTAATCATAGAATTTTTATGTTATTATATTTCTATGTTTTATGTTTAACATTTAAACATTAATGCAGTTAAATACTCAGAATTGTCTTACATCTGAAATCCAGTTTCAGAAACAGGATCAGGCTAAATCAAAGCTTCCCAGTTACTTCCCAAGCAACTTTTAGTTCTTGGCAGGGTGCCCACATATTACTGCTCATACTCCTGCTCTAGTGCTCTGCTACTGGTGCACATTCTAGAGCCATGCAGAGCACTGCATAAGTCAAATACTGACTTAAGTAAATGTAAATAAATCTCAATACACCACTGAGCTCCAGGATAGTAAGAAAGAGGTTGCCTACTCTGTATCATAGATATCAGCTGATGCTGACTTTTCCCTCGAAACAACCCAGAATCTTAAAACCTCATTTACCCACAAAAATCCATACAAATTTTTTTATGTCCCAAGTGTACAGTGATCCATCTCTTTGGGGTCCGGAATAACAAGTTATCTCTCATTTTGCCTTTTGGCATGTCCAGCTTTAGAGGTCATCAATATGTGAATTGATGTCCTGCCCTCTGAAGATACACAGCAACTATTTGGACCTTGGTGCAGTGACTCTAATTTTTGAGATGGTTACGTATTCCCTTTAATGTTTAATCTCAAAATTCGTTTCTATTACTGGGTCTTTGGCATTTTAACTTTGAGATAAGTAAAATACATGAAGCATCATCTTCTGTATTCTTAAGAAGGCCAGAGAAGAATTACTCAAAATGCCAGGAAGGACTGTGCTCACTGCACAGTGCTTAGTAGTTTCCAAGTTTCTGATTATCAGGAAAACCTTATAATCAGAAAATGCCTCAGCTATTGCACAGGCCAAAATCCTGATGAGAAGCCAAGCTACCATGAGCTATGGGAAAAGGATAGGTTAGAAGCTCTCCCAGAGCACTGCCCACAAGCCTGTATTTCAGACCTCCACCTCATTCATCAGCTTTCATGAGATGTATGGCATCAGTTCAACCACATTTAGTTAAGAGAATAAAAAAATTATTCAAATTCTCTATTTCCTTCCTCCCTCATCACACCCACTCTCCATCTCCACCTTTTGAGGGCTTCCTCTTGATGATTGCTTACAAGTCTGACAGTGGGAAAGATCTCCATTATATCATCTACCTGTAAGCCTCTTGTCTGTTGGACAGATCCCTTTTTTTAGACAAACATGCTACTCCATAAAATACAATAATCCATATTTAGGTAACTCTCCAATTACATGCAATCACAGTTCCCACTGATTTTAGCCTTATCTACCTTAACCTTAAGGATAAATCTGCCTAGTATAATACGGCGATGCAGATTCTTGCTTTGTCTGTGCTTCAAGCAGACATGAACTTTCTTGGGTTGTGCTCCAGGCTGAATGAGAGTGTTGCTGCAGGTGCCACGACTGAGCTGGTCACCCCAGACTGCAGCGGAGCTAAAATGTGCTCTGCCATCTGGGAACACAGTAGCCTGAGTTTGTGTCTGCCTAAATCATGTAAGCACACCAGTACATATCCACACATAAAAATGTTTTTTTAAGATAGTTTGATCCACAAGAATTTGCCAGCATAATCACCCCCACCTGCTCTGAAAAGCAAGTGGGCAAACCTGATTTTTACAATTCTGCTTCTGCAAATGACTCTTTGCTTCTTTACTGGCCAAAAGATAACAGGTCATTTTGTCTCTGACAATGTCTCTAGTGATGCCCTGTGGTGGGAGGAGGCAGCAAGATACAGCCTCTGTCAGACAAGGTGGGAAGGATTGCTGTGGGACTCTGATTACAATTAATAAAGACAGTCTGACTGTACTCTATGGAGGAAACTAGTAGAGGTCTCCAGGTTCACAAAGTAGGAGAATCACACCTTTCCTAAACAACTGCATTTTCATGTTGACAGCACAACACATTTCATCTCTGTGCACTCAGTGGGTGTGTTAGTGTATTTCAATCCACCCACATGACAAGTTGAACAGGAACAGCACAAAAGTAAGAGAACGTACAGTACTTACATTCAGATAACTGAAATCATCACTCTAAAACCAGAAAGAATGCAACAAAACACCTAACAATAAATATTGTTTGAAACAGTCCTGTACCTGGAAGGGAATAGACTAGAGGATCAAATAAGGTTCTTCCATCCTCACTCTTTGGAAGGACAATGGATCTTGCAATTTATTTTTCTGCTTGCAGGCAAAATTACATCTCGTAAACTTTAGGAGATTTAACCCTCAATGTGTCATGACTTCTCTCAATAATACATCCAGCTCAAGTATCAGTAAATGAAATAGCTCTATCAGCAGCAAACCAAAACATAGTGATTGCAAAGTTGCAACAAAGGGATTTTTAATTATAAGAGAAATCAAGTACATTTAAAATTCAACTCAGTAAATTACAAAATTACAGGTAATCAACTGGTGAAACACAGTTTTGTTTCACTTCCAATCAGCAGGTGACTATCTTTCTCATTTTTATATAAATAGATGAGAAAATTCGATTTAAACTAGTGAGTTAACAAAATCAAATACGAATGCAAAAGATTTCTGCAATCAGCCAGGCATCTTTTCCAAAAATGAACAGACAAAATCTGTTCATTATTATGAAGAATTACAGCAGAGCATTACACTAGGGGAGCAGTGATAGAAATGGAGCACAGGCACCACAGGGGTCAGGCCACACAGCCCAGGGGGTGCCGCACGAAAATATCAGAACTTTGACAGTACATGTATAACAGTTATGAATAAATAATTATACACATAATGAGGGTGCATACTCAAAAACTTTCCACTGATAGGGATGCATAACCAAAAAACTTTAGAGACCACAGGCCTAGAGGATCCTGCCACACAATGATTCCTGCCATGTCAAAGTCTTCTAATGAAGATGTTGGTAAGATGCAACTTCTCTTTTACACTTCTTAACTATAGGTAAAAATTTCTCTAGGAAGAGAGTTTTGAGCTCCTTTCTTTTGTTAAGCAGCATGGACTCTCATAAAATCCCCAAATTACTCAACTTTTTCTTTGTTTTCAGGAAATGCAACTTCCTGGTTTCTCACAAACCTCTTCCCTCCACTGTATGTATTGTAAGCATTTGGTGAAAGAGCTGATTTTCCTTATGTGACCAGTTAAACAAGAGCACAACATATTGTATGTGTCAATCAAGACAGGTAACTTAAAGTATTTGCAAATGGGAATGGATGATCCCTCTGGAAAACTCTATTAAATAAAGGAGAAAAGTTAGTGCTCTTTTTCATCTGGTCGACTTCATGGCCCATGAACAAAATCTGGCTCAGGTAGCAGCCATTATGTTAAAATCTAAGTGATGGATTACAAGGCGCAAATGCAGAATGGGAAAATTTTGCTCCTATCCAAAACATGATGATCAGATTTGTCAATCTCTTTTCCAATCTGGAATGAGAAGGATGTAGAAATGGTGACTAAACAGAAACATCATAGTGTCTGTAATTATGAAGAGTCTGAACTACCTGATGCCAGGAAAATGTGAGTAAGAAGAGACAAAATAACAATGGCCCAGAGAAAATATACGAAGCACCCTCTCTCAGCATCACCTAACAAAACACAGGATAAGTGGCAAATACTCTTAAATTAACAAATATTTTTTAGAATTTAGTGCAACGTATAATTATCCCTTCAAACTCTGTATAGTGAGAACATCTGCAATTATACTGAGTGAAATTAGGACAATAATTTTGAATGAATGCTTCATGCCATACACCAACCACATCAAGCATCAGCAAGGGGTTAGCTAAAGATTCACTCAACAGCACAATGTATCTACCTCCTGCACCCAGAGGGTTATTTATATCTTCTCTGAAAGCTTTTGAACTGGTTAATACAAGAATAGGTCTCAGGCACAGGAAGAGCAAGTTCTTGGTGTGAGGAAAACTGAAAACCAAAAGCTAGCAGTGTACAAAGCAACAAGTAACACAAACAAATGTTTTGGATTTACAGGAAGAGGTCAATTTTTCTTACTTGTTTTTGCTTTAGTACTATATGTACAGACTGCTAGATGCTGCTTTTGCTCAGAGGTAGAATCTTTGAATCTTGAGTAATAGTTTTCTTGGGGTTGTTATACTATGTAAAGACACCTGGAGGAACAGTGATGAAATCTCAGAGAACTGCAATTCTTTCTTTTGGGAAATTGAATAAATAAAAAAGCTGACATCAGGTTTTTTAGGACTGAATATTTCAGTTTTCAAATCTACCTGCAATATTGCAACAACATTAAAATTTTTTTTCTAATTACTTTTAAAAGCTCCACCTCCATCTTCCTTCACCAAGAGTTCTGAGATGCTTTTGTTTACTTTTAATTTGGAAGAGAACTCAATTTCCAATTCCTGCAGGAAATTAAATTTCCATCTTTAGCACTGCTCTACTACAGCTATCAGACACGAAGCATCTGGGCGGATATGTTACATGGTCACCCTTCTCAGCTTCACAAAGCTCCTGTTGGGGGCTGGATTGAAAGACTGAATTAAGATTGCATTCTTGGCTACACCACTCAAACAGAATGAAACAGTGCTGTCTGACATAGCTCCTGTTCTACACATGGTGCACATTTCCAGCTCAATCTGTCTGCCCAGAAATAGGTACAAAAAAAAGGCTAAGATGTTCTAGATTATACCCACAGGGCTGGCAAGGATGGCGCGGGACAAGTGGGAGAGCCGTGCCCTGCTGGAGAGGCAGCTGGAGGCAGGAACGATATTTCAGCACTTCAGAGATGGCACTCACACCTATGCCTTGGCAACTGTGAGCACTTCTGGTTTTTAAATTTGCAATGTCTATCAGCAAGGAAAGAAAGAAGTTGAAAAAAAAAGTAGCTGTGTAATACATATTTGATGTTGTTCTATGGTTTGGAGGCACGTGCTTGAAGGACATTCACGTTCATCCTGACTTAGCTTTTCCAAGTTTCAGGTTTGCATTTTCAGTTGCCAAATTCAAGGGCTCAGACCCTCTCTTTACTCCTACGTTCTCTTACTTTAAGGTCAGTTAATACAAAGTCACAAACCATATAGTTAACTATCAGCTCATTTCTACACATCTTTTCCATGGTTTCTTGAGAATCTGATCACAAAACTATGTGCACTTCCAAACAAGCCACTGGCCAGATTCAAACTCTGACAGAGATGATGAGCACATCAGACCCTCATGCTTTCACAGTTACAGCTCATATGTCTTTTTTTTTTAACAGTTGAATGCCACTGTTTGACACTACAGTCCATGATATATAGACACAAATGTAATTTTTTTTACACCTATGATGATTCTCCCAACCTACTAAAACTCCTCTCATAATCAAATTTCACTCTGAAAATATGAAGCCATGATCTGTCTTTAAGGGCAGGGCCAACTTAAGCACTATCTTTTAAATAGCTAACAAAACAATGTAAATACGTATTTTATTTGAAAAAATTTAAAATATTCTTTATGGCTTTCATGACTGCTTCACCTCTGCACCTTTTCTACACACTAGTTTGCAAACTTGCAAGACCATTCATCCAACAGACAAGGTAAACAAGAATGTGTTATTGAATTTCAACTTTTTACAAGCTATTCAGAGACAGCAGGAGTGTAAAAGGGAAACAGAAACCATACTAACTTAATTGCTGCAATGCTTTGTAGCCAAATGGTACAGAAAATTGTTAGCAAGCATCTCTCTTTAAATAAACCATATAGCAAATGAATGTTGCTGGAGTCTGAGTTTGCTGTCAAAATTAATGTTGTTTATTAAATGAAAATCTTGTTTACAAATACAAGCAGTTAGTCATTTCTTGTGGGCCTGCATATTGCAGAAATTAATTTTCATCTCTTCATAAGAAACGCATTAAAATTTCAGCAACACACTTTAAGAGAAAATTGCTTATTTTCTTTTTAAATTATTTTCTTTTTAAATGGTGACAACATTCACTGTACTTTCCACTGGCTTTTGAGGGACTCTTACCCAAAGGATAAGGTTTTGGGGGATCCCTCCTTTATTCAGGTTAACACCAGATACCAGTGCATGGCAAACGGCTGGAAATATTCAGCAAATGCAAACAAATCAAAAATCAGTTAAATATATGGCAAATAATAAATATAAGAAAAAATAACCCAAAATGCTTGCAAAGAGTGAAAAATTGCATTTGGATAGTCCAGATTTTAATACTATAAAGATTATGTATCATGTAACTGATGTAATATCAAATGTTTAATTGCTCTTATTTTACTTAATGACAGCTACAACTTTGATTTTTTTAAAATTAACATGGCAAATTCAAATTGGAGTTACACAGACAAATTTCACTGCTATCAATAGACAGTGTTTATCTGAACGCAGAATTTAACTGAAAATGTTTCCAAATATAATGGAAAGCCAATTGGAAGGTTTTGTCTATCTAAATCGCTTTATTGTTAAGTTGCAAATCTACAAAAGCCAAAAACATTGTACATAAAAAAATCATTGGTTTTCAGAAATTTAAAATTACTTACAAGCTGCTCAGATTTTACACCGTAAAGCTGAATGGTCTTTGCCACATTTTTTGCCACAGCCAAACTCAGGTCTGGATCAACAGCAGCCACATTTAGCTCACTGGAAGCAAAGATTACCAATCTTAATTAGCAACTAAACAGTGCTGTATTCAACCGATAAAGATTTAACTATGAATACGCAGTTACGTGGCATGTCAGTTTAGAGAGAGTAACACATACAACCAAGTCTTTCCACGCACAGTAATTCAGTTTACAATTTAACAAGTCATTTGGGAATTTTATGTGCAGTGTTCCTATTCTAGTAAAAATGAGCAAAGTTTAGGAATGACACTTCAGTATGAAATCACTATTAGTAAGCCATTCAAAAATATTGACAGCAATTAACTACATTCAAGCTTTGGCAGCAGCCTTCAAACATTACAGGTGAATGCACAGTCACTCAACTCCAGAATTACATGAGCTGTGCAGAAATACCCAGGGGATGCCTTAGCTTGACACAACTAATAAGCTGTGTTTTAGGCAATCCTGTATAGTAACAGAGGCCCCAGAGGAATGACAGGGAACAAACGAAGAGGAAAAGACTTCTAAATCACTTCCATTATGTCTTTTCAAGAGCCTCCTCAGCTCTCCATTGGCTGGGGCTGCATTCAGACCAGCATAAGAACTGCCATGTTCCTGGTGATGGGATTAACCTCTCCCAAGAGCTGGAGAATCACTAGGCACCCCAACCTGGAATAACCTTCTCCAAGAACTTGCAGGGCCCCAAACATCATTAGTTAAAGGTGTCTCTGGAAAACTCAGCTGAAATTTCTTAATTTTCCTGTTGTTTTCATTTCTTCTTTGCAAGAAGCAAAATAACATCAATCACCACACCAACAGACACCTTTTGAGTATCTGCAACTCCCAGCCACAAGTACAGTGTCAGTATTTAATATTTTACACACACACACATACTATGAATACTGCCCACCATTTTCAGAATTTATTAAACAGAGTAGTTCTTACCAAAACCTTATGAGAGAAAATGTACTATTGTTAATTTATGCATCTCATTCTACAAATTCTACCTGAACAGTCATCTTTACCTACTCTCTTGCTGTTTTACTCTAACAGAATACCTACACCAGGCATTATCACTTGTAGTCAAGCAACTATTATCTTCTCTTAGACACAGAATAATTAAGGTATCAGTACGTGTAAAGTTTCTTTTCCTGATCTTTTATAAGCATAAACATTAACACCTAAATTAAAATTTCATTTATTCCAGAAAAACAAAATACAGATAATAAATAATAAAATTTAGTATTTTTCATTAATAATAATGAAGAAGTGATTATCTCCCTGTACTCAGCATTGGTACAGCCTCACCTTGAACACTGTGTGCATCTCTGTGTCCCGTAATTTAAGAAGGATGTGAAGGTACCTGAATGTGTCCAGAGTAAGGCAACAAATCTGGTGAAAGGGCTTGGAGGAATGTGCTGTGAGGGATGGATAAGGATATGGGCTTGTGTAGTTTGGAGAAAAGGAGTCTCAGGGGTGACCTCATTGCTCTTTACAGCTTCCTAAGCAGGGGAGGTGGACAGGGAGGTGCTGAGCCCTTCTCCCTGGGATCCAGTGAGAGAAGGTGTGGGAATGGTTCAAAGCTGCACCAGAGAGGTTCAAACTCCGCACTGGGAAGCATTTCCTTAGAAGACGTTGGTCAAACACTGGAACAGGCTTCCCAGAGAGGAGGTCAATGTCCCAACACTGTCAGCGTTTAAGAGGCATTTGGACAATGCCCTTAATAACATGTTCTAGCTTTTGGTGAGCCCTGAAGTGTTCAGGCAAGTGGACTGGATGACAACTGTAGGCCCTTTCCAACCGAATTATTCTATTTCACTCTATGCTATGCTATTCTAGCCTAGCCTAGCCTATTCTTAATTTTTACACTAACTTGTTCTATAACTAAAGTGTAACCAACCCTTTACAGCTGAGGTCCAATTTCTAAAATTGTAACTTAAAAAAAGCTGCGTGGTACATGTTGAGTATTCCGTTTTGCAGTGCCTTAGATGTGCATACCTGGCTATAGTTTTAATGATGCTGTCAAGCTCGTCAGAAGAGGGAGGATTCCGACCACCAGGAGGGAAGACAAGATTGATGGGGTCGAAGAGTCGAGACAGGGATTTTGACAAATAAGCAGCTTCATATTGTTGCAGTGAATCTTTCAAGGCCTTTTCAGGACTTTGGGTATAAGAAAAAATTACTACATTTTAAATTAAAACACACAATAACATTAAATCTTTCCAGACCATACAAACTTAGCAATACCAAACTTCCTTTCTGCTCTTTAAACATATACACTTGAAGAACATTCCTATGATAAGTCTCCTACTGACTGCTCAAAAATGCATTTAAGCCAATAAAATTCTCATATAAAATATTAATTTTTTTTCTTACTTAAGTCTAGAAGTCCTAATAGACTTGATGAGCCTATTTCAATTTGATTTTTCTGATATCTACCACTTAGATCATGTTTATTCTATGATGTATAAACTAAAAACTGTGAATCATAACAACTGAGCATTTGTCACACTCCAGTGATTGCAGTGTCATTAGCAGAAAGCTACTGCTGTAATTGCAATGCATACAAAACTGAATTTTCAGCACTCTGCTATTTTTTTCAAAGAGACAAAAAGACAGAACCTGTTCAAAAGTCAGAGACATTGTGAAAGACAAGACAAATAAAGATTGTTAATCACATAGCCTAATGAAAATCCTACAGCTCTCAAATAGTGTTAAAGCAGTAACTACAAGACAGGAAAAAAGCCTTTAAAATTTTCCTGCTCTGACAATTTGAGTAACAGTAAGTTTATAAAAATATTGTTTCCTTACAGGGTGCAAAGATTTATATTTTATAGCCTTATAGTTCATAATACATACTCATAATCTTCATTTTTTTGCATGAATATATCCTGTGCGTCTTCTTCCATTTGTTGTAGTTCAGCAAAAAGATCAGTAGTTCCACTTGTGTTAAAATTCCTCTGAATATTTTGACTATATTGTTGGAGGCGCTTCCACAAGTCATTATAAAGCCTCAGCAATTTAGGATATTCTCCTTCAAATGCTTGTTTCAAAAACATAGAGGCTGCAAAATAAAGCAGTAAGCAACACACAGGATTGAGTTCAAGCTAATTTTTTATATTCATACAAATAACTTCTATCCTTGCATTTCTATCAATGAATGTTGCACAATGTTGTCCTAAGTTTATTATTGATAATGTAATATTTATAATTCATTTCAAAGTGGCATGAGCTATCACACTAAATGCACTTGACCGAGGTATGTGTCTAAAGCACCAGCATAAAATCCATAATCAGAAGACTGGACATGAAAACTTACTATGTACAATAAAGATATTAATCATGGTTGTGAAATGTTTGGTATTAAACTTAATTATTACCATCATTCATTTAAAGCCAAAGTGTGATTAGAACTCTCTAATTCTAGAGATTTTATTACAACAGTTTACTGGAAGAAAAGTGTGGGGCTGTGCAACTTTGAGGATATCCATTTAAAGCCGACAAAAGTAACTCCTATGAACCAAAGACTTCAGAAATGTGATGAGGGAAGCATATGCTTTTAGCAACTTCTTAAAACAAGGTACTTAACATGCAATTCCTAAACTAGTCAAAGAATGACAAAGCCAGCAGAAAAATCAGCACTACTTTCAGCCTTGAAAGGCTTGCCACAAGTAACAGGAAATGAAACAAATGTACAACTGTCTGAGCAACTGTTAATCTTGATCTAACATCACTCATACTCTTCGGATTTCCCATTACATTAGGAGATTAACATTGTTCCATTCATTTGTAGGTTTTTCAGGTTCCAGACATCTGCCCAGCCTGTGCTTTCAACTCAAATATATTCTAATTTGGAATACTGGAGGATTCACATTATTACCAAACACAGAGTTATTTTAGGTCATGAAGCTAAGTTTATAAAGACTGTCTCAACCTCACAAAAGCAGATCATGATCTATTAGCAAACACTGTAAAACACCATGAACTCCTATTTTTACACTTTCTGATATAATCTAGTCTTCCTCTGATCTATATGATCCAGAGGCTATGACTGATGTCAGTGGATTCAATCACCAGCAATGTATATGTTAAAAAGAAACATTCTCATATAGATGCCTCATTTAAAGGAAAAAGTCTACTCACTGTAAACATTGTTTCCCCAAAACTCAGCTGTAGCCAAGTGAAATCATTCCCATTATATAAAAAACATGTTTAAAAGTAACATGTAATAAAATAGTTTTGGACAGCTGATAGACAAAGTGCAGCTGACAAAATGTAAGAGTTCCCTCAGTTCTGCAATGTTGGTTGATCCTGTTAACTGATGTCATAATTTTACAATCTTAAACCCAAGTGCTGGAAACAGGTAGCACATGTTCAGTTTGAACACAAGAGTTTCTGGGTACGTACATTCTGCTGTTAAAGTAATGCATAAGGCAAACAGTAAAATTAGTATGTTTTACCACAAGAGGAATACATTTTCTTTTGGGATCATCTAGTTACTTAGCAACCACTGAACATGAATCCACCAGCTAGTTCCTCAAAATTATGCTGCTGCTATAAAGCCTGGAAGGACCAAATTTTGAAGGGCCAATGCAATCACTGAGATCACAAAGATAAATGTACATCTTGTGCACTTCATCTGTATGTGCAGAAGATTATACACTGTATGCAGACATGAAAGATATATTTGTGAAAGCACCAAACTCACCTACAATCCAACTGCATGCTGCATTAGTATGTACTGGTAATAGAACTGTCTTATGTTCACACCTTATTTAATATTCCTTGATTGTATCTGCTATTTGTACATATGTACAGAATATTGGGTTGAGTCAGAACACCAGCCATTTATCTATATTTAGACCTGACAGTTTTGAAGAAACTCAACTCCTATTTAAAAAGGTATCCAAGAAATGGCTAAAATCAGATTTTTACAACCAATCGGTATTTAACAAGAAAAGACTCTAAGAATTGCTCTTTAAAATCAAATTACTCTTTTTGAATTTGGCAAACCCATTTGCTTTAGGAAGTATAATGTACCATTCCAAACATTTTTACCTCAACATACAGTTGGAAAAATACTTTTTTGTTATTAGATAAGGACTATTTAATGAAACCAAATATATCTTTCTGAAAATTCAACCATAGTTTAGGAGGATCATCCTGTTTGGTTACAAAACCAGGAAGTTTTTTATTCACAGACCCTTTACAGAGTGAACCACTGCTATAGTTCTAGTAGAGGAGATGAGCAAAGGGTTTACTGAAAAGAGATATTCAAAGTACCTACAGAACACATTACAAATAATTTATACTGAATACTTACAGTCTGTTGCCGACTGAAACTGAGAGGAAAGTGTCTGAGTTACTGCAGTCCAAAATTTGTACAAAATATCAGACTGGCCATCCTGACAAGGGACAAAAAAAATAGAAGTTTCAAAACATACTCTTTTGAAAAAATCTTAAACAAAGCAAATGCTTCCTGTCAAAGCTGCTCTTCATCACTGAGAATAAAAACAAAGTAAATGAAATCTGAGAAGTTTCCCTCAGGTTTAGAGCTAGAAAAAGTATTGGAGAAAACAAAAACAAAAGCTTCAGTTTTGTCTCCAATGGAATATTTTCCTCCAAGTCTGAGAGGAACACTCCCAGCTCTCTAGGGGTATGAGTGCAGCCAAAGCAGCACACCTCAGGAGATGTGTTAGAAAATCTCTCTGCACTGCAGTGACCTTCTCATTCCATGGGGGTTTCTGTGCTGGCGACATCCCAGCAATTATTTCCTGCCATTACAACTGCGGGCAGACTCCAACCAGGGACCAACAGCACTGGATGCAGCTGTGCAGCACATGAGTTCCTGCTTCTGAAAACACAGAACACGTGAAAACACAGCAAACCTCACGGCTGACTCTTCACTGCCTGGTGCCAACAGGGCTTGCTGTCAGGAGTGGGAACAAGGGAGAACACTGTTGCCAAAAGAACAGGCAGGCAATGGCTGTTTCCCTTCTGCCCTCAACATCTGGCACTTACGGTCAAGCATTAATTCACGACTTTGCTTTCCCTCTGTTTTTCTCTCTCTGTCTGCATGTTTGAGGTAGAAAAAAAACTATCAGAGATGTGGATGGGTATCTTGTCCTGTCCACTAGTCAGATACTTGGAAGACTTTCCAGTATTTTCATGGGAAGGGGAAACTTGCTTTGAACAGAATGGTTTTCTTCACTGCATAGTACACGTGCCATCCATTGACCCTACTTCATACATTAACTAGTTTGACAAAATCACTACAGTAATGATAATCAGAAAAAACAGAGGAAAATCATGTCAGTTCAACTTCTGCATTGCCCAGCACTACAAAAAGGAGGAGATATCTATTAAATTCCAGCTACTCTGAATTCACAGATTGCTTCTTGAACTCTGTCAGGTTTGGTGCTGTGACCACTTCCCTGTGGAGTCTGTTCCAGCATCCAACCACGGTCTGGGTGAAGAACTTCTTTCTAATATTGAACTTAAACCTCCCCTGACACAACTTCAGGCCATTCCCTTGGGTCCTGTCACTGGTCACCACAGAGAAGAGATCAGTGCCTGTCCCTCCTCTTGCCCTCCCAAGGAAGCTGTAACTGCAATGAGGTCTCCCTTCAGTCTTCTCCATGCTGAACACACCCAGTGCCCTCAGCCACTCCTCACACGCTTCCCCTCAGGGCCCTTCACCATCTCCATTGCCCTCCTTTTGACACTCTCTAACAGCTTAATATCTTTCTCATATTGTGGTGCCCCAAACTGCCCCAATATTGCAGGTGATGCCGCCCCAGAGCAGAGCAGAGCGGGACAATCCCCTCCCTCGCCCGGCTGTCGATGCTGTGCCTGATGCCCCCAGGACATGTTTGGCCCTCCTGGCTGCCAGGGCACTGCTGACTCACATTCAACTTCCCATCAAACAGGAACCCCAGGTCCCCTTCCAGCATCTCATTCCCCAGTCTGTACATCCAGGGTTGCCTCATCCCAGACACAGAATCCGGCACTTCCTCTCACTGAACTCCATATGGTTGGTGATTGCCCAGTCCTCTAATTTGTCGAGGTGCCTCTGCAGGGCGTCCCTGCCTTGGAGGGAGTCAGCAGCTCCTCCCAGTTTTGTGTCATATGCAAACTTGCTTAGTGAATTGAATGACTGCTTAAGACAACAAAGCACAAAAAATGCATTCTATTCACTGGCATTGGCAATAACACGCAAAGCAGTGAAGGTGTTTAGAATTTCATCCATAAGCAGGTACCACTGCATCCCTCCTGGAGATCGGGTCATTTAAAGAGTGCAAATTCAAGCTCAGGTTGCAGTTAAAAAAAATTATCATCTTAAAGGATTAATATAAAACTTGGAAGTCAGTCAAAGGTATACTGGTATATCTGTAAGTAATAATAATAAAAAAATTGGATTATAATCACAAAATCTGTGATTAGATGAGGAATTCATCCAACCCTATCCCTTATCTCTAAAGAAAAAAGAAGATAAAGAAAAATAAAGTTTATGAGTCATGAGTTAAGAATTGAAAGAGAACTTCTTTTATGCTGTTGGACTCATACATGTAAAATGTATGATAATTAACATTGAATGCTACAATAAATTGGGATTATGGAATTTGATCTTTGCTTGAGGAAAATGATGGATTTAGAAACTGAAGTAACTTATTTCACAGGGATGTTTGCATTTTCTGTAAAATTGGGTTTGACTTTCATAAATAGGTGAAATAAAATTATATCAGAAAATTATTCAGAAGGGTCACTGCAGAAAATTTTTTTTTTGTAAATTTATTGTTATAGTATAAATGGGAAATTACTTCTTCAACAATTTCATAGTTTCAAATTCAGAATGTGAAAACTACTAAAAAACAAATGGCCTTTCACATTAGCTATAGATTAATTAGTTTTCATATTCTCTATCCCAACTTGAAAAAATGTTTGCCTATTCAGCACAGTAATTCAACTCAAATTCTAAATAATCTAATGGGGGTGGAAAAATATTTATGGAGCACTTTCAAACAACTTTTTTTTCATTGCTGTAATCATCATCTGCATCCCTGTCACAGTACCACCAGAAAACACAATGATTAAAGGGTCCAGAAAACAAACACATATGTAACCTCTCCACACCAACATTCCTGTCTTAACTGGCAGATTCAACACATAACAGTAACACACATGTGATGACATTTAATGTTGTTGTGAAAATATATACCTTTTGCATACACCTCTCTCTATAAATATATATAAAGTCAGACATACACACTTATGTTCTCATGCAACATTTGCATAGGCAGCCACAGCTACACCAGTTAAGCCTCTGCCCATTAGCTTGTGTCTTCTGACCCTGGCAAATGGTGTTCACTGACTGGATCAAATTCTGAAGCGAAGAAGGCCCTCATGTCTCAGCCAGACAACTGTATTATGTATGAGGAGAGACAGGAAAAGCTATACAGAAAATTCAAGTTAACATTTCACACTGATTGACTACTCAGTCAAAAATGTTTGGGGAAAAAATAATTAATGTTCCACTTTCAAACCAACTAAAACTACTATCCACAGAGTCATTATTGGTCACTTCTGTAGCAGATGATACAGTATTTCACTTTGTGCAGTGCTGAGATGCAGTCTCTCTGGAGGAGAAACATAGCTGCTGATTAATAGCACAGAGAAGACCATGTAAGAGTGTGTGGCAGGAACCAGTTGCCTACGCATACACCAGGGGGTATTTAAGTGGGTGGGCTGTAGCTACCAAAATTGGAATACAGCAAGGCATTAGCATGAGATGCTCTTGAGGGAGTAAAAAGTGCCATATGCAACCCTGAACACCCAGAAACAACTTACTTTGTTTAAATCAGTAATTTCTTTTGCTTATATGTTAATTCAATATATTACTTTTTAAAGTACTTTTAAGTGTCTCACTGCTTATTTTTAAATAATGTGTTCTAATAGAGATTACATCGATGTCTATAGATCACAATGAAAATTATAACTTAACTATTTAAAATGTAACATGTAATTCCACTTGACAGCAATCAATACTAGAAAATGACACAAAAAGGGCAGCAAAGGGAGCGCTTTTCTCCAGCTTAGCAGGAAAATAAAGGAATGACCCTTGCACTGGACAACTTTTTCAAGGACTTCTTAAGATAGGCAGGACGAAGTTGGAAGATATAAAGGCAGTACTGCTTGCCTGAAATGTACCCAGCAAATCTACTGGCTCATCTTAATGTCACGGAAAGTTTATAAGCCTTCCCCTATGCTTCATATAGCATTGTGAGCAACAACCCACAGTATCAGAAAGTAACTGCTCTTTTGGGCCTTTCACTTTTAGAAAATGTCATCTAGCTAAAATTGCATTCTTGTCATCTTCCCATCTGTAGAGTGTTTACTAATGACTATGGTCCTCCTCTCCACTTAAACCAAATATCCTCATCGGAAGACAATGTATGGGAGCATTGGGTACATCCACATCAGTGATTCAGTGTGCAGATAGGGCTCTTTTTGGTCCAAATCTGTCTTGTGTCTATACTTGTTGTCTTGCAGAACACACTGAAGTGTGCTAGCAGACTAACTTCCACTATTCAAGGAAAACACTACCTCATAATTAGCTCAAAAAGAACAACTTCTGCAATTAAATAGCTCTTTGGAGCATATTTTTGTAACAGAACCCACAAGGATGTACTAATATTTCCATCAATTAATATTCTGAGACTTTAAATCAGGAATTTTCCATTTCTCTTGCTTCTGAAAATGAAATAAAATTGAAAGATGTTAAATTACTTACACCCCCTCCAAAATAAAAATGCTTGCTTTGAAATCTAGTCACAAGCAGATTAACATCTTGTGATACAATCCCTTGTAGCAGGAGCAGCTGACAAGATGAGTAATGAACTGCATCCGATTATCTTCTCAGCTCTGTAGCAATCATTTTCCAACAGCTTCCTATGCCATAACCAACAACACTGGAAAAAGGTCACCGTTCTATCATATTCCTCCCTGCACCCCATCAGTGTATGTGTTAATAACACAGAGAGCACATAAAGCTTTGGAAGTTGAGAGGGACTGTTATCTGCTGCAAAGCTGTTTCAGGTGCATACTGCATATACATAACCTACAGAAAACATCCGTACATAATTGGAAGTCTCTCAGAAGGAAATTATTGCACTTTAGCATAAAATAAAACGCTATTTCCTCTTTCAATGAAATATGTTCTTTCTTCAACAAAAGAACCTTAACTGTAATTGAAGGTATCTAAAACTCATGACAGGCAAGATTCAGGTTGGTATATACATACCTTCCCCATCACGAAATACAAGCAAATAAATCTATGAACATTAATTGCAAGTAACTTTAAGACTATAATGGCAAACCAGAACTTTTGCCCAAGAGCAGATCCATTCAACTCAGCATTTTTGAATTAACAGTACTATCTGCTCGCAGCTTTATTTTGATCTCAGCAGAGAAAATCTGTGATTAATCATACTTTGCACCACTAAAAAATGGTTGGGGAGTTAAGATCAGCCACATAACTGGTTATTTTCTAATACAAAAATCTGTCACGAAAATGCTCCTATAACTAAAGTATACCTACATAAACTAATAATCTACCAACCCAAACTGGGAATTAAAAATACTGTCACTGCTGTTCCTGTAACCATTTTATTCCCCAAAACTGATCAGCTGAGCAGGCACTCACATTCAGGAGTCCCTATGCAATTCCTGAAGCAGTGCAAGACAACTCAGATCTGTCTTCCCCTTGTTAATTTTTTGTTTTCAGAAATGAACTGAACAACAGCCCAGTAACATAAACTAGGGCAACCCTCTGTCATTCTGACCTGCTGGACATCTGTCCACAATCAGGGGAATAGAAAGGTGCTTTTGAAACAGCTACAGACTATAAACACTCAGCTACTTTTGAAAATGTTATTTCTAGGAAACCCACTTGCATTTGTGTAGGATGAAATAGAAAAACACAACAATCAGATTCCACTCTGGGTTATCCACTGTAATTTTACCCTTTTCCATGCTGTTTAAAAATTAGGTACTCAGTCACACATACTATTCACATAGGAATGACTTGCTCATGAAAATTATACCCATAAATCAGACAAAATACGTCCAGCAGGCTAGACCACAAATGGCAATGCATTTTCTCAACAGTGGGGCTCACTTTATTGTGTATATGAAGTGGACAAAGTTTATCCTGATTAGAATACTAGACAGAGCTTTGCTGAATCAGGGCCATAATCACCTATCAGCTAAAAATATTTTTACCTGGTAGAATTATTTAGTTTGAACTATTACTATAAAGTTTCTATAGTCAATACTCTGCACAAACAGTAATACAGTGCAATCTTCCCCCAATATGAGGGGTTTTAGATACAGGAATTAAGACTGTGTAACAATACTTCATAATGCCAGTGCCAGGAGACATCTGGACAGGGCTCAGTCATTCTGCTCTCTGTCCCAGCCCAAGAATGAAAAGTTGAATGTAGACCATTCCAGATGAACACAAACTAGCAAATTGTATTATAAGATAAAGGTTTTCTTCAGTAACCCTTTCTGTTGTAAAATAATAAATTGAGTCTTCCCCCAATCATACAAGCATAATAAGTGTAAAATTTAATATTTAGTATTTACTTATTCAATAGTTTAACATTTATGCTGGTCTAGGACAGAAAAAGTCTTATTTAATAGATGACAAATTCAAAGCAGCAGACTGGCCTTTTACGCAGAGATTTTAAGGTACAAGTCAACAAATCCCAGCAAGGTTGAGGTTGGAAGGAGCTCTGGAGGTCATCTGGTTGGACACCCTTGTTGAAGCAAGGCCACTTAGACCTCCAAGGACGGAAACTCTTCAACCTCTCTGGCAACCTATGCCAGTCCTCTGTCACACTCACAGTTGAAGAGGTGTTTCCTCATATTTGGAGGGAACGTCCTGTTTGTCTGCTCCTGCCACTGGGCACCACTGAGAAGAGCCTGGCTCTGTCCTCCCTGCGCCATCCCTTCAGGTATCTGTACACATGGATGAGATCCATCCGAGCCTTCTCTTTTCCAGGCTGAACAGTCCCAGATTGCTCAGCCTTTCCTCACAGAGGAGATGCTCCAGCCTCTTCATTGCCTTTGCAGCCCTTTGCTGGACTCTCTCCAGTGTGTCCACATCTCTGTTGTACCGAAGAACTCAGAACTGGACACAGTGCTTCCAGGTGTGGCCTCACCAGGGGTGAATAAAGGGAAGGATCACTTCCTCAAGCTGCAGGCAATACTTTGTCTAATGCATCGCAGGATATTATTCACCTTCTTTGCCACCTGGGCACATTGCTTGCTGTTTTCAGCTGGTGGCTCCCAGGTTTTTTGTGCCAAGCAGCTTTCCAGCTAGATGGCCCTCAGCATGTGCCACTGCCTGGGGTTGTCCCTCCCCAGCTGCAGGAGTTTGCACTTCTCTGTGTTGAACTCCATAAGGTTCTGTCAGCCCCCATTTCTTCAGTCTTGAGTTCCCTCTTGATGGCAGTACAACCCTCTGGAGCATCAGCCACTACTGCCAGTTTTGTGTCCTCAGCAAACCTGCTGAGGGTACACTCTGCCCCACCATCCAGACCATTAATGAAGGTCCTAAATAGTACTGGGCCCTGTACTGACCTGCTGTGTTCACCACTGGCTCCCTGCTACACTCTGCACCACTGATCAGCACTCTGGGCCTGGCCATTCAGCTGGGCCATTCATGATTAACCCTATATTCATAAAAAGCTGAATTTCTGAACACAGGGCAACTGGGAGAGCCTGTAGATTCAATCATCTCCCATGCAATGACTGGTGGTAAGGAAAGGATGCAGATCAGTATTCTTTTACTGGTGTGGAATGAACTGGTGGGGGAAATTAGACTTGCATATTAATTTTTTTCCAGAGGTCTTCATATCTTCAGTGCATTGTATTACAGCACATAAGCAGACTTGTTAACAGTGTGAAGTGACATTATTACTCTACTGTATAGATTTCAAATTTAGAGTCAATGCTGCCTGCTTGCAAGATTAAGGAAAAAACTACAGACTGACAGAATTCACGTGCTGAACCCCTTCTCACTCACATGAAAGTGATTTGATTTCCCAGTTCAAAAAGTATGACCTATTTTCACTAACAGCTACTAGCAAGTTAATAAACCGCTGAACAGTCGTGGGCTGAGTACCAGTACCATCAGAGCAAAGATATTAAAAGATCTGCATTTGCTGTCACTATACAATAATATTAATGCTGCAGCCTGGAAAACTGATTTCAAGTGTCCTCAAACATAAACCCAGAACAGCTTACCTCACTTAAAAAAAACATACCAAACTACTAATTAACTTTGCTACTACTGAAATGAAATCTTTTCATCTCTGTTCTTTATATAACTATTTAGTATCTGACATTAAATCCAAATTTTAAGGAATGAGAACGAAAGTACCCCCTTATTCAGTAATAGACAAGAATGCAAGAAGATGCTGAAAGGACATATATTTATTTTTACAAATGTCTATTTCCTCCACACTGTAAATTTAGAACTTAATGAGTATAATTTCCCATCTGCGAATTATCATATTTGTGCGTGTCTAAAATAGCTATTTTAACATTCAAATAATAAATCTGACCCACTGATTCTAAACTGGCTCCCACTTCATGACAATCAATTCCAACTTATTTTTCTCTGTAGAAATTTTGATACTTTGAGTAGAATGTGAAAAACATCTTTATTGTGAAGCCTCTTTGAAATGTAAAACAATATAGTGAATATTATCATGCAGCTAGTTGCTGCAGGCTCCTGAAATCAGGCTTTGCATACTAATACATACAGTGTTTTCTATCTGTAATCAAAAGCTCCGCCGTAAAGAAATACGGGACTTGTGAATGTTGCTCTAAAAACGAAGACATTTAAAGGACAGTCTAAATATTTTTTCCACCAATCAGGCAACTATACAAACGATTTAACAATTTTGTACAGCAAGATCTTATGGGACAGAAATAAGGAAATCTATTTGCGCTATTTCTATAGCAACACAATTGCCAAATGTTAGACTGTGAACAAAAAGCCATCATCCTCAGTTGTGCAATTAATCAGTAAAGAAACAGACAAATTCTGTGTGTGTTTTCAATAAACCTTTTCTGTATTCTTCGTCAAGATTAAATTCCTTAAAATAAGAGTGAATTTAAATTTCTAATGTTGTTTACATTATACATTACAGGTGAACAGATGTCAATAAATGACACTGTGATTTTAAAAATGACCTTGATTTTTTTGTTTTACTGCAGGGCATAGAATTTCATTACACTGCGTTGATCAGTTTATACCTAAGGTGTAATGCTTTCTAGACTTTCAGCAGTAGTGCAACATTTTAAAAAGGTCTCTTTATGCAGCTGAAAACATGAAAAAAACCTGTTTTGGTCTTTTTTTGTTTGTTTTTTAATGCAATCTTCTTATCTAGAAAATAAAGTTAAGACTGTGCATTTTCCCAAGTGGAGTATTAGAATTCTTAAGTGATTCCTCAGAAAAACTAATTTGTAAGGAACAAAAATACTTAGGTATTAAACAGTGCCCTATATCTTCAAAACTACTTAAATCGTTAATTAATCCTTCCATATTCCTGCAAGATATGCATCAACTGGCAGTAAATGAACTTAATGTTCAAAAGCCAGTAACTACCCAAGGGATCTGACATCTTTCTTCTATCCACAGAAGTGATTTAGTGTGTACAGCTTCAATTCAAACTATGCTTTCACCTTGACTACTTCATACCCATTCCAAGGGCGAGAGGGTGGTTCGTTACCACGGCCACTCAGCCCGTGGCTGTTCAGGTAAGATTGACACAAAGGATGATAAAAGGCGGCACTTCTGGTAAATGTATTTCTTTCTCAATGGCAGGCTGACCGCAGACCAACCAACTTAATGACCTGCAGTCATCACCAATCTACAATTTGCACAAACCCCACCAAACCAGAAGTGAAAAAGAACGAAGGTCATTATTACCTACTAACCCATGCAACCTCCACACCTCCCTTTTCTTCACAGCTGAATATTTCTGTCAGAGAAACAGAATTAAAGTTCTAGAGAAAGCGCAGTGTCATTAGAAAACCATTACACAGGCTCTGATCCTCCCATGTGAATTAGAATCAAATTACTTTTAGTGTGCCTCTCTGGCCACACGGACCCACTCAAAATGAGAATCAGGACTTTTAACTGGTATGACCTTCTTGGGTTTTTAAGAGTCCTTAAAAGTCATGCAAGTGAATTCAGAAGGGCAATCTGTAGTCTGAAATAAAGAGCATCTTTCATATTTTGTGGATCAAACCCCTGCTCATCCACTTGTGTTTTGATCTCCACAAAGTACCACATTATTGCTTAAAAAGAAATCACAGTAGAAATGATGAGCAAGTAATCCAATTCTGCTCCTACAAAAAACACTGAAAAATAAATCACATACTTGCAATAATAGGTGAAAACCATATTATTTTCTGAATTCACACACAGTAATAATTAGATTATTTTTCAATTTTTTCCACTTGGGATTATTTTTTAATTGGGTCAACTGAATGTGAATATGTTATGATAGATGTGAATAATTTCAAAGCAGCAACATTTTTCAACGCATTTGGACAGGGAGGAGAAATAAGAAGGCGAAATGTAAGTGAGCTCTGTCAATAAATATCTATATTTTCCATTTATTTTCTTTATCTTATGTAATGCTGAGGACATTTCTTTCTATATCGTTAACACCTCATATTGCCAGTGTTGACAACTCAGGAAAATAGCCTGCTTACTCACCAAACGTTCAGCAGCAGCAGCAATGATAAGAGCCCTCCACAAAGTGCATAATAACACTCCCTACAACTCTCAGCTCACTTTTTTACCCAGAGCCTTACGTAAATGACAGGGGCTGGGATGTGCCTGAGCTGCCAACAAACGGGACACCCAAAGGCAACCAAGGGCAGATCTGCCCTCTCACAGGGAGCCAGCACCTTCCTGCCCAGCAGAGAGATTCCAGCTCACCCTTCCCATCAACCACCCCAGATCCCCCCTACTAAATGATTTGCTGCTTTTCAGCCCCTGCTTCTCACTTCCCAGCACTGCTCCCTGATGCCTATGTAGGAGTGACACCAAAATAGATGAGGATCAGAGATCATTTTCAACTCTGTTACAAGGGGCTTAGAGGGACTCTTATCTCTAATTAGGAAGGTGGCTGTCACAGAAAGATACGTTCTGCTGTGACTTACACTCAAGTCAATTGTAGTTTAGGTATTACAACAGCTGAGGAAGGATTAGTCACTACACACTGAAAGAGAAGCAATAAAGCAGAATAAACTGGAGTAACCTATTAGCTCTCTGAAGGTGAATTATGCAATTCAAAGAAGTGATATAAATAACCCATCATTAGGTGAACAAAAATATCAAATTTACATTATTTAAATCCCATTTGGAATTTTAATTTTTACCATTAACATTATTAACACAATAATCCTATATTTAAAAAATGTATACAATGAAAGCTCTATTCATTTTCCCCAAAACTAGAAAACAGAACTCCATGAATTCTGAATTCTTTTAACCTTGCTTAAATAAAATGTAGTCATTAAAGGCCTTTTTTCTTACATAAACCCCACAAAAATGTCCATTCACTCTTAAACAAAACATTTATCTCCTTTAAATAGGTCATAAACTTTTTAAAATTAAATCTGTAATTTTAATAGGTAAAAATTAATAATGAATCTATAGTTCTTTACTAGTATGAAATGTAGCAGTTTTTAGAAGGTACAATAAGAGCATGTTCTTTCTCAAAACTGCATTAATTTCATATGGTAGCAAACGAAAAATACCAAAATTTAGATCTGCAAAGGGAAGGAATGGAAAAAAGTGCAGTATAAATTTAATCTCCAGATTTTTACATGATGCTCATGTAAGCCTGAGTATGTCACTTAACTCTTGGCCACATCTAATGCTGGAAAAAAATGGAAGGGAATTCTGTAAGAGAAACCATAGGGTAGAAAAGATGCTGGTGTTGTCATTGCCCCCTCGCTGAACTCCAGTATTTATAAATTTTCTAAGTTCTGTACCTCAGTTTCTCCATCTGTCAGGTTCTGTTTTGTTTCTTTTTTTTTTTTTAACCTGAGAGTTTTTATGAAACCTCTAATTAATTGGTTGCTGTTTTTTAAATTACATTTTTGGATACAACATGATACAACACTACTAAATATTATTATGGTAACAGGTAATTAGAAGGCCGGAAAGCACAGTATTTGAGATCATAATACAAAACTAGAAAAACTGCAGGCTGTGCTATCTGTGAAGAGAAGGACACAAAAAATCCCCAATGGAAAAAAGGGAATGATGAATTTAAAAAAAAAAAAAAAAGGGCAAGTAACTTCCTTGCTATTAAAGGACTTGTGCTTTAAAAAGGCTGGGTCTCCTCCTCTCTTATGCTTCCTAGGATGATACTTGCACTGCAGTAATCAAAACAAGGAAGCAGATGGACAGGCAAAGTGGTACTGCAGCTGCTGCAGAAGATGACTATAAAATAATGTTGACATCAGTAACAGTAATTAGTGCACAGACTACAGAGTGGATGATTCGTTTTCCTATCTTCTGGAGTGGGCATGCTGCCCTAGCAAATGGGTACAATGTTAGTACCTTTAGTTTGGTTTGTTCATTTGCTCAGTTTATTAATGAAATTGAATATAATAAAGCAAATCCAACTTTTCTCCCTCTCCAGAACACTTGCTGAGGAAAGCATGTTTCGGTTTGCTTTGGTGGATGGATCTTCATTAGTAAATGGCAACATACCAACTCCTTATTTATATCTATCATCAATGTACAAAACAATTCATACTCTCCTATACAGCCATCTGCATGTACACTCCGGAATTTCAGCAGCGTGAATTAAAAAACAATCAAATCTAATAGAATAGAACAAAATCCTTCCTTTTATTCAGCGCTGGGAACATGGGGGGGTTAAGTCCACCAAAGACACGTTCCACGAGACCTTTGTGTTTCCAGGCTTATACATTAGTTACAGCAGATAACCCCTCCCCAGAGTTAAGCAGCGTATTTTGGGTGACTTTTAACAGATTTAATGCGCTGTTCTTATCTCTGCAGTCTTCTATTTCCTTTTAACTAAACAATGTTACAGCTTCAAGCCTCTAATCTCGACAGGTTTTCTGATTTATTTCTTACAGTTTAGCCTCTCATCTAAACAAGGTTTTGGTTTCTTAAAGTTCATCTTACACCTACAGAGTTAAATCCCACTTTGCCTAAAGCTATGCATGGTTAAGATAACTGACAGACTAAGGTACAAGCTAAAATCAAAAATTAATCTAAAATACAAAGTTAGTACAGGTCTGAATAAAAATTAGTAAAAAATATTATGATTTTATGGAGAAGAGATAAAATCCATTTTCTTGAGAGGCCCCTATATCAGTGTGTAGTACTTACCTGGTTTTGCCTAAACATCAACTCTACTGTTTGTGACCTCACCCATTTGTCACTTACGTGAAATCCAACAATATGAAGTTTAAGGGAAGGAAGGGTAATCAGAGATATCATGGAATATGCTTAGCATACAACCACCCAAAAGCCTTTTACATTCTAATGAGTTTTTCCTTAAATCTTCTATTGAGATGCATTTTCTCTGTTCATTTATTCTCCAAGATGATAAAATATTTCCTTTGACTTTCCTCTAATATCAAGAACTGGAACAACTCCTTTTCAAGTGCTGTTCTACAAAAGGGAGGAGTGAAAGCAGGAAGCACAGGCACAGGGTGGGAGGCACTCATGAAATGATCATTTTTCTAAGCTCCCTTTGCATCCAAACTCTTCCTGAGCCTTTCAGAGTTTCTGGTCTGTCTCCAGGTTTCAATGTTTCTCCCTAAACATGCTGATCCACTGAAGGTCAGATCCACCCAGGCAGCAATAGATATTTTTTTGCCAGATTAAACTTTTTAATGAAGCAAACATGCTAAAAGTTTGTAAACTTTTTGAGGAGTTTTCTGGGGGCTTTTTTGATTGGGTTTTATTTTTGTTGTTGAGGGGTTTTGGGGTTTTTTAACATAGAAAGAGAAGCTTGAAGTGCTTCACAGAAAAGTATTGCTCGTTGCAACACCTTCTGGAGATGGGCTTAACAGACAGATAAAATTAAATGCTGTATTTAACCTTCATTATTTGCTTTCAATGTTGAGAAGATCATGTTTGCATATGAAGAGCTTCCCCAAGATATTTCAAAAATTAAGTCAAAGTAAATTGAAATCCAGTTATACACTTGGAAAAGAGATGTCAGCAGGAACACGTCTTTTGTTTTTGCTCTCTTCTACTAAGGTAGATGAGATAGTTTCAGTAATCCTGTTCCTAACGCTGAAGAAGACCATTAATCAAATTATTCTAAATATGAATATAAAGCAATGCAATTGAATGGAAAATAATAGGTATTCAAAAGAACAGCCATAATTGTTTTTCAGGGAAGAAATTGTCAAGAAGTGAGGAACAGATGGCTGAAAGTGATGGATGAAGACACATTCTCCTATGCAAACTAACAGACTTAATTAATTACTCAAATCACATGGTATTATGGAATGACATTAATGATCCATAATAAAAACTGACAGTGGTGCATTATCAACTCTCTTTAAAACAAAACAAAAGAAATCATTACAAAAAGAACATGTTTACATCCTACAGATGTAATCCACAGACCAAAAATGTATCTTTCAATGTTAGTTTGATTTTCAACACTTCCCCATCAATTTAATTTAAAAAATATATGTAACTGTAAAATTGTAAACAAAAGCGTTCTCTGACCACATTTTCCTTAACAGAATTACTAAAGCATAGTAAGGTAAATTAAAACTTTACCTTTACTATTTCCTCTATGAAGCAGACATGTGATACGGGATCTCTTTTCTTTGTCAATACTTTCTGCAAATGCTGCACCTGTAAAAAAGAATTTATTGCGAGAAAAAGTGGCACCTGAATTTTTGTATCCCAAATTGCATGACTAGGCAAACAAGAATTAGCTGCTGAGTACCTGTCCACAAGCAGCATAGATCTGATCCATGAGTTTCTCCATGTTTGTCCAGAGGGCTGCTCGAAAAGCCGCTGTGTTCCCAGGTGTTGGCATAGCAGCTCTACCAGGGCCACCTAAATGGTTTTAAAAAACACACTGCAGCACATTTCAGCTTCTATGCGAAAATTAAAACATTAGAAATACAGATCTCTATGCACTTTGACAAAGACTTTTTTTTAAAATCAAAGCAGCCTAAACCAGCTTGAGAACAGAGCTTTGTGAATGGTCTCAGCTGCCTCAGCTGAGATGCCAACCAACTGAAGTTCAGTGGGGGTATTTCAGTGTGTGTCACTGTTACGTGCTCCACCAATTCAGACCTCCACAGAAACACCAAGGCAATGCCATGAGCAGTTGTGCAGGATGTAACAGCAAAGCGAAAAGGCAGAGAGAGTTGCTGTGAAAAATACGGGTATTACCAGCTCAGTACTTGCATGCATAGACCAACTGCTAAAAGAAAGTGATATTCCAGCTGAAGGACATGCAGCCTCTAAGCCATCACTTCCCTTGAGAGGGGCTGCATCTCTTTATTATGTTTTTCACCCCCAGCTTGTTGCAAAATGTTTTTATTTTTAAATTTGGATGTTCATATTGCCAAAGTTCAAATTTGCCTGCCCACCCAATTCCTCAGTATTCTTCAGTATCTGAGCTAACTGGGAACTAAATGTTAAATAGTGCACCATTTCTTCATATTGAACATTTTGCTCAGAAACAATTTCCATCTGACAAAAGCATCACAATGTAGGTGCAAGTTTCTTCCATTGCTTGCAAATAATTTCTACCCATGATCCTCCCACCAATACAAAGAAAGCAGAATTTGGATTCACCTTTCCATGAGAAACTGGTAAAAATATGCTGCAAAGTTGTAAACTAATAAGGAAAATTTTCTGGGCAAGTTAGTAAAGAGAGGCAGGGAAGAATAAAGAAAAGCCTCTCAGCCCAATAACACAGACCCAATTTTGGCTTACAAAGCCAAATTAGATGATTTCCGAGATATGTCTACTCCCACCCTCTACTAATTAAAGCAAGCAGGGAAACGTTCCTGAAACAGGCTTGGATTTGACAGTTTCCTCCATTTGACAATATACTGTACTCCAGTCCAAAAAAAAAATCAGTTATTCTCTGTAAAACAAGTATCTCACCTCTTGTCACAGTTTGAGATGGTTGGGTCAATACTTTGATATCCAAAGCATTTTTTATGTTCTCCTCCAGAACTGTGCAGTATCCATCCACCACATTAGCAATGGTATCCTTCAAAGTCCCAAGGTTATGGAAAACCTGAAGAGCAGTTCCCACTTGCGTAGGGTTCTGGAGAAAGAAGATATTAAAAAAAAAATTATCTTTGACTGTCATACTGGGGGCTTTTATCCAGGATGAAGCATCGTTTTAGTGGGCAAGTGCATCTTTTAAGTTCAGTCTGCTAATTCACTTAAGTAACCAGCATCCTTACTGCCTAACAGAGAACAGAGGGTAAAGGAGAGGATTGATTTCCTTTGATTGCTTAGCAATGCTTTGCTCAGCTTCCTTTGGTGCTATCCTCTGACTATGAAGGATGGAAAAAAAGGAACAGGAAGCACAGCTGGCAATACCTAACCTGGGGTGAGTTATCAGTGATTGACTCAATACTTCTGGGGTTGGTCACAGCACAGCTGGACTCAGCTATGGTGTAGCTACTAATATTGCTTCAACATGCAGTGTTTGTTACAGTACTGTAAGTTAAGTGCCCAAGAGTTAATTAAATGTGATACAGGCTTTAAAAAAAGTGCTAATGAAGGATAAGCAGAAACAAGCAGGTCAAGTCCCTACTACTGACTACTGCAGAATTTGAGTTTGTATTTCTACATTTCATGTCTAAGGCTGATAAAACTTCATCTTCCTCACAGCAGAATTAAGAATACAAAGCAATGCAGTGATTATTTTCAAACCCTGCAAAAAAAAAACCCACCAAAACAAACACACACACACACAAAAAAACTCAACACAGGAAAGTGAAAACTCTGAAAACTCTTCAGGTCCGCTGTTTAAGAGACCTTTGATTAAGATTGAATCTGATGATAATTCCACTGAGCAACACTAAACACTGGCATGGGGGCTATTTAGCAAGAGAAAAGCCTCAAATTACTGCCTTTGGAAACTAAATAGTGTCACCTATACACTAAATACTGCTTTTTTAATTAGCATTCACAGGCAATTACTAGAGGGGCCATCAGTTGATCATACACACATTAGAGATGCAGTCTTTTCTGTCATTTTAATTCGTGACTTCTGCCAGCAGTAAAGAACATTGTTCTGGCAGAAGTCCTGGCACCCAGACTGGCCAGAGGCAGCTGAGACCACAGGCACTGGTCATTACAAACCCCACCCTGGCTTCGGCACTGAGAACTGACACGATTGCCTCCTCCCTGCTGGTGGCTGCAGCAGCAGAGCCACTGACACCTGAAGGGTCTGCTGCAGAACCAACACAACTGCTCCAGCTTCCCTGGTTCACAGGTTTTTTCAGATAGACACTTTGAGACAAAGAAAGAGGGTGTGATCCACTACTTTCCAACTTGCACTGAAATCAGGGCAGTAAAGCTACAGTGCAGCTGCTGTGCTGAGGACACACTTGCTGGGACATCCATCTGCTGCAACAGGTTTCCTGATCCATTGGTGAACACTGTGTTCTCATGTTTCAGAGGTCACATCCCTATAACTACACATTCATGTCACTCTTTCTAAGGTTTCTGGAAAACATCAGAACCACAATTGAGGCAAAAAAGCCAGATCCCACCCTCCTTCCCAGCCACAATGAGGAGTTCCCAGGTTTAGGGGAATATTAGGCATGTATTATGGTTTGCAGACCTTATACTAACTGTACTGGTTTCTTTTTCCAAACAGTGTGGGAGTTAATGAGCATTCCCAGCATAGTATTACGGGTCTGGGACTTGTAGGTTTAGTTTTTTGACAACTGGGTATGCTGTAAAATTTCTAAGCATTCTGTGGGTGTGCTCGTGGAGGTGGGAAAGTAAGCCATAAAGACTGGAAAATTAATGGGATGTCAGAAAATGAAGAGTAGTATAATGCAAGGAGGGAATTTGGGGACAGAATGAACAAGAGAAAGAAAATATAAATGGGAAGAGGACAGGGAATAGAATGAAAATACTCTGGAAGGGAGAAAGGTAATGAAACTGAAAGGAAAAAAAAAAGCAAAAGTAGAAAAGACAGAACTCATTTACCAGCCTTTCCTAAATTGTTCTAATTTTTACAGAAAACTTGCAAAATTATGAAACCAGGTAGAGAGTCAGGAACACAAAATCAATACCTTACTACTACAGTAAGAGTAAGCACTCAAGCAGATTTAAGTCAGGCTCTGATGTTCATAAAACCCCCAAAAAAACCACAACAGCATCAAAAGGTGAGCTGGGGACTATCCAGCCTTGAATAATCAGTGGCCACATACTGATTTTCCTGTCAAACAGGCAGTACAGGCACAAATAATCGCAAGCAAAAGATGAATCTCAGAGCTCCCACATAATAGTTTAGTAAACTAACTCTGCAGCTACTGGTCAAGACACAAAAATATGCTCCAGCAGAGCCTGAGCTGTATTTCAGAAGAACTGATTTTAGCCAGAAGTTGTCAAACCAAAACACATCATTATGGAAACCTGCTACTCACTCAAATTGTCTTCCAAATCTAGTACCAAAGTTAAAACTAGAATGGAACAAAGATTATGCAGAAGTCCTGTTTCTTATTCGCTTTGAATTGTGGGCATGGCCACAGACAGGACTTACAGCTCACACGTTCATCTGGTGTAACAGGAACTAGAGATACATCAAATCCCTGACAACAAAGTACATTCTTTTTTTGTTTCATATATAGCAATTTTCCCACTTCAAAAAACAGTTTCTGTTTTATATGCCCTAGACAGGCTATGTAACAGTCCATTGCTGGTTTACGACTAACCCTGAGAGAATTGCAATTTTTATGCACAGCTACTTTCCAGGTTTAGACATTATGTTTAAAAAAATGAAGCCTCTCTTGGGCAAAAACATTATGTGAAAAGTGAATGTTGAAAAGCAGGAAGGAAACAAATTATTGTACTTTCATGCTTGCATACATACCTTAAAATTAAACTGCTTATCATTAATACACACTAGACAAAAAGTTGAGACCAGTATTACAGAATTTGCCACTACCAACAGACTTTGTCCCTAATAACTTCCTCCTATTTGACAAAGCTTAAACCTGAACAGTTCCAAGATGCAAAAGACTGTCACGATTTTTATCGAATGGAAAACATGCAACAGTGATTTACAATGGAAAATGGTATCACATCAGAGAATAATATTCAGAACAGTATCCAAGAGGAACAATAGGGAAAATAATATCACTACTTTTGATATGGAATTTAATGAGTTCATCAGCAGTATTTTATAACCAAGTTGTCTGTCACTGCAGGCAACTATACTGAGCAATTTTAAAGCATTATTCTTAGCATCTTTGTCCATAAAATTCTATGTCACTTTTTGTTTTAAGTGTCTTGCTCTATAAATAAAGACTCAGAAGTTTTTACCAAACACAAAGCAGACTGATTCTACTATGTAAAAATGTTAGATTAAGAGCAATCCTGCTTCTCAGAAGATAGTGTCTTAAAACAAAAAACCCTTTTACACAATACATTAGCACAGTAAAAAATTTGTCCATATGCCATAAACTTTAAGTTTTGGCAATCAAGAGAGTAGGGGGCCAAGAAAAACAGAACAGCATTTAGTAATATGTTAGCAATACAGCATAATCTAAAGTGCATAAACACAGCCATACACCAGTGAAATAAAACCATGACCCCATAAACTGTGGGCCCACAACACTACCTACTCAAAGAGTAACTACAGTGATCTTCAGATGCAAAAATTACAAGGATTCAAGGAATTATGGAGAGATGCATTAAGGCCACCAATAATACCCTTCTCCATTCAAAGCACTTCTCCATCTGGCATGTCATAACATATGTTACATGGAAACTAAATTCCACAAATTTAAGAGCTTAGGAAGCCTCAGTGAATCATCAGTTCAACATATGATGGAAATAAAGAAAAATCAACTTGCTCCAAAGCTAGTTCTACCATGAAACAACTCTCATCCATATTTTAAACATTGAGGTTTCTAAGCATCCATCAGACAATACATTAAATAGCTCAGTCACAAGGGTTACATCAGCCACCACCTGAAAACAAGGCCTGTGTATTTCAATTTATGTTTTAGCAAAACATAAACACACTCATTCAGCAGCAACTATGAAGAGATGTTCATACCAGATGCACTTGCTCATTTTCTCTATCAATGACAACTGTTCATTTTATTAACATCATTTTTGATTCATTTTATCCCATCCCATCCCATTTAGTTCTGTAGACAATCACAGACAAGCAGAAAAATAAAGTGTCATGCAGTCATTAGTATGAATGTGTGTTTTTCACAATTAAATCACGTGGCTGTTTTTGAGAGCAGGCGACCAGACTCAAACCCCAGGAGATGCTGTCCAGGCCAGCATGACAGCCACAGCCATTCTGCAGAGCAGAACCCCTTTTGGTCACTTCCTTTCCCACACAGATAATAACCCTGTGAAGACTAAATAGAAATGTCATTAGAGACTTAAATAAATATATATCACATTTCTAATTTGAAAATATCTCCTAAGATGGAATCAAGGATTTTTTTTCAGTGAAATGCCAATATTCTAACTATTTTATATTGTTCAGGATTGTAGTGTTTTATTTGATGATTGCTACTAGTGTTATCAGAACAACCTCATGAAAGAATGGCTAAAGAAAGAGCAAGATTCTTTTTCATCACTGGAAAAACAGTTTGGATGAGCAAGCCTGGTCCTCATAAGGGAGTGTGGTGATGACACTGAACTAATTTGGGGAGATTCCGAGTCAGGGCAAACCGAAAGTAAGAAACTTGGATGACAGGCAAAACTAATCAGCTTAAGTGTTACAAACACAGCTTCCAAACTCACACTCCACCTTCTCAGGGTATGGGCCTTATCATGTGGTTCCTTATTCTCCACTCAGTTCTTCACATCATTATTTCTTTATCCAGGGCAAATCTGTCCATAAGATCCCACGCTGCAGGGTTTTCACCTGTGTGGACTATCAACTTCCTTCTCAAAGAAATATTTATTGGCAAAAATATTTTTGGTCAATACTATCTGTGACAATTACTACAACTTTCATGAAGAAGTATTGTTACAAATGTAAGTAATTGTTAACTTCCATTTAGTTAAATTTCACAAGTACCTGCACCACCAATAAATCAGAATAGCTCTCCAAGGAAATGCTCTTTTCACGTTTCAGTTTGGAAGGATCACACACAGAGAAGTCAAACTCAGAGTAGTCCCTTACTTAGAAATTATGTTCCATGGCTCCTAATGTACACGAGAACATTTCTAATTTGCTTATTAAAACCAGAACAGTAACTCTGACCAAAAATCTTTATAATTCTGTAGAGAACCACTGACCTTGTTCAGGAAAGGCAGTGGCAGGAGCCCAAAAGAAAATTTTCACTACATAAAAACACACACACACACACATATATATGTATGTATGCATGTATGTATGTATGTATATTACTCAACAGCTGTGATTTCAGTGTCCTGCCATATCATACTCTTACTTAGTAAAATGTTTACCACATCCCGTACACAAGCAGTAGAAGTGTAATACAGCCCAAAAAGCATTACTTATGTTGCTTACCTGAAGGAAGATCTGTAATTACTAATTAGTCCCAGAATTACTTAAACAGAGTGGTCTGACAACATGGCAAGCAACAAATACCACAAATTCCCTAGCCATCAAGAAATAATCAGCATTAAAATACAATAACCCTAGAACAGGATGCACATTGAAATAACCAATTGATAAACTAATGTATATTCTCTGACAGGGAATACAAAAGGCTACTGCAGACTTTCCAGAGCAAATGCAAAAACAGTTTCCAGATTATACTTTGACTCGCTCTTAGTATTGACTAATTTCATTTGGTAGAAGATTTGCTATATTGGGAACTATTTCAGTTGTTTTTCTAAGTTTACTTCACACAGCTCATTTTGTTTGTATGAGAGAGCAGTTGCTATTTCCAACACAGTACAGCTTCACTAGGTCCAAAAAAGACCCTTTTGTGAGACTGAAAGTCCTGTCAGATCTTCCTTTATAGTATCTGTCCCTTCTCCTTGTCTTGCTACCATTACAACACGCTGTCTCCTTCAAATAATTTTCCCATAAATAATGACAAGTACTGCTTGAAGACCAAGTGATTGAGAAAGGTTTGGAAGCATTTGCAGCTACCAATTACGAGTAGTTCTTAGTGATTTCTTACAGACCCCAAAAGTGAAAAAATGAGAAGTAACTCCAGGAAAAGCTACACTTCAATTTAAGGAGATCAAATAGGCAAGTACTGAAGAAAATTTGGCCACCTCAGTCACAGTCAAGGCAAAATGACCGATTGAGCAGCATTAATAATTTAGTAACAATTGTTGGAATTCTTGCTTTGAGATATCACTCAGCTATTTTAATTGCGGAAAAAAGTAACAAAAACCTAAAAGTAGAAATTAAATGGCAATGAAATTCAGCTGCAGTCTAAAAACAGTATTTTATTTCATTTCCAAAAGTCCATGCCTCAAAAAAATTAATTGGTATATCACTACTCCTAAAAATGAGCCTACTTAGGGAAGCACATCTCTATGTTCATTATCACCCCATCTGTCTTTTACTCTGTTCATCTCTAAAATCTGAGCAATAAATGAAAAGGTCAAATTGACAATGTAAAGCCAGAGAATACAGGCTCCTTTCTAATGATACTTCAGTTCTTCCTGGTTTGGCCTTTGCAGTGCTGAGAGGAATGAGAGGTTAAGATATTACTATTTTCTATAGAAATGTAATAGGCAATACTGATGTAACACATTGGCTAGGTGAGAAAAGCACATTTTAAGCCTAAAGAGGCAAGAGTCCCAAAACTAGGTATTTAAATATGTTTAGGTTATAATATCTACCTGCTGCAAGCCCATGTTTGGAATACACAACTTCTTATGGTAGAAGGACTTTCACATGAAAGGAGAACAGCCATAAAGTACAGTTATAAACCTCATCATGTCCTCAAACTAGGTCCACCTTCTGTTTCCTAGAATAGCAAGAAGTAAATAGCAAGAAGCAAATAGCAAGAAGCATTGCACTACAAAGGTTGAGGGGAAAGGAAAAAAAAAAAAGAAACAGTAGCAATAAAATACTAGAAAGCAAAGAAACAAGAATTTTCAACACAGCTAAATAGCTTGCCAAAACACTTATTCACTATAATAGTGTAATCAAAGCAACAGATGGCTAAGAGCTAATGGAACAGAAAGGCATCAGGAACTGTTGTAAAGAATTATCTCATGAAACATCAAGCAATGTTCCAAAGTTTACCAAGCCTTAGGCTATCAACGTGACAGCAATTTCAAAGGAAGTATCTGGCACCTCTGAGGACAGTGAGGACAGATCAGCTAGATCAACTAGCCCATACAAATGCTGTATTTGAGTGTAGAAGAGCATAAATTAAGAGTAGAAATGATACAAAATTATAAAAACTAACAGGCAAGAAGGAAATGGGAGCGTTTGAGCCAAATCAAGCTTCTTAAAACGCTTCTCTCACCTCTTACACAACTTGCCCAATCTCTACAGCCCTTACTGACAATGAACTAGGTCACATCTGAAGATGCAGCTTCTCTATTAAAAAACACAGCTGTCCCTTTCTGATGAAGGTTAGAGAGCAGAAGACAAGGTTGGAGCATTTCTCCTGCCCTTGACCAACCTCAACTTGTATCTGCCAACTCAAGTCCCATCACTGAAGAACAGAAGTATAAGGACACAAAAATCTCACAGCTAATTCTGGTGTCTGGACAGAAGCTTGTGACCAGACACTTTCCCCTGCCTATTAATATCGTGATGCACGTGCTCACCCTGTTAGCTGTTGAACAAAGGCATGACAAAACAGAAATGTCAAGTTTAACTCAGTCTTAACAATTAACATTAGGGACTAGCTACGGAAGGGTTATAACTAATTTTTTCTCTGTTTACCAAAAAAAAAAAAATCTGATTTCAGACAAAATATCCTCTAAGTGGTATGCTCTGAATGATTTAAATTTCTACCAAAAGCCATCTGGGTTTTCTTGTTCTCCTGCTAGTCTTTGCAACAAGAAAATTACCTATTCAAGTGACAACATCTCAATTCCAGAATCTGTGCATGTATTGTCAACAGCCCTCAAGTATTTAGAAGGAATGAACTCCAAGAAGTTATTTTATTTTAAATTCTTTTCACTTAGTATTTTCATACTCAGCTACAGACAGACCTCCATCAAGGTCAGATTGCTGTTGGATCACATTTAAACTCAATTTTTTTCTTCTTAATACAAAGCTCAAATTCATTGTATCCCCCACCTACAGGAAAGTCTGCAGATAATTTGGTGAAGAATTGTAGCATCACGGAATGGTTGAGTTTGGCAGGGACCAGTGGAGATGACCTAATCAACCTACTTGCTCAAAGGAGGGTTTTACCAGACCAGGCTGCTCAAGGATGAGGTAGAAGACATTTTTCTTCTCCATTTTCCTTCCTAGCTCTTTTTACAGTTCCAGGAAAATGCAACAATGGACTTGTGCAGTCATTTTCACTGAGTTTCACTGAGGCCAGTTTAAAAGAGAGCAAGCACATGTACACACATCAAACACTTCTTCAATGCTGGCAGTGTTACCCACACCCTGACAGCAACATCAGTCTTCCAAATCCTCTTGTAAATTTGTCCTCTGGGAGAAGCCTCTTCTAGTTAGATTCAACTTTTAAAGAAATATATTCTATGTTTCTAGTATTTTTAAAAAATAAATGGTCAGTCTCTTTAAAAACAAATGGGCAGAGCTGTATTACACAAAAACTTTACTATGAAGGAAAAAAACCTGAAGCCATCTAAATAAAAAGCAACACTGCACCTGGCTTTGCCTGCAGCTCTCACATGCACTGGGATCCAGTTCTACCAGTGAAAAAAGGTAGTTCCCACCCCCCAGTTCAGTTATCAGCCTGTAATGCAATTTGAAGCTTTCACACAACAGGAACTTACAGGGGGTGCCACCTGCAGAAGGACAGAAGGGAGGCAAAAGAGGAGAAGAAAAGGCAGTTAAGGGCACCTCTTCTTCCACACAGAGGACATTACTCAGCATCTAAGAACTGCAGCATGTTGAGGCAAGATTTCTCCTTTCTAATGCAACGTTCTGTTCGGTTCTGTATGCTATTTCAAGCTAATTCAAAGGTTTAAAACTTTTTCTACCATAAGAACACATCCAAATATACAATAATGCAGAATTTCATGTGGCACTGAGTAGTAGATCAAGTGCACAGTGAAACAGTTTTTTCCAAGGAGATTAAGACAAAGTAGATTTTTAATCTGAGAAAGAGGCAAGATGAATTATATTATCTTATTTAGATGAGTATCATGGCTAGTCGATCATATTTTTCACTCTGCTCTATGCAGATGTGGCTTATTAATGCTTTGTACGTTCTTCTTGGATCACCTAATTGCATTATTACAGAACCTGCTAACAATCAACAGTCAACAGTACAAACCACAAATAGAATTACAGTCTGGGAGAGGCGTTTAACAAAAACATACTATCTTATCTGGACAGAAAGAACCTCAGTGTAGCTTTAGTTTTGAAGAGAGACAGATACACGAAAGTACCAATTAAAAAGACTGGGATGGATTATACAGAGACCGAGCTAAAGCCAAGATCAGCCTCTGCTCAGCTGCATCCCTGGAATTTAGCAGAATTTCATACACACTGCTTACCTTTGAGTATTTAAACCAAAACAGAAATATTTTAATCAATTTGGTATAAAACACTCAAATGGATAAAGAAGACTATCTTATTTAAGCCCATTCTTCAATGACTAGATCCATGTAAATAAAACACTGCAATGTCTGATAAACAAAAACCTTCATGGTTCTCATTCCAATCTTACCTCAACTATTTTCAGCAAGATCTAATCTTAGCCTGCCTTTCTTCATCTATAGCAAGGCAAACACCACTCCCTTATTTCACAGCTCCACCTGACCCATCTCCCAGTCCATCCTCCAGCCCTTCTGTAATCCTGTTCTCATAACAGCTCCTTCCATTCCTCTTTCTCTTTGGAGTTCCCTTCAACTCTGAAGCTTACTTTTCCACTTTCTGTACTGACACAGACTGTTCCCAGTCTCCCCCATTCTACCCCTGCAGCATATTTTATTTACAAAGCCTTTCACAGCTGAGCAGTTCATAGCAGTGACCCAAGTCTCTCTGCAAATAAATAGATGAATCAATTACCGTACTTGCATTAATTACTGTAAAGTATTAGAATCAGATACATTCTTGCTCTTATAGGTATTATCTATCTTGCTGCAGTTTCAGTTTGTCAGTGTGGTCAGAGCTACCCAAGACGTAATGCCTGACATGTTTCCAGCCCAGAGAAACCACCTAAACAGATGGACAACCAGAACACAGAAACAGACTATGCAGCAGCCTCTAATTTAAAATTATTTCTGTCTGCAAAGAAAGCTGAACTCAATATTATTAAACACTCTTGTGTTTACACAATAGATATTCTGTGAGGAATAATTTTTAGTGATCACAAATGACATAACTAGTCTCAATGGGGACATCTAAAACACATCATTTTTAATAGCTTTCCAAGGTGTTCTGACTTTTTTTTCCACCTCACACACACCCTGCAGAGCTGCTAATTCCTTAGAATTTATTTAATAGCTAAAATTTTTTGGCCAGTGATGCCACCTAAATTCTTCAAAAAGCATTATCTAAGTTAATACATATTTAAAACATCACCTACAATGCAAATTTTCATGTTTGGTTGACAACTGGCTAAATTAATTGATATGAATCTTCAAAGAAAAGGACCAGGAGTGAATTTAAAAATTATCCAGCTGATCCTCATATAAAATTGTCACTAAACAGAATACAAAGATTTTGGCAAACAGCTAAGTGATGATTCATAGCAGAGTGAAGGGATATAAAACATTAATGACTTCTCAATTTTCACCTATTACTTTACCATAAAAGACAGTTATGTAAAAATATTGTTCAGATCAGACACATTTTCAGGAATACCCATTTATAGAAACTATTTATAAACCACTTTCTTGCACTATCATAAGAACAGTAGCAGAAATTATGAGATTAGTAGGGCCACATAATAATAGATCCTTACAAATAAATGCTGGAAAGTCAAGGCTATTTGTTGTGCTGCAGTGAAAAGTGCAATAAAGTGCTTGCAAATACTCCATTATCCAGTCACAGATTTTCGGTCTAATTCTGCATTTATGAGTCACAAACACCTACATGGAAAAAAAAAGAAAGAAAGAAAAAACCCAGACACATAATCTGTCAATCCACTTTGATTAACCATTTAGACAGGCCAGGAACAGTGAAGAATTTCACGTTTACAAAAATACCATGTCACAGTTGGACAGCAATTGTATTAGGCTTCCTAAATTACCTCTATACAGGGCCAGTGCACGATGGCAAAGTGATATAAAGCTTTCTGTATCGCAGCTGAAAGCACACAAAGTCTGCACAATCCCATAATCTGTTTCTAATTCAGTATACATATTTCAATAAATGCACTGAGACTCATCAAAATCTGAAAGACTAGGATCTCACAGGACAAGAGACTATCATCATGTCTATTATTGCCAAGGCTTTATAACTCAGCAGTAAAAAGTTTAAGTCAAGATGTGAAAATTAAACCTCAGTTAATTTTAAAATAAAGCCTCTATTTTCCTAAATTTACACAGAATAAAAGATTAATCTACTAGTTCAGAATGACTTCACCATCACCAAGTGGAGTTTTTTCATTTTTTTCTTAATAATCCTTTAAGAATAGCAGTATCTTTAATTAAAAAAAACCCTTTCCTATTGTATTCGCTATTTATAAGGTATTGCTTTGCAATACTTCCAGCAACAACAAACACCACCACCAAACATTACAAAATATGCCCAGGAACTTCAGTGACCACAGGAAGATGAAATACTTCAGTATTTGAATTCACATTTTTTGGAATATCCCCAGAAAGCGTCATATTTAAGTGATTAATCACTGGCATTCCAAACATTTATTCTAACTCAGAAACATTAATGTTCATATATATAGATCTATCTACATTATTATGCATCAGCACAGTGCTGAAACAGAACAAAGCAAACCTATCAAGCATAACATCACTACCAGTACCACATTTGGGTCATTTTTTATCATCTGTATGCTACACTAATAACAACAAAGCGTATTTGATGGTGTTTTCTTTAGCAAGGGCACAGAGAACAACTATAAAGTGACTTTTGGGATCTAATATATTCACAGCACGCTTCGCATTTTTCATCCAGAAAATATGAGGAATCATCTACAACTGAAATGTATGCTAAAGATACATTTATTTAGTTATTGTTGTATGCACCACCTTCTTTTGAGCTTTCTGAATAATCTGTCTGCCTACGTTTTCTTTAAAAAAAAACCAAAACCAACAAAACAGCTGGAAACACAAGCTAGATTTTATAGCAAATGTGTCTCACCAACCATAAAGGACAATATTGCCACCAGAGCATTATAACACATTACATAACTGAGCAGTTTTAGGTCCCAGGTAAGAAGTCCATTGCAGGATGTACAATTGCAAAGCTGAGCCCAGAAATGCATTTTCCCCCAGTGAAAGACAAGAATATGCATTTTCTCTTGAACACTGCTCTATGCACTTCCTTCCTCTTCAACTATGCCTGTAGAGGAGACAGTAGAATCTGACAAATACTAGGACTTTGAACAGCTGAAAATTCACTTCCATTTGAATCCGTGGTCGTGACAGGTTTCCATAGTACTTTCCTGCAGCAATCACTGTTTCTGCCTTCTCTATTTCTATTTTAAAAAATAACTAGCAAAAAAAAGGGAAATTAAAAAAAAAAAGAAAGTGGGGACAGGGGGAATGCCTAACTAAACTGCCTCTGCATCACAGCCAGAGCAGCACAAGAAAGGAAGCAATACTAAAAGATGCTGTTTGCTGTCCCTTCCCCCTTTGCAGGTTTAAATCACTAGAGTATAGGCGAGCTTATTTTTAACATCAGTTCCAACCATGTGAATTCCTGGGTAAGAAGTAATAGCAGCACAGTTAATGAACAGTTTGGGAAACAGCTCTTCTTTCAATGGCTTAAGTCTTTAAGTTATAGGGATGTGATAGTTTTGGCTTTAGTCAGCATAGGGCCCCATTTGGGCTTCAGTTTTTAGCAGGCCCCAAAGGATATGACACAGATTAGAGGGGACAGGTACCATCTGACTTA
>JAWWEV010000043.1:13135785-13154767 GCA_035583235.1 Hafferia zeledoni
TTACTCTCCTGCTCTGGGAGTGGACTTTTTGAGTGGGTACCAGGCAGTTGGCATTCTGCCAGCTAAAACTTTAACAAGGGAGGAAAAAGAAAGACATTTACTAGAGTTTAGACTCAGCTATATAAGGTGTGATTTTCAGCAAGTCACTGGGACCAAAATTCAGAAAATGAGCCAAACACAGAACTTCCCAAATACACTGTCCACACCAGGCTACAATTATTCTTCCCTTTGTCATGTGAATATCACATCCCTTGGGGATTCACCATCTTTATTGAGTAGATCCAGCCTCTAAGGACAAATGAAGTGCACTACTCAATGACAAGCATGTAACAGATCACCCAGCAGTGACATGCCCTAGTCCCAAGCCCTTTGGCAGCCACAGCCGTGGGCACCACTCCAGCCCTGCCCGATGCTTCAGGGCAGGTCACTCCCAAATGAGACAAGGCAAAGCATTTCAGACTTAGGATGACCCTGGCTCTTGTCCCCATTTCCTGAAGAAGTGCTTTAACACTTCTTCACCAGAACTCTGTTTTCATCCCTTGTGCAGTGAAACAAGCAGTCACCCAGACCTAGAAGGAAGCCCCAGGTACTTATGCTCAGGAAAGGCAGCAGCAGGTAACCCAGCAAAACCACCCCTAGAATGGCTGCAGATGTGTGCTGAGGTTCAATTCTGATACAGTGACATTCCCTGCTGCAAATGTCATTCTTCAGTGCTTAATTCAACTCACTCAGCTCGCACAGAAGACTGCAATGGCATTGTGAGCCCCACTCCTGCACGCTCACACCACTCCTCACTGCCACAAGCCTTACTGTGCATGGCAACACCTGGGAGCACTGTAAGGCTGGTGCATGACCTCTCTCTCTCTGGGCTTCTGTTCTATACCTGCAAAACTCAGATGCTGGTACTTCTCCTCTGTCACAAAGGTGCTGTAGGGATAACAGCAAGAGGAATGGTAAGGAATTTTGGTAATGCAGATTATAGAGTTATCTAATGTAGAGGGACTGAGCAAATCAAGGTAAACTTTTACTGAAAATGCCACTCCCTCAGCTCAAAACAGAAAATCCAGAATACCAGGGAACAGCAGCTCCTTTTTTGCTATGCACACAAGGAAACAATGCAGAGTAAACATGCAACTTGGCACAGTGAATTTCTGGAAAATGGAAAAAGGTTTCTCAATCTTGGAAGCTGGTTTCCTTCTGCAGGAAACCTGGGCAATGTACATGATCAAAAGAGATGTTTATTGACTTAAATACTGCAATTTAGTTCTACCTTTTAATTAACTGATCCATTAAAAAACACGCACACATTTGTAACAGCTTACACAAGGACTAAACAAAAGATCACAACTGAGCATGTCAGCTATAAGTTGTATTTTTCTAGTTATGTACCAGTAAATAAAGTCACATGGACTGACAAAAAGTAGCGATATTAAAAGATACACAGAACTATGCACAAGGTCTCTTTTAGACATTAACAGGTTTCATGTGATGTCAGATACTCACTTTTTGAGAGAATTAATATTTTAGTTTTTACATTATACGTACATATTTTAGTCCCTCTAATTATCAAGCTAAATATAAAAGTTGTCTTCATTTTCTGGTCAGCAGACATCCTAAATAGAGACTAAAATGCCATTTAAAAATGGACTGTTGCCATAATGTCTGATGACTGAAGTTCACTAATTTTTAGATTTTTTTTTTAATAGAAGTCCAGAGGAATTCAAAGAAACAGATCTTCACTATGCAATACTGTGCTTTATTGATGTTCCAAGTGGATCACCAGTGTGTTGTAGACATTTTTAATAATGCTGTCACATGCTAAACAAGTTAAGATCAAACCCACACAATTCCAGTTTCAACATAATGACACTATTGCCAGTGGAGAAAAGGTACAGCTGAGAGAAGGGAGAGATGTGAGGAATGGACAACTGAAGAAAATTATCTACTGTCCCTTTCAGTTTATTAATACAGTATGATGCTGAGTTAATGCAAGTGCTACATTCTGCACGCACTGACTTCTTTATGTATAAATTTACATTGTGCCTTGCTGCTAAAGTTCTGCAGTTTCACTCAACCTAGTAAGTACTGTGTCCATCTTCAGTGATCTCCAGTATAACTCACTTTGAAGAAACAACCTCCAATATGGAAACTTATTAGGTTACATGTGTTAACTACCTACACAAAATTATCCATCCCTAATGTGCACTTAAGTTCCTAAGATGTGAGCTACAGTCTACCCTTTCTCTACATGACTCTATTATCTCTACAGCTGCACACAAGCTTTTCAACACAATTTTATATTAAGCCAGAGAGTGGGTGTGGTGAGTACAGCACAAATATTTTGAGAGAAATTCCTGACTGGATCCTTTGAAATTTTATGCAGCGTCTTAAAAAAACATTACCCCTCAAAAGACCAACAGAGTTTCTCTGATTATTCCTGACTGTGTGCAGAGCACTTCTTAGACATGCATAGAGTTGCAGCAAACTACAAACACATGCACTGCATTTCAACCTCATGCTCTAATTTAAAAGCTTTAGTAAATACCAACTGAAAGTTTAAGCACACAGACTTACATATATTTTCTGAATGCCAGGCATTATTGAAACATATTTTTACTTGGGACAATATATTATTCAAGCTTGGAACTCTACAGCACTCATCATCAGAGTGTCCTTTTCTCAGGCACCATTTTGTTTCCAAGACCAAAAATTCCTCCCATCTCTGCTTAACAAAACTCATTTCATCAGTCCAACCAGCAATTATTTTAACATTTTTGTTTTCTTAACTTCAAACTGACATCATTTGTTTCAGCCAATGTCACTAGTTATTTTATAAGTTACTTGTTACTTTTTAAAGTTTCTTCATCTTCTGTTTAACACAAACATTATTGGTTTCTTTTGTTGTTCGCTTATCACATCCAGCCACTGATGACCTTGTAGGTGAGAAGGCTCCAGGTAACTTTTACCTAAAAATGTAATCATTCAGATGTTCAGCATTCTGACAAACCACAATGATTTCCTCTTTTTTTTTTTCACTTTCAAAGCATGCTGCTGGTCCAGATACATGAGAGAGCAAACTCATGGTACTGAATGCCCTTCAACCCCATCAAGTAGTGTGCCAACAGATTCACAAACTTACCAGTGTGTGAAATACAGTATTGGATTGTCAACAAGCTGATTTACTTTGTTTACAGCAGCACACATTTTCCATTAGTGAAATTTCAAACCCATTAAAAATGTGATTGCCTTGTCAGCGGTAAATCCTGAAGCAAACACAGGGATGCCCAGCCCTTCTGGCTGGAGAGGCCATTGCCTTTGTGCAAGTGCAGAGAAGGGCCACAGTCCATGTTCCCTACTCTGTGAGAAGACCACAGCACACACAGCAGTGGTGGTGTGTGTGTCATGGGTGTGACACTTGCTGGAGAGTCGGCCCTCGGGTCCTTTCAGCTGAGCTGTCTCTTACATGTGCACCCACTGCAATCAGGGTGTTGGATGATCTGTTCTGGTGCCAGTTCCAGGACACTGTGTCACAAATAAGCTCATAAATTTACTACACAGATTGCAAAGAGCTTTGGAAGGAGTTCAAGTTTATACTCCTCTAAAACAATGGTATCTACAGACAGAAATACAAAACATCTAGCAGAAATTTACCCTGTTATTCGTAAGTCTAGTTTTCATTACTCCCACCTGACTCAGGTTTGTCCACATCTTTCTTGACATGTTGAATTCACTTCTAGAACCCACAGTGCCGAGTGGCTATAGCACAAGGGTTGCTACACATGAGTAGAGCACAGGCATTATTCCATGTATCCTTCTGTTTACACCTCCCAGTACAGTATTTTGCTCCTCTATATCTGCTTTACATGGCTGACATTCAGCCTGTAATCCACTACAACTTCAAAATCCTCTTCTGAAGGTCTATTATGCACACAGCTGTTTCTGTTATATAGCTATGCTTCTCTTCCCTTTTTCCTTTTCTTCACAGAGTACCTTACACTTGTTCCTTTACAATATCATCCTATTTTTTCAAATCAATTTCTCAAGATCATTCTAACTCTGTCCTTACAAGACCTCTTAATCCTCCCTAGACAGGTGTAGCCTGAAAATTTAATAAGTATATTCTGTATTCCATCATTCAGACCATTAATGCAAGCACTGAATAGCGCTAGCCCTGGGGCAAATCCCTGCAGAACGTGGTACATTCTTCCATTTTGGAACAGAATCAACACTGTGTACCATTTTCCAAACTGTTCTGCAATCATCTTGTAGCAGTTTCTTCTAGATTATCCTTCCTCAGTTTGAATTTGAAAATGTCATAGGTAAAACTGCTACAGACAAAATATCAGACCCCACCTTTCACACCTCCATACACTAAATCAATCACCCGAACAGAAGGAAACTAAGCTGGTCTGACAGGACTCACTCTTAAGAAACATGTGCTGATCTAGAGGTAAACTCAGCACACGCCTGTTATCAGGTATTTCTGAGACACCAAGGAAGTGTATGAGTGTGGGATCATGTTCACACATGCAACATAATTAAAATTAAATTAATGATAATAAATAATTAATTAAGGTTGATCACTACTAGAGCACATCATCCTAAGCACAGATATCAGCTGCTTGAAATCTGTAACCCAAAGAATTACATTGAGGTGGAATATTCTGTGGAAGGAGAACATCCTCTTCTGAGCACCTCAGGAAATTACCAGAAAAGTATTTCCCTTTTCCAGGATAAAATAAGTTACATATTCTCTTCCAGCATCCAATTTCTTTTAGAAATCAAAACTAGATAGTCTCTAAAATTTTCCTTTTAAGGATTAAATGTGGTAGCTCAGAAGTTCTAGAAACAACAGTTAAATCTTTGAACTGTCAGTGGGTACACTGGTCATCTTCTTGTATGGCATACTCTCGTGGCACATTACTATTTTTAAATAATATCTATTTTAACAAAGATGTTAGAAGGAAAACTAAACTTCAGTCAATACATTTAGAAGGCCAAAAGATTTGTTATCTCAGAAACACATTTGATTTCAGAAATATAAAATGCCAACAAAGCAACATAACTGAAAATGCCAGGAGAAGTACTTAAAAGATTGTTTTAGCCTTCAAGATGTGTTCCAAAATTACAGGTGCTGAACTAACTCATAATTAGCCTAACATCTAATTGCTGACACTCCCCAGTACCATGAGTGTTTACTGGTAAGGAACACTTCATGAGTTGTTTCATCAGTATGTTTACTTTTACACTCCTGTCATACATCATTTAATATCCCATATTGCTGGTAATCCTTGTAATAATCCCATTTTTAGTCTTTCATCACTGACTGCTTTAACTGATCTTGATTATTCTGAGGAAGATGATTTGCACAGTGAAAATGTAGAAGAATGCAAGAATACCCACAGTAATAAATGAAAATTGGGCAACTAATCTCAAAGCAGCTGAGTGATAGCCCAGTCAGAAAAGTCACCTGCTGCCAAACCAAAACCTCCTCCAGCTGAAAATCCTGAAAATTCTGCCACTGCATGTCTGCCCTCCACAACACAGGTATTGTCCCTGTGTATCTGAAGTCCTCCTGTGCATCTGCACCCTGTCACACTGCCTGTAACAGGGGAAATTGCTTTTTTGATATTTTGAAACACCAGCACTCCCTTTTTCAGGAGCACATCCTCAATGGAGAGCGGGTAAGCTACACTACAGCAAACATCCATTACTGTGGCAAGGAAAAAAGATGAACATTTTCTCCCTTAAAAACCCAACAAACTAACAGATAAATTAACAGATAGGTTTTTCTTTGATTCTTTAAATCAAACTGCATCTCATCTACAAAAACGTGCTTCAGTTCTTGCAGATTATACAATCTTACATATGTAAGAGATTATATGTAGCATTTAAAATTATACTGATTCTTGAGTCATATGTCATTCTTCTCTTTCACCTTAAAATCTAAAGAAACTCCATATTCAGAGTCTTCCTTAAAACTGTTTGATAGTCACATATGTTCTCATTATTAAGAATGGAGATAAACTTCAGCTAAAGGAGGAACAGTGTAAGTCATGTGATTCCATCACAAAACTGGAGCAGGAAGGCACACACATGCTACGTGATTCAATGTTAATTTGGTGTGGAGACTACAGATCCCTTCATATCAGCAACAGGGTGTGCTAGAGGTTATTACTTCCAGTTAATTAATGTTAGTAATTCCTTGCAATGTCTTTAGCTGGCCCTGGATACAGTATAGGGTTCTGACCAGGTTTTCGCTCTACACTGCCTTTAAAAAAATTTTTGTCCAAACATTTTTTTAATAAAGTTATACAGCATTTAAAAATGCAATAAAAACAAAATACCCTGTACAAGTATTGAGATGTCCTTAAATTCAATAGAATTTGTCCACCACACTAGTTTTCATCAAACTCAATCACAGCTGATGTCAAGAAAGTTCCTCCTCTGGCAAAAGGCAAAAAGAAAAAACATATATTTCCAGACGTTTGGGAAGGTTTGTCCACTCTCCTCCACACAGCAAGTGCCTGAAACACTTTATCTTCCCAAGGTGCCTAGAGCAAGGAAACCCAGGGCATACACATGACCATTTGTATCTGTGCCTTTGATAGCTTATTTCAGATTCAGATGAATCAGAAATAAGCTAAAAATATTGGTTATCATGGAAAAAAACCCCCATAATACAGTCTTTCATGTTTTAGCATTTCAGAGTAAGCGCCTGAAATAGTATTCCACCCACACTTGAAAAATTGAAGATATGCAAAAACTCCCATGTGCAACTTTATTATCTATTATTGAAATGGGAAAATGACAACATTGGCAAAATTTTGCCATTTTTGGTAATAAAGTAGGAAAGAAAATGAATTGGCTTCAGTCCTGAACATTCTAGTGAACAGCTGGGAAGGAGGAGGCAAACAGCAGCATCCTAAAAGCCAAACTGAAAAAGATGAGCCATGGATTGAGAAAAGGTAAAAAGAATGCCCAGCTTTCTTTGGCTGGATAGAAAAAGGGAAAAACAAAGAAAAAAATAACTGTAAATTATGTACTAATTCTGATGACACGTTGCTGCCTGTTACAAGGCTGGATTAAGACAAGTAACATAAAGACCTACTACAAAACTAAATAAAAGCTGTGTGCTTTAATTCTACGACATAAAAATTGGCCTTTTTTCCACCAAAAAGCCTACCATAGCTATTCACTATAATCATAAATTATATTCAACTATATCTCCAACCATTTTGACACCTTCCATGCCTTTTCCCTCCTCTAGTTTATTTTTTTGTAATACTCAACTAACAGGTACAAAACAACTCTTAATTATCTCAGTGAAAATTAAAGGTAAGTGAAAATACAAGATTACTTTTTAATTATAAAGTCTTTCTTTATTAACCAACATCTCTTCAAAAGGTATTAGAATGCTAAAGAGAGTGCACTCAATACTTCTCAAGGCCATCTGAGAAACATGTTTCCTGAGAAAATTTACAGCAACGTCCAAAACGTGAGAAAGAATACCATGGGTTTAGTGGATCTTTTTAGCCTTCACGTGTGTATATATGTGAAATTATGCATTCCACAAATCTTCTCTTGCAGCTTTTGAGAAAATAAGCAGCTCTGCTTTGCTTTCTACATGTTCATACCACGTGCACATCTGTGGTAGAGCAGTAGTTACATCAGTTCTCAAACTCAGGGTCCCCTGCATGCAGCAGGTCATAAATAGTATTCTTCTCCAAGGCACAACTGGCCTTTTTTTTGCCAGGAAGAAACAATCTCAAAGATGGTCTAAGAGTATTTCTCCAAAGTTGGATCTAGCCAAATAATAAGCATATAGTGAGAGTATTTTCAAGTTGTCTCACACTATTATTTCCTGGCAGAAGTTTAGAGCGAAAGCTTTACACAAAAATTGTCAGTGGATCAATCAACTTTAAACAGCCCGTTAACACAGCATGGTTAAGCACAGCCCATTAAAAGGTTTCCCACTGAATACTGCTTTTGCACAGTTAGTTCTTTGGGAGAGGAAATATGTGGTATATTCACAAGCTTCTAACAATTACAAGAATAATAATAAACATCTGATTAGGAGTTCTGACTCTGGCACAGTTGGTCTAGTATCAGACCAACAGAGACAAGTTCTGAATATATTTAAAACACAAGAGCTTTACTGAAAAGCAGCTATCGACAATTATCTAACGCCAAAACACAGCCAAAGGGTTCAGACAGCAGGCTGTGAGAGGGTCAAGACAGGGGAGACTGCTCTACAAGCTATACAAAACATGCAAAATAAATGAACTGTAGAAACATGTCAGCTTTTTACCACTCCACAGCAAAGGCTCTTGTAACATCTCATTCTATGCAGAAACACAAAGGTAGTTTTAAGTCAAATAAACAACTACATACAGTTTTGCTTTTTGGGCTGTAAGATTAATAAGCAGATAAAGGCCTCTTGTTACACAAACACTACATGCCTCTAACCGTTAGCCTACAGAAGTCAGTAACACCCTGTAATCACACCATCACCTGGAATCACTCACAGCTTCCCAGCCATCCCAGGTACACTCTCGGACTCTCGACAGATTCTACACACAGATTGTGATTTACAAATGGGTATCTCTCCTACAGACCTTCTATCTATTGACTAAGCTTGAAGAAAAAATTGCGACATCCATCATGTACCCAGGACAGCCCCAGAAACAGTGGCTCTTTTGTCTGGAACAAAATTATGTTTATTTGTTCCTAGTGGACAATCATCGCTTAAGGCTTTAGATATTTTGCTCATCCTTTACTCATCTGATTCTTAGTAACCATACATTGATACAAATATTAAAGCCTAGAGTATCAGCTCATTTATCATCAATCTGTACAAAAATTCACTGATTATAGTAATTTATACCTATTTTCTTTTCTGAATTAAATCCCGGTTCATGAGCCTCCTCCCCAGAGAGGAATCTGTTATCAAAATACACTCAAGTTCTGGCAATTCTGTCCACCCCTGTAATTTAAAAGGGGAATGCCACAGAAAAACAGTTGTTTTTAAGAAAGGTTTTATTTTGAAGAGACAAAATGCACAATCGGCAATGTATTCAAGAAAATGTACCATTCTAGAATGATAGACTATAAATCCCTTTTTTTTTTTTTTTCAAACTTAAGACAAGCTATGGCAAGTATTCCTATGATCTGATGTTCTCAAAAAAAAATCCTCCACTTGCCTTATTGACTTGTCCTGTTTCTCAAGAGAGGTGATGAATCCTTGTTCACTCTCCTTGTTTGCTGACAAAGAACAAAAGGCAGCATTGCAGAAATTATGGGGTTTTATTGATCACTTGAACTTTGCTTGTTGAATCATTGCATCAGGGGAAGTGCTTGTGTCTGTCTGCATACAAAATCTCAAGGGCAACAAAATATTCTTTAATATTCTAAGGGATCAAAGGATGATTTGATAATGTACGAATATATTGTAAAATACATCAGCCTCTTCCTCAGGCCTAACTGTTATGCAGTCCTTTGCATCCACTTCAAACAGGCAATGAGAAGTGAAGGAGTAACCCTAATCCTAGTCTGCTGTGGTGAACTGTACTATGTAGGGTATCATATTCCACCCAGCAGGGATGATGATGATTGAACAATTCTTGTACTAAAGGATCTTGATTGGCTCCAGCCTCACTAAAGTGCTGAATTTCATCAGTAGGCATTAAGATGACTCTCAAAGGAGATGAAATTTAAACATGGATTTATATCATACAACATTGGCTATTTTGCATTAAGGAAAATCGAAAACATAATTTTCAATGCTCAGCCTTGTTTATATTATGTAAATCTTAACATTTTGTTTAAAAGGGCTCAGGAAGGTACAAAAAGGTCCACCTGGACCTCATGTAAAAAAAAAAATTGCCTTTGTTCAGAGTCACATCCATTCCCTTATATTGCTACAGACAAAGGAATACCTATTTCCCTACACTTCATTCAATGTTGGATAGCCTATCCCAACAAAAACAATCATCAAACTGTATGTTTAACATACAGATTTTTGACACTTGCAGAAATTTCTGACGTCACAGCTCCAAATGGTTGAGGTCAAGCTAAATGAACCCTAGGTTAGCCCTATGCAAATCTTCTCATAATTCCTCACACCTCTGAACTTTCTGGGATTTTTCTGACACTTAATATGATATCACTTCTACAAAAACCTTAGATCAGGGACTTTATGCAATTTTCTCAGGTGATAAATTCTTGTTTGGGTCATCTGCATGTCTCAGGACTTAATTATGCTCAGGTGCTGTTCAGCTTGCCTTTTCAAGCAAAAAAAAAAGAGAGGCAAAAGATTTTGTAATAAAAGTGCATGACCTTTTCAGCAACTTGTATCTAGTAAATGGACCAAGGGTTGGACTTGATGATCTCGGAGGTCTTTTCCAACCCAATTGGTTCTATGATTCTATGATAATAAACTCAAATAGGCAGGACCAAGTTTGAATGGATTCCTAGAAAGGAAACATTTGGACTAACAACAGCTATTTCCTGTGCCAATGTCATTTGGACAAACATTGTGACATCACAGAATCCCTGAACATGCCACATTGGAAGGGGCCCACAAGGATCACCGAGTCCAGCTCCTGGCTCTGCACAGGACCATCCCCAGAGTCACACCATGTGCCCAGAGTCTCATCCAAACACTTCTTGAGCTCTGCCAGACTTGGTGTTGCAACCCCTGCCCTGGGGAGCCTGTTCAGTGCCCAATCACCCTCTGGGTGAAGAATCTTTTTCTCATATCCAACCTAAACCTCCCCTGACAAACTTCAGGCCACCCCTCAGGTCCTGTCACTGGTCACCACAGAGGAGAGATCAGGGCCTGTCCCTCCTCTTCCCCTCATGAGGAAGCTGTAGACTGCTGAGGTTAATTTGCAGCAGTCAGAAACTAAGGACAAATTTTCTATATATGAATAAATTAAAAGTGCCTTTTAATGCTTATTTTTCATGAAAACAAATTTGAGTAGAAGATACAAATTTGAGAACTCAAGAACTTCTCTACTTATCTGGGTCCATAATGAAAGTTAAATAGGAAAAGGAACCTACTTGAAAAATAAAACAAAATGACTGCATTACTTAGTGAAACTGTAACCACTGCACATTTAAGCAACAACCAAAAAGTAATTTTTCACTGACCTGACAACATGTATGCCAGCCAAGTCTTGATACTGTGGACATATTAAATCATGACAGAGTTTTAATTTTAAAATAATGCCATTGTTAAAAGACTATTATCTTAGTTAATAAATTTTGTAGGAAGTTAGTAACACAGAACTTAATAACTTCCAGAAAAAAATCCTTTCTTTTCCTCCAGCCTCATCAGTTGTCATATATAAATATGCTTTTACATTGTGGTAAAGGTCATCAGTGCCTGTGAAACAGGTAAGAAGCACTGAAATGCTGTTGAAGATCACCTTGAAAAAAAGTCAATTGCAGAATATACAGGAACACTTCCATGTGAACACCTTACCACAATAATACCACTTGGATCTTTCAGTACTTTGCTATTTTCAAGAGACAAAACACATCCTAGCATGTCCTTTTTCCTAAATGCAGGGACATAAGCAAAGAAGTTAACAATTTTTCCTTCTTTATTACAAAAATAATGGTAATGCAATTTTTACTGCTCTCTTTTTGTATTTTTGAGTTTTCTAACCTGAGAATGTAGAACAAATTAGTATAGATTGTACTTTATTTTTAAATATAACTGTAAAATGATTAACCAAAGCTCCTCATGACACAAATGTATTGTCAAGACTACAACACACCAGTGTTTCCTTACCTTGAGTGTGAATTAATATTGAAAACTAAAAGGAACAAAGTTCTGCTTTTTTAAAGAGACAGATGCCTGCATCCTCTCTGAGATACAGAGACCTCTTCAGAGATTTTTCAGATTTTAAATGGAAATACTGTCAAAAAAGAACACACAGTAAAATTGTTTAAATACACATTTTAAATGTTACTGTTTCAGAGATATTCTATATTAACATCTCCATAGGTACTGATGTTTATACCTAACAAATCAATTTTCTCTCTGTTGTGACTTTTTTAAGAAGCATGTTGTAAATGTTGCACACTATTGTGAAAGCCTCTGTTGGACAACTAGTCACGACCTGAAGCCTAAGAGATTTCACTTTTGCTTCTCTTCTCTATATCAGTCACTGTTTTACATGCTTACATATATTATTTGCCCAACTTATTTGCCTGATAAACTAAATAACCTCAATATTTCAAATATTATGCTTGTGACAGTGGTTTTATATTGCTGAAATTTCTTTTGCTCTTTTCTTAAATTCCCCTAAATCCCATTACTGAGACAGAATGAGTACAGTTTAGACTATTCCAAATTTGGCCATGTTCCAAATTTACATCATTACATTAATACCTTCTACATCCCTTTGTTTTGTTTTTTTTTTGAAAAGTATATGTATTTTCTCCAACATCTGGGGGAAGGTTAGGAAAAGGGAGAGCAGTGGAGGGAAAGGGAGGGAAGGGAATGGCAAGTAATGTGAAACCCTGTTAAAAAGCACATGCTTCCACACTCAGTTTAACAGCTGGTCAGAAACTGCCGTCAACTACATGAATTTTTTTTTAAAGTTTAGAGTAGATGATGCTAGTCCCATTTTATCATCTCACTTGGCTGTCAGAGAATCAACTATAGCAGCCCACAAAAATGCCTGTTCCCACTTCTTAAACAGATGAGTACAGCTACATAGAGAAGCAAAAGACTAGAACAAGTAGAATAACATGCTTTATAGCTAGCAAGTGACCCGTGCTTTTCATAAACACTTCATTACAGAATTCTGCTGCAAATTTACAGCTGATGTGTAGGACACCTCAGAAAAGGTACTTCAGCTTCAGCATCGTCAAAATGTACTTTCTTTAATCCATCTAATTTACAGGAGCTGTATATATGTAAGTGTTAATTCTCATCTTAAAATAACTGTCAGCAGCGGGGGCTGAAGAAGGAGAAAAAGAGTTCACTGATTCATTGCAAATTATATTAAGGAGTACTATTGTTTTCCATGAATGATATAGGTTGTAAATGTTTTCATTACCCAAGTTGTAGTACTTTAGGAACACATTTTGTGATTGCAAGTTCATTAATTAGAGTATGCTCCAGTAATTATGTCCAGAAAGTACCTTAATTACCAACCTACTTGAGCAAATTCGCAGACACTTGAGTTGAAACCCAAACAATACATTAAGGAGTTTAGAGCTCTCATATAACAAAGTCATTAACACTGCAGGTATTCTGAAATTAGCATCTCATACATTTCTGTGCCTCCAAACTGGACTATGGACAGCACAGTAATATTGTAACTCTTATTGCTACAGAGTAATAACTTATTTACATTTGACTGCACAGTTAAATTACCTTTTGATATGCACAAGGAAATTTTAATATGGTGCTAAATAATAGCCAAAATGGCTTTGTCAGAAACAACTCATGCCAAACCAAAGCAATTTATTTCTTTGACAGAGAAACGGACCTTTGAATAGAAGATGTAATATGTTTTGATTTGAAGCAAGGCTGAGAGCATTTTAAGTGACTCTTAGTTAAGCCAAGCAAACATGGTGTAGACTGAACTGCCATAAGACAGACATAAAGAATAGGGTGGGATAACCCTACTGAAAGAGTGTTACACAATTCACTTCAAAACTGAAAGGGCACAACATTTGAACACTCGTGTCTTTCATTGTCCTAACTCTGGTTCTATTCAACATTCTCATGGATCTAAAAAGCCAGGAGATGACAGAATTATTAAAATTGCCAATGACAACAAACCATCATGGCCCACAATTCATACTGGTGGCCAGGCTCAGCATTCACAAAGCAAAGACATTGTAGCCTGTATAAACTGAAATGTCATATTAAGGCATAAGGAATATGAATTCCACTCATGACAACAATGAGATGTCTCTGCTTTAGGGGCACATATTATTTTTTTTAAAAAAAGACCTCTGTCTTCAATTAAGCACCTTAATACAGTGTGTGTAACACTGGTCTGTAATTTTATCCCAGCTCAGGGGAATACAACAGAAGCCACCTGTGAGCACTACTGGCTGCCCGGGACACTGCCCAGTGCTGCAGGGTGTTTCACGCACAGAGCTGGGTGCGGTGTGAAGTGCCACACAACAGTTTGAGTTGGAAGGTTCTTTAAAGCCTGTAACACCCATTTACACTAGTTTGTGTGAAAACTCATTGCGAGTTCAAAACAAGAACAATAATGAATCTCAGAGACAAAATTCAATTAATTCTCAGTTAAAAAAATATTCTTAGCACTTATGTACAATTGCACACTGTGACAGGTTTTCATGAATTCTCTATCAAAGTCTCCACTTGTATGAACCTGCACAACAGTTTTTATCTACAGAAGATAAATACTAGTTACATCAGGGAACAACTTGGATCTAATGCATAAGAGGACAATAACTAGAACCTTAACCTTAATTTAGCCCAGCTCCTCTCCCATCCCCAGAAACCCACAAACCTAGAGGTAAAAATGAGCACTAAAAAATTATCATTAGTATTATCAGCTGTGCCAGACTTCCTCTGAATATTCAGAGCCAAGGTAAAAGCCTCAGTACATATAAAAGATTCAAAGGGACTGTTGACAGAGATCCTTAACTAAAAGGGCTTTAGGAAAAGTACTGCAACTACAACTCCTCATCTATTATTAAAACTCAGCTGCTATCCCCCAGTATTGTCCCTTGTTTGAATGATAAACTGTGAACTTAACTACCATGAAATATAAATAAGGCCACAGTGTAGTACAGACAATGCAAACAAAGATGCAAACATCCCTTATAGAAATTGGAATCCATAATAGTATTATGTGTCAAAAACGTAACAGTGTTTCAGAACATTTAGTGCTTTTACCTGGGGCACACTTTATTTACTAGTATAATTTTCAAGGGGAAAAAAAGGGAATGAATCACTTGTTCATAAAAATTGTACACAGATGTAATAGAAATAGTCTTTATAGGAAAAGTTTCACATGCAAGAGAAATTACATGCAAGTAGAGTTATTTATCAAGATGTAGGATTAAGTCCCTTTCCCACATACCACTATCAAGGCACAAAGTACGAGGTACTTCCAGTGTAGGGAAAAAGACTTCAGTTGTGGATTAAAATAAACTAATCTAAGACCTACTTTTTAGTTGAAGCCAATAACCTAACATTTTTTTAAAGTTCTTATCACTTGTCTTAGAATTAAGAAAAAAAGTTTTGAAAAGGAGTAAAAGCTATGCTAAACTTCACCTTTTTTGAAGAGAAAATCATAATCTATAAAACTGTAAGATTTCTAAACCAATTAGAGAACATAAAGTATAAATACAGACCTCATTATTAAAAAAATCTGCATTTTAAAATAATATGCATGAGATCAATTTTCAGATGTTTAGAGGCCAAGGCATTATTTCAATGATCCACTTTATTTTTGTCACTGGTTTTGGTGTGCCAATCACCTTACAGCAAAGACTACTTTATTTACATGGCTATACAATTTATTTTGAAATTAAATACTGCTCAGTGCAATAAAAAAATAACTTATCAAATCCCCTACTTTAGAATGCAATTTGCAGCTCATAACAGTTGTTATTCTTCATGCCTTACAGCTCCACATCAAATGAATTGAAGTCTTGTGTCCAGCACTACAGGTCAGACTACACCAGCACAAATTGCCTTAGCTCACTGTAGAACTCCATCAATTTATTAATATTATGATTTTTTTATAACCAGCACTAAAGCAACATAAACTTGACACAGTGATGCTTTCCCACTGCACCTTATATGAAAGCATTGTCAGAGGGTCTCAATGAGGAATGCTATTTTCTATTAAGGAGAAAAATATCCTTGATCATGAGGTGGATTAAATTTAATTCTTAGGTGTGGTGGAAGTGCTGAAGTTAAATTAAGGGGAGTGAATTTCCCGAATGTATACAAGAATAGGTTGTAGCAACACAGCAACTGATAAAGTCTTCAGTCTGAGAAAAGGTTGCATGTATTTATTTGCATACAATTTTGAAATTCAGATTCCTAGTTAGCATTTTAAAAGGGGATAAAACAAGAGTCAAGTAGAAAGACAGACAGAATGAAAAAGGCCTCATGCATTAACATCTCCTTAGGCAATAAAAAAAACCCTGCAGCAAAAAGCGACTGAGTAACATTGTCATACCAAAAGTTTATATTGGGTGACATATACGTGCTTGAAGATCGTGCTTGGTTTTCAATATGCAGTACACAAAAAACCCAAGCATAAATAAACACTGGCCTAGATCTGAATTCAGGAAAATGTGTCACATAACATTAATAACAAAGAACAAGGTGACAGGCTTTTCTCAAGTAAGTCAGTGCTTCCATGCCAATAAATACAAGGATTTGAGCAACACTAAGCAGCAACAGCCAAATCTTCTACAATACTGATCAAGTACAGCAAGACAACTACATTTATTGGACAAGAAATCAGTGGGATTTTAGAACAAGTCTCCAGGGAAGAGTAAAACCTGCAGTGCAGGAGAACATATGGCACCCTCTCATCCTCGTTGCTGGTAACTCCCACTGCTGCACACATTCCTCCCCAAACCCATATACATTTCAGCTTTGCTCATATACAGTGCTGGAGGAGGGAAAGGGAAAGACTGAATGGAGTTCATCTTCCAGCTTCCCTTCTTTCTTTCCCGCTCCTGCAGGGGAACAGTTGCGCAAACATGACCACCTGAGCTCGGGAGAGGGAATATGTATCAGCAGCCAGTAACTGGTTACAAGTATGGTTGGAGATCAGAGAGAGCAGAAGAAAACGTCAACAGCTTGCTCATCTAACCTGGGGCACAGTCACTCACTTCCATGCTTATGTTCCGTGAGAGTAGAGAGGCAGCAGCAGAAGTGCTCACTTCAGCATGGTTCAGCAAACAGAGCACAAGGGATGGATTTTGGCATGAACTAATTCTGGCTAGATTAGACAAAACACCCTCATGACTATTTTTGCTACTATGCTATCTCTATTACCTGCAGAGACGCTCCCTAAAACGTGGGCTTCCAAAAATGTATGCTCAGGTACTTCCAAGCAGTCCCATTTTCCCAACAGCATTCATTGCTCCCTCCTGACTCATAAAAGCCTTTCACTCCAGAAAGCACACCATGGATGGGGCAAAACTACAGCTCTGAAAATCAATCATGGGGACCTGCAAAAATCTGCCTGTTAGGATTTCTGGCATGAGATGCTCAAACTATGCTTTCCTCTCTTCTGCAATTCCAAAATGTTTATCTAACAGAAATGCTGGACCTGCCTCAGGATGTAAATTACTGATTAATCAAGTAATTGCTCAAACAATCTTTACTTTATTGTACACAAAGAAAAACCACACTCTGTTAAAGAGCTTGTAAAAGAGTTTCTACCAAAATTCTCCCCTGTCCACTAACGAGAATTTCAGGAATTTCATGGCATTACAAAACCGGGTCAAATGAAAAAGGAAAAATACAAATTTAACTTCATCATTTTAATATAATATCACAAAGGTATAAACTGTTATGAAACCTAGAAAATTAAGCAACAATACTAATGTCTCCCCTTTTTTTGCTGTTTTTATAACATAAATCTTTTATTTGTTGCAGCTACCTTTTGAAAATAAAATTCAGACTAGCAAAAATAAAGAAGTACCTTGTCAGAAGTAAAACAGTAAAGGAAAAAAATGACAGCTCAGACAGCAATGAATTCTCTCGGAAAGGCATTGAAAGAGGTCATGACACAAAAATATTGTACAAAATCAGATAGAGTTTTTAGTTAATGAAAGCTTAATGACTTTAAGGAATTAACTATTTTCAGTTAAATATGTATAACACACATAGTTGCAGTAATATTAAGCAATTTACTTAAGCTAATTTTACCTTTTCCAAAAAAATTTTAAAGTATAAAAGAAAAGATAACAACTGCCAAACAAGTATTAAAATTTCAGCCAAAACCATTACTAAACACTTGTATTACCATATGTGTCACATTAATATCACATGAATTATTGAAGACTGATTAAATATGCATGTCTCTATCCAAGCAGGTTTCTCCTCAAAATGCAGTCTCCTGCTTTCTTCTATTTTCAATATTTGCTTAAAGATGGTGCATTTTAGTCTATGCCTCATATCAACTAATTATGAATTCCTTACACCATGGTGTACTACCTACCACCGAGGGAAGGGAAAAGTGAAGGCTGTTTCATGCTCCATTTGCTGCTGACAACATCTCAGTGGGCCTGTCTGCTTTGCAGGCTGCTCTGTGGAACATGTGTCCAGCAGGCACACAATTAATAGCCATGAGTGCTAACAGATGACCAACCAGAGACACCGCTCCCTTGGCCACATCTCCCAAACCCCTGAGCCAAAAGCTCCTCCAGTGGGATCCAGGGGGCACTAACAGCAAAGGAGGCAGCAGCTCCCAGTTCTGCTGGGCTCACCTGGGCCATGGGAATCTGCAGGAGCATTTCAGATACAAATACAGGGGTTCTCAGACGGCAGCTGGTGAGTTCAGCTGGGATCACAGCTTAGAAATCAAAAGAGGTGATACATTAAGATGACCAGTGTGAGAGGACTTCCTCATTTGGATGCTTTTGAAGGCATATGCAGCCTAACAGGCTGTGGACAGAGTGGCTGGAGAGCAGCCAGGCAAAAAGGGACCTGGGGGTACTGATTGACAGGAAGCTCAACAGGAGCCAACAGTGTGCCCAGGTGGCCAAGAAGGCCAAGGGGATCCTGTCCTGTATCAAAAATAGTGTGGCTAGCAGGACCAGGGAAGTGATCCATCTCCTGTATTCTACGTTGCTGAGGCCACACCTTGAGTATTGTGTTCAGTTCTGGGTCCCTCAGTTCAGGAAAGATCTTGAGGGGCTGAAGTGGGTCCAGAGAAGAGCAACAAGGCTGGTGAAGGGACTGGAGCATAAGTCCTGTGGGGAGAGGCTGAGGGAGCTGGGG
>JAWWEV010000043.1:13154867-13258737 GCA_035583235.1 Hafferia zeledoni
ACAAGGGGGCACGGGCTTAAGCTCTGCCAGGGGAAATTGAAGTTGGATATCAGAAAAAAATTCTTTGCAGAGAGAGTGCTCAGGCATTGGAATGGCCTGCCCAGAGAGGCAGTGGATTTCCCATCCCTGGAGGTTTCTAAACTGAGATTGGACGTGGCTCTGAGTGCCATGATCTGGTAAAGGGACTGGAGTTGGACCAAGGGTTGGACTTGATGATCTCAGAGGTCTTTTCCCACCCAATCGATTTTATGATTGTATGATTTTGAGACCTGTGGTGTAATGGTACTCAGTTGAAGGATGGAGTAAGATAGGATGCTGTATGCCCTAACCCTGGACAGGTACATGCCCAGGGACTGTGATGGAAGCTGCTGCCATTGCCACCACCCCAGTGGAGGTAGTCAGGCAATCCAAATCTGGGGAAAAATGACTGTTTTATTTATCAGTTCTCTGCTTTAACAATTGGGGAAAAAAAATCCAAATCCAAAGGACAGGAAAAAACTGTTGTCTATGCTCAAACTAATTACATATGAAGGTTTTGCAAAACCATGTCACTAATACAATGTAATACAGTATGCTGCCTCATCACAAAAAAGGAAAACCTGTGCATTTTGTTTGTTTTACTAATACATACTTCCTAACTTCAGTATCTGGTACATAATAGTCTTTAACGTTATAAGAGCTGAACCTGACCGTGAATATTGAAGGACTTTATGAGAAGTGGATGTGGAGTCAAATGCAGGTGAGAGTGCTGCTTAGTTGCAGGAAGGCAGACTCTCAGCAAGAGCTGCTAGCTGGGAAAGGTGGCTGACAGAAGGCAAGGAGCCCTTCCATACCCAATTATCGAGCCCACTTTGCTGAAACCCACATCAGGACACTTTCCTGAACATAAATTAGAGAGGTAAAATTCACATTCATTTTACAGTGCTTTTTCTATTTTAACTGCAAAATATTTCAACAGTTGAACAATTACAGTTGCAGGCTATTACTGGGTGAGAAAATAGAAGCTTCCACGATCTATTTAAGAAAAATGTTACTTTCATATGGGGGGGAAAAAAAGAATCTTCATGAAACAAGGCCTATTAAAAAGGGCCAGTGTTGCTTATTCATTCAGGCATAAAATCTTCCCAACTCAAATACCGTGTTAAGACGCTTTCTGTTTACTTCTTGTCATTCAGAGCTTCACCAAATTTGCCCACCTGTGGAATGAGGTTTGCTAATACCTTCCTAAACCATCTACTACATACTTGGTGAGGAATCTTCCAGAGGATGCTGCAAAATTGCAAACCAGAAACATTAATGAAAAAAGATCAATATTCAGAAAGTAACAGGTGAAACAGAGTCCTCTGCACATTTACAACAGTAAATAATATTCTAATACTGAGCAGGAAAGCCCCAGATACTACCTTTATTTAAAAACCTTCTATTTTCAAAATGTTGCTATTAAACTCGCCCATATGTTCCAATAACTACAGCTCTCATGAGTCTTCTATATTAATAGCAGTTGAAAATAGGCTTGGGATATACTCGAAAAAAGTTACTACTTGAACTACATTAGCCCAGTGCAGCTCCATTCTCAGACCAAAAACCTGTTTCACTGAAAAGAGAAACTGTCACAAGTAAACTTGCTACTCCTTCCCTGTTTTGCTTCTTTTTTTTCTTTACTTTCTTTTTTCAGTACCATCCTAATTTCCACATACAAAATGTTTAAGGCTCAAGTATCTTCAATGCTGGAGGTACAGCAAATAAAAAGAGCCCAAGTACTTTTTACCACATTCATGATGCCTCAGGTTACAGACATTCAGACTCCAAACAGTTTGTTAACGAGACCTCCATATTTTCCCTTTAATCAATATTGCAGTTACACACCCATTCATCTCAAAGAAAGAGATGTCTTTTACATTTTGCTAATGTTTTTACACTCAAAGCACATCTCTGATTTAGCACCATGACCTATTAAAGCAATGTCAAACACCTAATAAAACAAGTACTACTATGGCTACCATGTTTGCTTGCCTGTTCTTCAACAATCACCTTTTGCTATTGTCACCTAAACAACACACTACATATTCCATTGAAGCTTTCCTGATCTTTTCTTTCTGCCTACAGGAAGTTTTCTTGTGTTGTACAAATTATTCCAATGACAAAATACACCTATGCAGTGTAACATACTGGGGTAATAAAGCAATGGCTGCACATGAAATTTAGAGGTGACCAACAAAACAGAATTTTTTTGTTGTTGTAAAACTTTCAATGAGCATAGAAGAAAAATTAATGGTTTCTCTTTTCCTACAGAATTGAAAATACTTTTTGTACCTGTATAATAAAATACAGAGGTAACACCTAAAGAATTATGCACGGAAACATCTTATTTTCATTTTTAGTATTATTTTTTGTTATTGTTGCTACTACTGCTCCTAAAAACGCTTTAGTATGTGTTATGCCAATATTCCATCTTTCTTTTTTAAGGCACATTTTTAGCCCTTACATGCAGAGGTTGCAAGCTGCAAAACAGAAGTGAACTACATTGAAGTCAGACATTCATTTTAGCTGTTCCAAGATTCAAAACATTCTATCATCTGTTCCTATGGAAACTGAAAGGCTATTCTAGGTTATATCACTATCAGACGATTATGTTGCAGAGAAATCTGTGGTTTATTTTAATCCATAGTTCAGAGGTATAAATTCATTCTTAGTGTTTAGCTTGGTGATTTTGAATTACTCAGGCACAGTTAACACTTCTGTTCCATTAGATCAGACTTTAAGATAAAATTAATTCTTTTTAGACCAGAATAGTAAAGGGAAAATTTCATACCGTTTGGTTAATCCCCATGAAGTTCACCATTCAGATATGGGATGTAACTAATACATTCTTGGAAAATAGTTTTTGGTTGTTAGATGGGCCGTAAGTTGCTATCACATCTTAACAGAACGGTTGAAGGAAAAAATAATTTAGATTTATTGAAAACTCCTTCAGTAGTGCCACGAACCAGATGGCCAGATGAAGGAATCTGATTTAGCAAGTTAACAAGATGATGAAAACCATAACCATAAGACTGAAGAAGAAAAATAGAATTGAATAATGCAACATGAGTATATTTCTATGACAAAGAAACTTGAAGGTTAGGACAGAGTAAAAGTTACAAAGATATTTAAAAACACTTTAAGTGAAAGTTCTCTATATGTACATCTCTGTATGCACAGAGCTATTACAAAAAAAGAACAGAAACAGTATTAGTAGGATTTTAATTAAACAGACTCAAATGCCATAGTGATCTTTCACAACAAAAGCCAATATGACAGCTGTAGCATGTTGAAATAAGTCTTCTCTGTCTATATAAGAATCAGAAAAAGCAGTAAAATGGGTGGCTATCATGAATCCAAATAAAAAGCTTTGGATCTTGTACTCCATCTTCACTAAGCAAAACTAGACAATGTAAAGTCAACTGTAGCCACCACCCTCACCTTATGCTGAAAGCAGCAAGAAGGTTCAAATTTTCCTTTTTACAGATAGGACTTCAGTCTCCTTACCCTAAATTCAAGTAATTGATTTCAAACTGAAATTTCCATTTCTATATCATATAGTAGTCAATCACTTGATAATGAAATAACTGTCTCAGTCTAGTTTCCACCAGGATCTCCCCTAGGGAATTAAGACTGTGGAATAATAAGGAAATGTAACAACTACTGCCTAAAGTGTTCTATATTGGTTAACTTTCTGACAGCAATGAGGTTAAATTCCTACTACTAGCTTTCAAAGTAGAAATAAATGCCAGAACAAAAAAAAAGAAAAAAAGAAGATTAAAAAAGCAGTGATTACTCCTTGACTTTAAAAAAAGTATACTCTGGGTAGCATTTCAACTCTAGTTATTCCAGGCTTTTTATGAGGGTAACTAACAGTATATGGATAAAAAGATTAATGGTTATGTGCTAAATCAGGGAGGTTCTTTTCTCATTTTCTTTTACACTTTATTTGCTATTCTAATTATTACTCTCCAATTATGCACATACATGCAGTTATGCACATCTACACAGCAGCAATCAATCCCACTGACAGCCTGAAGTACATAAGGGCTCGTATCATTTAAAAGGTAGGACAAAATAAGACAGCTAATATGCAAAAGCAGCAAAGTGCAGGCAAAAACATCTGGAAGCTAAAATTTTGCTTTTGACTAGCACAGTACTTCAGTGTGGGTAATGTAACAGATTCTAAGCTAAAGGAACCAAAGATGAGCATTGAAGAGGCCACTACACAATCATAGGGCACATGAAGTAACATCCTCCTACGACCTTAGACTTTGTTCTACAGCAAAGCACTTCTGCACAGAGAGGACAGCTTTAGACAGCATATTCATACACTTGCACAGCCCATTTTACTATAAAGCATTCACCTGAAGATGACACGACACTAGCATAAAACAGCAGGCGCACTTTGATTTAACTCAGTGTTAAAATACCATAAACTAATCTAGAAAAAAAGGACGTTTCAGTGCAGCACATGCTCTTGGCTGAAGTAGGCAAGATTGAAACTGAGAAACAGAAGATCACAGGACCTTGCAGAAACATCCAGGCTCCAAGAGACAACCACACCTCTGGCAGTAAAAATAAAAAGCAATTCAAAATTGCAACATTATTATATTTTTGCATGTTTCATCAAAAAAGTGAAAAATGGAGCTCAGTGCCAGCCATTCTTAATATCTAAATAACTCCAACACCTCCAAGTGCATTTGCACAACTGGAAAATGCTGCCACAGCACAATAAAGAGCAAGTATTGCTTAAGATCCTTGACATTAGATTGAACGATGCTCTATGAATGATTTAAGATTAATTTCACCAATCTTGCTGTAACACTGCAAGTTGTGCTACATAAGCACTCAGATCAGAGGACCCTGAAATGAAATAAATTATGCAACTTGATGATTGTATCTGGAGAACTGGTCAATTATGTGCATCCTTTCCCCTCCAATCCCTTGGGGATAACAAGGAGAGCTATTAGAGATCCTTGACAAGAGATTAAATGCTGGTCTGTGAAAGATCTCAGATTAATTTCACCGATTTTGCCATAACAGTGTAAGATGTACTGTACAAGCACCTAGCTTAGGAAACCCTGAACTGAGACAAATTGAGCAACTTCTGGATAATCACTTCCAGACAACTGGTTCATTATTCACACACTTCATCCACCCATCACTTTCCTCAGGCACTAAATAGTTTTAGTCAAGAACAATTATGAATACATATCTAGATAATAATCTTTTAGTGTGAAAGAAAAAAAAGGTGCTGTACTTATTCCAGAGACAACAACTTAGAGGAAAGGTTCAGTATGAAAAAGAATGCAAAATAACAATTTATAAAACAAATTTTGCTTGGTGAGTTACAATATGAGAACTCAAAATGCTCCCAAATATGCTGAAAATGACAACAGCATAAAGATGTTAAACTGTGAATAACTGAGAAATTTTTGTTCAGATCGCATTGTTTACCTATTTATTCTGTGTATACAAAGCCAGTATTTGAACATCTTTCAGAAGTAGAGTTTAGATTTATTTCTGTTGGGGTTTTTTTTCTCTTCTTTATTCTGTGAGCTTATAATCAGCAAAGCTCTTCATTTTGGAAAAAATAAATTTCTGTATTTTAAAAAAACCTGCAGACACAATTTAACATTCATTTGGACAAAGGACAGATAGTAAGTTGACACTTATTTTTTTCTTCCTCTAACATAATCAGGACATCTCACTACATGATCAGCAGAACAATTTCAATGAATTATCAGTGAATTTAGTTCTCTCCAGATCCATTCGAGGCAAGTAAATAAATTTACCCATACCTCCAGGAGACAAGGAAAAGTTTTACTCTTAAAGATCAAAGATACAGATCGTTTCTGTAACAGAAGGACAAACTGTTTAAGGTACAAACCCAAGGAAATCTGAGTTTTACTTTCATTTCTACACCGTGTCTTGCTTGACCTAAATGGATATTTATATTTTAATCAATCTTTAATGGTACCATAGTCCTCACAACCTATATTGTAATTATTACATTTTGTATCAGTAAAGTCACAAGCAAGAGCACAGGTTCCTAACACAATTCACACATGCAAAAAAATCATACTCCTTACACAGAGACCCATAACTGCTATTTTTAAAGCAGTGAACTTCCCTCAGAACTGGGGTTCCTCTTCAGAGGAGTACAGATGGAGGCAATGGAAATGCACCTTTTTTCTGCACGCACATGGCCTGGCTCGTAATGCTACCAATGCTGTCTTTACCAGATGGGACTGCCTGGCCATGCCTGGCTGTAAGGCCCACACTGAGTGTGCCAATATACAGCAGAAACAGTTGGAAGCATGAGCTGAGCTGCAGAGAAAGGTTTCTTCTTTGTAAGTACAGCAGCCACAACACCATGCCTGGAAAAACTGTTCTACCCAGAACTGAGCTATGGTGACCTTAATAAATTTCTCTTGTACCCAGTAATCTCTTATTATTCAGATCTGCTTTACACAATATTGCTGTTGAAAATAGGGGTGAAGTGGTGCCAAAAGCAAATCCAGATTCTCCAGCCTGGGGTTCATCCTGGGAGCAAAAGAAATGCTGGCAATGTTTGGTGGTTGCAAGATGGGTATTATACGTCCATTTTTTATCTTTTCAAAGCAGGAAACATTGCTGTCCCTTCTCTTAGAAGGACGACTTTAGTGAAGTTCTGCTAATGGAGTGTCACCTGCTTTCTATGCCATCTCCCATCAACCTGCTTACAGCATGAAGGAATGTTAGCAAGGAGGTGAGGACTAAACAGTAAGGATGGGGGTTTGAATCCATCCTCTTGAAACTGTTCTGTGAGTCACAAAAGATCATCAATCTGTGCTATGTACACTGGGAGTGCTAGCAAAGCACATATGACAATAAAAACCCTGCCTGTAGCCACTGGTAACTGTGTGTGATTGGGTTTGCTACTGTTTGTATTACTTTTGTCAACAATAGCAAAGAGAGTTTGCTCTTTCTAAAAGGTTCAGAAGACAAGTATGGTTGGCAGATCCATGAAAGCCTGTTAAGTCCAGACACACTGACAGACACTTCTAGTTTATACACAGATGGCAGCTTTAAGATACCACCAGGAACATGAGTTGAAGCCTTCACTTCTGAAGCAGTGAAGGCTAATGCCACACTTCCAAAGGAAGGGGGAAAGAGATTTCATTTCTTCTGAGAAATACACAAATGCCACAGTGCTGGGCATGCCATAAAAACTTGAATTAGATTAGAGAAAAAACGACAATGTATTACTTCAGAAGAATATCTGCTTTCACATGCTGCTGCTGAAGATTATTTGGGGGAATCCATGCACAGCTCATTAGCATGTGACTTATACATCGTTAAATAATCAAAATAACAAAAATCTTATCTAACAAAAGAAGATATATAAAAATGTTGAAAAGGGCAGTTTAAACTTTTTGGTTCTGTTCTTTTTATCAGAGTAACTTCTAGCAGCACCTCTGAAAAAAAAAGCTGAATTCTAGAGAAGATATTCACCAAATTGCAATGATTTTTGCTTAAAAGGAGATATTTATAGATTTCTTATGCATATCTACTTCCGACTTCTCTTCCAGGTGAACACTGAAATGCTCTGAAATTAAGACATGAAGCCAACTTTCTTCTTAAGGCTTTTATGAAAAGTGCTGGATGAAACACAGAAATACAGTTCACTCTTAGGCAGGCAACAGATCTCATGTATTATTTACACAGCAGATCAAAACAAAGGTGAAAACTAAAACGCAATTGCAGATACGAATATCAAATAACTGAAGAAACACATGGAAAAAAAAAAAAAAGATGCACTCTCCCCAAAGGAACAGACTAGACACGAGCAGGAAGGCAGTTCATCTGAGGAATTCTGTAGTACGTAATGCAAGAAAAAGCCGAAGATCTCATGTCGTCTTATTGGAAATCTCAGGGCTTGGAAGGCATAAATGTAAATCAGCTTGTCAATAAAACACACAGCTACAGTAACAGCAATCAAAGACATATGATCTACTCGTCCTATTTCAAATTCTAGATTTCTTGGGCAATGCTGGCATGTGTATTTTCTAAAGCACACTATTTTCCCCAACATTAAGTTCACAAATCACATCCAACAACAAACCTGTGAAGTGTAACCCAACACCTCTTTATGAAAACATCCTCACTTCTGGTGTGACTAAGCACTAATAATTTTCTTCCAGACAATCTTCCATTTGTCAGAAACAGGCCCCTGGCTAAAGCACAAAAGGCATATACTTTAATATCTCTTGATTACCTGGATACAGCCTGGAACACCTAATAAATCTGTCAATTTTTCAGGTGGAGTGGGATTGATTTCCCCAGGGTTTCTTTGTCAGTTCCAATTTAGTATTAAATATGAAGAGAAAATTATTACAGAAGGTCAAATCTGACATGAAAAACTAGAAAGAGTACACACTGATAAAGGCTTTTGCTACGTTTAAAATAAGTGTCTACTTGCTTTTTCTGAGGCCCTATCTCTGGTCAATCTTTATTTAACATCTTATATGTTTCAGAGCTTGCAACAAATCCAATCACAGCTTGGCATCAGGCTCAAATAGCCAGGAGTTTCAACACTGGAACCATAATCAGATGAAAAATGAGGTGTTTATTCCTACTATTTTGCTATTAGTATAAAGTCAAGGGTATTCACCACAACCATGACTTCTTACTGCAGAAAATTAGTTGAAATGAGAGGTCTAAGGAAAAGTTTGAAACATGCTGATAACTTTAATCCTCAGTTGTCTAACCAAGACAATTTATTGAAGATCTGTGTACATTCTATTTTCATGTCAGTGTTCAACAGTATAAACAAATGCCATGTCAACTTACAAAGTTTAACCCTTGCATAAAAATGTCTTGTTCTAAGCCTCTTTGTTCTCTTATTTAAAATCCAAATTTGATAGAAACTTGTACAACATTCTTCTTCTTAATCTAGAAATGGGGATTTAAAATACTTTACTTTTTAAAGAATACTAAAAAGTATAGACCAAAGAACATTAAAGACAAGAAAATAGCACTAAAAATACTACAAATAGTTAACAAATAGTTAACAAATGTAGTCAGGTTATTAAAATATAGATGGTGGCATTTACTATGGATGAATGTAATTATGCATATTCATTTCACATGCCCTACAGTGAATATTTACCTCAAAGTTTAAAATGCTCTTTAAAGTTTCAATGCAAAATCTTTCAAATAAAGATTTCAATATATTTCTGCAGAGGTAAACTGCAGAAATCTTAATTTTAAGAAACTACATTTTTCATATTTCTCTATAAAGCTTGGCAATTTTGGCAGTGCAGTATACAGTGTTTAATGCATCAAGCTTTTATAACTGTTTACAGTTAAGTCTTCAGATCAGCACTTACCTTCTCCCAGACTTCAAGGTCAGATACTGCAAAATTTTATTCTTGCAAATACTGTACAAGACCAGTTGTGTCAATGTCTTTGAATATTGTTGGGTGAGAAGTTCTCACATAGGGTTTTGCATGTTTAATTTCCACTAGACAATGCTATGCAAAGCAAAGGAAATCAAGCTCAAGTACTTTTACACTTCACTTTTGAAAGGAAGTAAAGAAAAAGTCTGTTTTACCTGAGTCTCCACACCTTGCTCAAGCAACCTTTTAGCCTGGTTTTCCACCTCAAGCCGAGCTCTTGCAATAAAAAGCAGGTCGTTTTCAATTACTTCTATTCCAGACAGATCTATCCCTTGAGAAAGATAATCTATAAAAGCAACAAAACATTGACAAACATGACACAGGATAATGGAACATTTTCAGCATGTTAAAATATTTCAAAGATACAGTCAGTTCCAAAGGACATCTTTGTATACAACACTTGACAATAGAGTACATCAAAGTAATGTCTTACACTAGAAAAACTGAAAATCAAAGGGTTATTACTCAAGAAAACCTGGATATTGAATACATTGAATTTACTTCAACACAATTCTCTAGACTCAGAGGTTGCTGAAGAGGTGCAAAACATGAGTTTCAAGAACTGCAGAATCAAAACCACAGGGCAGGAAGGGGCAAGAAGTCATGTCCTTGTCCCAAAGCATTAACTACATCACTAAGCTTCTATTTGAAGAAGAATAATTAGCTCTAAGCTCTGACATTAAAGATGCATTATACGTTAAAAAATTAAATTATATTTCATATATTTAAATAGCACTCCTAAACATTTGGGATCTAACACAGAAAAGTAGAAAGAGAAGAATATATATTTATTTTTTTATTTTCTAATCGTAGAATCATCACAAAATTTATCACAATCATGGAAACCACCCTCAGCAGGGCAGCTACAGACTACTGGAATGGCGACTGCAGCAATAAAATCTACTCAAACCCAACTTTTCTCAATGACTTTTTTCCCTCCTTTTTTATCTTTCTGGATTTAAATCAACCCAATTCCCCATGTCAAGGTAGCCTAGACCTTTACAATACTGATTATCTCCAAGACACTGAAGGGCTACTCTCATTTACACATTTTTCAGCATTTTGCATAACCAAGCTGGTTGCCCACTGCTTCTTCTGAAAGAAACAAATAAAACTAATAAAATAATGGCCAAGACGTTTCACCCAGTATCAGATGCTTCCTTCATAAGATGCTGTTCCACTATTTCCACTTATAACCAGCCCTCTATGTCTTTCTAATAAAGTTATCTTTCTTTTATGTCATCCCAGTAAGTTTATTAAGGCACAGGCTTAAAACATTTTGACTAAGCTAAGTGAACTTTTAAACCTTTGCCAAATAATCTTGCACTTTGGTAGCCTATTATTTTTGTTTATTCACAATAAACTAATCTAATTTCCAGATATTAATAATTTTAGCAATCACATGTTCACAATTGAACACAACATTCCAAGTGAGTCATCTCACAGCTATGAAGAGAACACCCCTCTACTTGCACATGAAAAACACCATACAAAATATGGAAATACTGCATAAAGCTTAGTAAGGCATAAAGGAAATTTTCTCTCTTAACAGTACAGTGTGTCAAACAGGTTTTAGTCTACAAAGAAAAGGCCTGCAGATGCATTTGTTTAAAAATGGACCAGAGGAGTCACAGGAGAGCCAAGCAGCAGGACAGCACCCATGGCTGTGCACAGGCTGTTAGTGAGGCCCCACATGCAGGTGTGCTCACAAAGCTGCTTTTGCAGGGGCTACAGCACCCACACTTACCCAGTACTTCTCTGCAACTTTTTGCTGTGACTAAGCTGCATCTCTGCAGGTGGCCTTGCATATGAACCCATTAAAACTAGTATTAAACTTCCACTAGTTCCACGTAGCAAGTGTCCTGAATGCAAAGACTAATTTTCTGACACCTTTCTTTCAGCTGCACAAAAGAAACCCCAAACCAACAAAACCAAAACCAATCAACCAACCAAACAAACAACACAAAAAAACCCACCAAAAAACCAAAACCAAACAAAAAAAACACACCAAAAAAACACAACACCCAAAGGCAAAAGAACCACCACAGATTAAGTCTACTGCCATGGTAAACTCTAAGGAAGTTTCTTGGCAACGTGAGGTTAAAGAGGTGCAAATATTACCAAATATTTACATATGCCACAAACACCAGAACTGCTGCAGACTTCATTTATGGCATAAAATCATATTCTGCAATCCCAGGCTGCTTAAACAAAACAAAATTATAATATGGTTCTGCTATCTTAAAACCACAGGAAAAGTTAAGGAAGAGAACTAAAAAAGAGACTGTTTCTCCCTGCTGTGCTTTATATCAAAATCTAAATTAAGTCACTTCAAGTGCTAAAAATCTAATCTTTCTGATGGTTTTGAGAAAAGAACAGAAAGACCATGCTGCTTTGGCTTCTCCAAAACCCTCCATCTGTGCTTCAGACTGCCAGCCACCTCCTGCTAAACTGCTAAAATCTGCACCTTTGTTCCAAATTTCCTGCAATCCTAACAAAATGCCTTGGGACAATGCACTTCAGCAGGACTTCAAAACAGTGGGTCTTCTGTTGGTTCAGTGGCTACACATCTGCCTATGGATGCTCTCAGTTGTTATTCCAACCAGTAGGAAAACTCTAGCAATCACATTATACAATTTTCAAAAGAAAAGCAGTTTTCCTAAGGACAGCAGGTCAATGGCAGAAATGTCTGCAAGTGCTTTCCTGACATTTCAGTGTGAGAACAGACGCTGCAACACAGGCAGGACACAGGCATGCCTTCTGATAGTTTTTGTTGTCTAAGCAGACAACATACTATTAGAAATCTCTACTCTTGTGTGCTCTGGAGAGTGATGTTGCTACCACAGACAGCAGGATGAACCTGAGCAGACAGGCAGCTGACACAGGAGCAGCCACATCGCTGCCAGAATGCCCAGGCATTTGGGATCCAGTTTATTTAAAATATTGCAGAGGAACTCGCACATTCCAACCAGTCATTTTTAGCTAGTAAAGAAATCTTGTCAAGTGAAACACATCAAAGATACCACTCATTATTAACCCAGGGACTAGCAAATGTAGGATTTTGCTTCAGGCACTTATGTGATCATTATTCTATTTCTTGCCAGGCACAGTCAGTCAGTAACATTCTGGTCATGATCAGAGGTGAGTGGGACATGAGCTGTAAGATACTTGTGTCTTCTGGTCAGGAATTAAGCAAACAAAATGGCTCATCCCTCAGCTGGCACAGACTGAAGACTGGGATCCAGTTTAAAACTCCTTAACTTTCCAACTGCTTTAACCTTAAAGCTCTGGAGTAAAACTATTACTGTATTAACCCTAAGAGATTTAGTTAACATAGTACTTATAACTGATATCTCTCCCTTAACAGATTTTAAAAGCACATATATAACATTTTGTTAACTTTGGGAAAATTTGGGGTTTAAACAAATTAGAACCTCAATATATTGTAACGGAGCAGCCACCAAGGCGTTGCCCTCACAGTCACACGACACACAGCCCGCTGCTCCAGTCACTTCTGCTCAGCAGAGCCAGGGAGGAAATCAGAGGAGGGAGCTTTAGGCCTAAAACCATTCCTCTACCTCTCTCATCCCTCTGATAATTCTACCTTTTTATATCGATTCATGAAAATAAAGGCAAATCCTTAACTCTCCCACAGGATGTTGGTATTGCTTCCCTTCTATCACACCCTATTAAGCTTGGAAAGCACAGCTGGAAATTACTTTCTAAGGACTTAAAATACAGACCGCCTGCTGAATCCTCCTCTTGAACAAAAATACTGTATGTCAAGGCAGAATACACTAACACCTAGGAATAAGTGACATTTATACCCTACCTAGGCCTAACAAAGGGTTAGAACTTTGATTTCTTAATAAAACAAATATTTTTGTCACTGCAATTCTAAATTTTCTTGATTTACTAAACCCGAACAGCTTATCTAATCTAGTGTCTGAGATGTTCCTTGACAATAAACCAGTATTTCCCAGATAGTTATGTAAGTGAAGCTTCACAGAGACAAATCCAATATGCACATAGTACATTAGGGAGAAAAACAATACTTTGAGCAACACAGTTAGCTTTCCTTAATCCAAGTGACTCACCAATGCAGAATCTTTCTATTATGTGAACTCATTTTTTAACCTCAAATACTCTTTGTGATAATACAGAAACAAGATAGGAGCGAATCTGAATTAAAATTTTAAGTATTAAAATCCTTTTGGAGCAGAGACAGCTATGAAGCCCAACAAAGCTCCATGCTATGAGCTCCACAAAGACTGTATTGCACTCTTTATATAGGCTGAGTTGATGCTGAGCTTTTGCTAGAAATTAGAGAAACAACAGAAGTCTACTGAGAAGAACAGGTGCACTGACAATGAGGAAAAAAGGACAGCCAGTAATAACCCCATGTGATTATGCTGCATCACACAAGAGGCTGCTTGAGTCCAAAGAGAAACCCTTCTGTGCTCTGAGAACTAACCTCAGTGACACTAACAAAGAGGGGGAAAGAAGGAGATTCAGACCATCTGAAGTGGACTGCCTCGGAGCAAACACTTCAAATCTGCACACCACCACTTCCCCCACGACTGCAAGAACCCAATGACAACGTAACGAGAGTTTCAGGGGAGACTGGGATGTGTGTGCATATTAAAGGAAAACAAACCATTCCTGAAATTCTAAATAAAATCATAGAATGATAAAATCACACATCTTTGTTTGCCTGTTTGAGAAAGGTTTAAGGCTTATTTCTTTTGCATTGGTCATTTATTTTGTTTCTGCAGTCTTAGTTGCAGAGAATGTTGGTGATATTTGTACTCTAAGAAGAAGCTGTTATTTTCCCATACTGAAGAAAAATTACAATATTTGAAGAAACTGCTAATTTAAATTCCAAAAAGTCAACAGGTCCAAATGATACGCAAGAGTTCTGCTGGGATTTCAGTATACAGAAGATAGGAGGCTACATGATTTATCAAGAAATACTGTGAAAGACTCACATGTGCATTGGTAGAAGATGTTCATGAAACTGAATCTAAACTCCTATTTGCAATATTTGTTTCTGCCACACAAAATTACAAGGGACTGGACAGATACTGCAAAAACACGTAATGTCTATCCCATGAGGGACAAGTATTCAGTAATGACAATTAATTTCAGTTTTGAAAGGAATTATTAAAAGTTCAGTCTTTGGTCCTATACTAGTGCCTAGATACAATCACAAAAAAATGAGAGGATTGATTTGTTAGGGTTTTAATCAGACTAATTCTTCACTTGGGCTGAAATGACTGCCCCACAGGTCTGCATCAGGCACCAAAGCACCTGCTGAAGCAAAGCTTATGACAAGCCTTGAAAGCAAGTGAAAAGGATCCCACTACAGTTACTATGAAGCAATACCTTACAGCCATTTTTATACAACTTGAGCTCTTCAGAAAAAGATGTTTATTCCTATGAAAACTGCATACAGTGCCTTGTAAAGCGTTCAAAAATCGTTGCTCTATACTATATGCCATATACAATGTCATGTATTTCAGATATACTTGACAAAATCATTAATTCTGAATGTTAAATTACTAATTTTGAACTTTTCCCTGCCGGTATTATGAATTCATTATTAAAGAGGAAGAAATTTTATTTTACTAAAATGCCAGTTTCTTGGAAAACTCTGGGTATATTTTTTTGCCTTTTCCTACAGAACAAGACTCCTGCAAACATTTCTTCAAGTGAAACAACTGAGAATAAAATCTCTCTGTGCCGCTAAAATGCCATTAACTTCCTATGAAATCTAGTCTTTACTTAACCAATCTCTACCACCTTAAATATTAACTACTTGTATGCATAATACATAAGGTTTCAGTTTTTAGCTGTTTGGCAACATTAAGTGAGTCAAAACTGTCCTGCTGGAGCCAGAAACTGAGCTGGGCCCACGGTGCTGTATTTCTGTTTGCTTTCTCAGACAGCACATTAATACTCTGCTGCTGTTTAAGTCCAGAAAAGGAAACAGAATGCATTAGACAATCAGATTTAGCATCTGATAGATGTCCCTAGTGAAAGGAGACATGAAAAATAAAAACAAAACAAAGCACTTTGCAACTTCTTGTATCAATCACATGCCAAGAGTGGCTTCATTTTACAGAAAGGAGGTCAACAATACCAAAACCAAACTGGTGAAAGCATACAATTCAAAAAAGCAAAACTTGAACCACTCACTTAAACACAATTATCTTGTACTGTAAAGCAGACCTGTCATCTACATTGTATTGTTATAGAATGGTTTGGGTTGGAAGGGGCCTTTAAAGACCATCCAGTCCAACCTCCCGTCATGGGCAGGGACACCTTCCACTGTATCATGTTGCTCAAAGCCCTGTTCAACCTGACCTTGAACACTCACAATGACAGGACATTATCTTACCTGATTAAAGCTCTAATTCAGGAGAAAGCTGAGAATTCAACATTCTAATTTTAGAGACCACGTAAGTATGAAAAAATTGAACTTCTTCCAGCATGTTAATACAAAGGCCAAAGTTTTAAGTGTACAGGCAGGTTGGAATAAGAAGGAATGGGTTGTCATCCTGCCCTTGGGATCAGCGTTGTTTCCTCCAAAAGACTGTTCCTGATACTGTTTTATAGGATATGGCTTGTGCTAAAATATTTAGTAGTGCTTTAATAATCATGTATGTCCAATACTATGTACAGAGGAAACTTGCTGCTTCTCTCCAGATTGCATGCAAAAATACCAAAAAAACACACTCTGAGCTGATAACAATTATGGGGGAGCAGTGAGGAAGACTGACAAGCTATTTTTAAATTATATTAAAGCAGCATTTAAGTTCTCTTGACAGAAGAGTTAATTCCTACTGCTCTCTGGGCTGCAAATCAGATGCCACGCAGGATCTGGAATTGATGGAAATGAGTTTGATATCTATTTTTATCATCATCACTGACTTAACAATGAGAACCAAATTTTGGAGACATTCCTGTGAAAATGCCATGATTCAGAAAATAGCTTAACACACCAAGACAAACATTACTTAGGTCTAATCACAAGTTATACCACACGACTCCCACACTCACTTAGGCCTAAAGCAAGAGTTGTTGAACTCCTTTAAGGTTCCCCCTCCCACGCACCATTAGATCTCCCCCATCCCTCCCCCTCACCCTTGAATGCAGACTCACAACCTTACTTCACCACGACCTACTAAACCTGCTGCTTTCTATTCTGCCCACTGCCTGCTCAGCTGCCTGGACTGCTGGGCTCAAAGGGGAGCAGGCAGCAACCCCACAGCCAGCTGGGGGCTGACCAGCCCTGCGGCTGATACTGCTTAATGTCACCACCAGTAACTTGGGTGACAGGACAGAATAAACACTCTGTGAGTTTATGGGTGACAGCAACTTGGGGGAAGCCCTCCGGACCCTGGAGAGCAGGGCTGCCACTCTGAACACCCTCAGCAACCTTGAAAAAAGGACAGACCAAAACCCCATGAAGTCCAACAACAGCGAGTTAATCCCTGTTCACCTGGGATGGCTCGACCCTGCCCACACAAGCAGGTCGGGTGCTCACTGGCTGGAAAGAAGCTTTGCAGAAACAGACACAGCAGACAGAAAGTTTACCATAAACCAGCAGTACATCCCTGTGGCAGAGGCAGCCTGCTGTGTGTGCTGGACTGCAGGTTGTGGGAAGTGATTGTTCTCACTATTTGGCATTTACCTCCCAGTAAAAGAGACACTGACAAACTGAAGTGAGCCCAACAGAGAACCACCAAGACAGGGGACTGAAGCGTGAATGCAAGGAGAGGCTGAGAGAACCGAGTTTGTTAACATACAAAAGAGATAACTAAGGAGAGATCTAACTGCACCTTCTGCTACTTGACAGGTGGACAGGAAAAGCCAGACAGACCTTTCTCAGAGGTGCACACAGATAGAACCAAAGGCAAGAGACACAAGCTACAGCATTGTGGAAATTCTAATCAGACATGTGGGGAGAACACTGTACTTGTGGTTCCACACACCTGACCCATGGAGGATATTAACCTGCAGGAATGCACACATATTTTAATATAATTAAAATTGTTTAAGTGTGAAATATTAGAATCTAGATCTTTAAAAATCACCCTAATCTTCTTAAGCCTTTCCTCAAAACAAAATGATTTGAGAAACTTCCTCAAGAGCCCCCAAAACATTTCTAGCAACTAAAACTGCATTTTTTTTCTGAATTCTCTGTGATAAGATATTCACAAAGAACTGTAACATTCACGCCATTCATCATTAGCATTTGGATGGAGGTGAAACCAATTTCACCCTAAATATTCTTTCTGAGCTCTGGCCTAGAAATCAGAAAATATTCAAATGAAAATTTCTTAGACCAATGGCTATACATTTTAACAGGTCTGTAACATGATATAAAATTTATCATGAAAAGAAAACCAGTCTTGATATCATTTACAAAGTCTGAATTTTATTCTGATAATTAAGACTGTTCTTCATTAAACAGGAAAAAACTCCTCCACTTCTCCATAATAAATTCACTGAAGTTTAATTTAGACACTGCACAGATAAAGAACTGCTCTTCAGACACACACGGACTTCCAAAATCAAATTTATTCTGCCAACAAAGCAATAATACCTCTACAAGTCAATACTCCTCTTGGGCTTTTTTTGGAGTGAAGTAAAAATAAAATATGTTGCCAGTAAAAATCTAGTTGTCCTATTTTGGTTTTGAACAGACTGCAAAGCATTACAGACGCAAAGCAAATGTACAGCATGTGTGAAAGAGATGGAAACAGAAAGGGGGGCAGAAAGGGATAATATAGAACAGGAGAGAGATGTAGCCCAAGTGGGGCATTACAGAAGAAATGAACTTGAGATTTGAAGGAGTTAAGAGAATGGCAGTATGCTCAAAGATAACACACAGAAAAATACAAGGGAATGTAGTCAAAGGATGCAAATATAAATCAGTTTGGTCTTATTAAACTGCAAGAGAAACGTAGTGCCATCACATGTGTTCGACCTTGACGCCCAGCTAAGCCCACAGCTTTGCACTGCCTGCTCAGTTCTGATGCCAATGGCGTTTCTGCTCAAATTTCAGGAGAGCATCCAAAACTGGAAAACAAAGGGGTGAATAAAGCTTGTTTTCATAAATTTCAAGCAGACAGTAATCAGGATTTTTAGTGTCAGGAAAATATTTCTTAAAATCTCAACAGGTGAGCAATAAGCAATCCTCCTTGAAATGGAGAATCACATCAGTACATAAAATGAAGCAGAATGGAAAGAATGTACTCTCCTATCTACCAGAGATAATTGCATTGAAATTATATTGCAACTGCACCAGAAACTCATGCAAAAGAATTATGTCCTTCCAAATGGAGTGGATGAAGGAAACCATCTCTTTCCCGAACAAACACAAGGTTTCATCTAAATGAAGGTATATTGTTGGGATTCATACAAATTCCATTCTTATCTTAGGAGTTGGCACCTGCAAATTTGTCTTTGGTTTGTTAGCCTGAAAATGTATGAATCCCAACAGTATAAGACTTTGGCTGTCTTTTGTTTGCCTAAGTTAGTGCTGTAACTAAAGCCATGAAAGCAAGGAAAATAGTTACATGCAGAGGGATGTAAGAGATACCTAAATTTACATGTTGACCTGAAAGTATCAGTCTTTTTGTCAGCTTTTAAATATTATTAATACATTATCATTCAATAGCTAAGTAGAATTTTTCAATATAGAGCATTATGTAAAGGTGTGATGACTCAGTTTCCATCCCCACCATCCCATGTTGCAATAGACACACGCAACGATAAAAGAAAATGAAGGAAAACGATGATGTGTCTCAAGATTCTTAGTCAAAAATAACTTCTTTCAAACATCCCACCAGTTGGTAAGATGGCAAAGATGGCTGACTCTTTGCTGAATCAGTGCCTTGAAGGAGGGCAGGGGACATGCTGGTTCATTTGTGAGTTTTAATTCATTATGTTAATGGTTAATGATCTAATTCTCCAATACTTTACATCTGGATAAAGGTATATACAGACAGTTACAGGCTTGTAGACCTCTACAAGTCTACAATTACCATATTGAACTAGCTATTTCTAGTTGCAGTTCATTTTTTCTCTTTGGTGAGATATATCCTACACCTTTTGAGTTTTTATCACTATTTTTGCACTAATACGTGCATCCAAAAATATCAGACTGCACATGAGAGAACCCATGTTCTAACACACACTTGTAAATGCCAGGAGACACTTTACAATCCATAGTGCTGCAGTGCTATAAAATCAAACTAACAAAAAATAATCATGCTATCTAGGCCCCTGGATAAGGCGAAATACTACTCTTTTTCTATACTATATATATAAGCTGCACATATTTTTTTCATATTCCTCTCTCCTTATGGGTCTCTCCTGACTCTTCAAAACCCAGCATTCACGTATCAACTATGTTAACTCCCTTGGTACTCTAGAATATATGTAATTTTGTCTTTAATAAATGCATATTTAATTCCTCCCACCTTTCACTTGGCATATCATCAATAACTTCCTGCAATTGGCTGCAAATTTACATGTTTTTATCATCTTTAGCGTCAACAGATGTTGCATAGGCTATAAATCACACAGGTTTTATGTACCTCTGATACTTCGTAGGAGAACAAAGTGAACCCTGTGTTTCCCAGAGTGCTTCTGTAGACACCTGGAGTAGAACTGCAAGATTTTAAAACCTCACAAAATATATCTTATCTCCTACAGCAAAGGCTTCTCAAAATTAGAGATCAGCCTATGGCAGAAATCTGTCCAGTCTGCTGGAATTCTTGCCAATTCTTGTAGCAGTAATAAAACTTAGCAACAGTACTGAGAAGATGGGCAAGAAAAGAATGTTGTTTGAAAGCCAAACTGATCATAACAGTGTTCATATTCTAAATACTTGTATTTGAAATTAGCCTTCACAGGTGCCTGCCTTTTGATCTGCCGATATAAATACAAAGTATTTAACCATGACACAGGCTGATGGCAGTTGCCTCTGATGATGCTTTAATACCTTCTATCTGGTATGATTTGGAAAGCGAAACTGAAAAAAGAAAGCAGCTTTAAACCTTGCAATTTGATAACCAAGTTTCCTGTCCTGTTTAGCTGTACCTGCACTAACAAGGACACAAGGGACTGAAGGAAACATCACACCCCTTCCAACCTGCCCCACACAGGCTGCTCTGCAGTGCTCACCACAGCCCCCACACCTGACGGTCACACTCCCAAAGAGGTGCCCAGCTTTGACCACCAGGGAAAGGGAATTAGAGGAGTGTGCCTGCACAGTTGCTCCTCAAACACAGAACAAGAGGGAACAATCGCTGAATGCACACACCAGGTCTGCCCTTAGACAGCTGTGGCACAGACCTGTTCTGCTGCCTGCAGAAGTTCCTTGGCACCCAAAAGTACAGTCATGGTTCATCACTACTGGTCTGCGATCTTACCTGTGCACTGACCACGATTTTCTCCACGGAAAACACACTCATATTGCTAAAATTAGGAAGCACATGCAGGTACAACGGTTGAGAACTACCATGGAAAGTTTTCATAAAAATGTACTTGTCTTCTCAAAATTATTTAATATTGATGCAAACAGAAACAAAGCCATCGTTTTTCTTCTATTACTTTGAAACAGATAAAAATGAACAGCTAAGTGTTTCAGATACAGTGCTGATGAAACACTTGAGTTCTACTGTCATTAATGCCACAGAGACACAAAATTAAAAATCAATATCCTTGGCAGCAGAGTTGAAAATAACGAGCTAAATGCTAAAAATATAAATCACTTTTTTTAAAAGTTTGCATATCCAAAGAAGCAACCAGTAAGTTCAAGCAAGCCTTTCAGTTGTTAAGAGCACAAATTGTTAACAGATGGGTGAAAACATTTAATTTAGAGAATAGCTGTTATTAAATAAATAATGCCGATATTTTCTTTGTAGAGTTTCATAATTATCTATGAGCCCATTATTATTACCTACATCTGTCAGCCAATTGTATCTAACAATTAACACAAAAAAGTTTAACAGGCAAAAAAATGTGCTGCTTGAAGGATAAAAGATGTTTAGCAATTTAGCACTTTAAAATAAAATTGAGAGAACATACAGACTCATTGTGTACTGATATGATTCTATCATAATTTTTATTACAGTTCTTCTAATTCTAAATAATATTTAGTCTGATAACAGATTTTCCTCAAGCCTCACAAAGCATCATTTGTGGAATTTCCTGCTGATAGTCATGAATCATTCCAAGATCAAGAAAGAAACAGAATCTTCTCTACAAATAACACTACCATTGTTGAAAGTAAATACCTTTTCCTTCTCTGGAAAAAAATCAGAGGAAAAGCAATTTCCCAATAGGATATAGTGAACTTTCTTATAGGAACAGAATTTTGAAGTAAAGAAATTATTACACTGCACCACAATTAAGATGTACATTTCTCCAACATCCCAAAAGTATATTTCACCAAGAAAAAACAAAGGAAAAATAAGTTAAAAAGTGAATATAACTTTAGCATAAAATTAAATGAAGGTTATCAATTGTCTTCAAAATTAATGGCATTGACATACTCAAAACCATTTATCATTGAAACACTGGAAATCAAGAAGTAGAAGCAGCAAAGAGTCTTGACTGGAAACAAGACAACACAAGCAATTCTAATACGTAAAACTTTATACTGTCAAATATATCTCTCTGGGCTGTCTCTGCTCAGAAAGCGGCAGATAATCTCCATCACAGATCCCAACTGCTGGAATAGCTGTGGCCTTGGCTATCGGCGTCCGTGACTTGATTTTGCCCCCAGGACAGCCAAACTCCATGTCCAACACCGAGTGCTGAGCCCAGTGCATGGACAACTTGGAAAGCAGAAGCTCCAGGGAGCAGCAGTTTATGGTTTACCAATACTATGAGCAAAGGTATTTTATGTTTGGTAGTCCTCAATTTCTGTTTCTTTTCCATCAAACATGGAAGAAAACCTTGAACCACCCATGATTCTATACACCTCCACCATATTTCTCCCTCAGCAATTTTAAACTTATTTACAGGAGGTGGTGGCCACTGACAGCTGATTGACCTCTCCACCCTCACCCTACTGGAGAAGCATTTGCCATCTGTTTTTCATTGGATAATCTTGGGGGCAGCAAGTCATGGATTTACCCAATGCTACATAACTGCTTCTCTGGCCAAAGAATCCTCACAGAGAGTTCCTGACAGAGCAGACACAGTCCCCAACCACACCTGGGTCCTGCTGTGACAGCCAGCACAGCCACCAGTGGCAGCCGGGACAGCTCCCATGGAACGCAACTCCTGCACTCTCCAACAGGAAGCACGGACGAGTGAATAAGGCTCTGGCACTACAAGAGTACAAGTATTCCAGATCTAACAGAATTTCCATTTCATTTACACAAAGGACCTAAGAATGGAAAGTGTAGCTTCTGCAATGCACTGGGGTGTTTTTTAAATCCATGTATTTATGCTGTCATGAACAACAATTCGAAATTAAATGCATTTTATAAGACATTCCAGTAACTGTTTGGAAGTAGCTATTGCTTTCTATTTAAAGAAAAAATATATTTTAATTATATCATATCATACTATGTTATGAAATAATTTTGGAGGAAAAATCAAGCACGGCATATTTGTCATGAAATGGATGAAAACTGGACTTCAAAATGTCAGACCTTCCCAGAAAGCAACAATTCCAAGTTTCTTCTGACTCTCCTAAAGATTCATTTTCAACCACAAAGTTAATTATGTTTGATCTGACTTCAGCAAGCAGCGTTAGGGATCAAGGCAAATTGCTGGAGTAAGGGGAAATCAGACAGGTCTTCAAAGTCTTTCTAGGTAAGACAGAGCACTCCTTAGGAGGAACAGGCTTCAATAATAAAATTTTGTATTTGATAACAGGAAATAGGAAAATAATTTCATTGGCTTATTTAGAGAATGCCAGTTTTCCATCTTCTCATGTACAATAAGTAGTGGCTTTTAAGAAGAAAGAAAAACAAAAAAAAAGGCTACAGGGTGGGTATTTACAAATAATCACTCAAAATTCATAAGCTACAACAAATGACAGAAAAGTTTTGTATGAAGTCTGTTGCAGGGGTAAAAATACAATGAAGCGAAAAACCTGAAATTGAACATCAAAGGCCCCACAGCAACTAAGAGGAGGGATGTCTGTCTGCCTTCACAGAGGGAATCATGTTAAGTTAACAAAATACATAAACTACCAGAACTACATTTCTGAGAGAACAGAAAAAGTAAAAAAAAAGTCCTTGGTCTGATAAAGCAGAACATTTCAGAATATTTCCCAAGCTTCATGTATGTCTTTGAGGACCAAATTTGCATGTATGTTCTTTATTCTACCTGTACTCCCCAAATAACCACTCACGTTGCTGTGAGACGCTGTGTCCCTTACCTTCTGCCCCAAGTAAAACTGGAAAATTTGGTGCATAGTCAGCAAAGAGGAAGAGAGGATGGAGAGAGAGAGAGAGAGTAGGACCTAACCCTCATTTCCTTCCCTAGAAAATTACAGAGAATGGAAACATCAGCAACAATTGTGTTGAGTTAAAAAATGAGTAATTCATTCCTCAAGAAACCATGGCTTAGTTCTATGTTTTTAAAAACCACGTTGGTATTTATATTTCACTTTGTTTCTTTATTTCTGAACTTCTACAGAACCCTTGCTCTGCATTCCCCCAGGTTTTCTGAAGTCCTGAGAACTAAATGGGATCTATGAAGTTCAGATTCTCAAACTTTATCTTGATAACAGCATCTAAAAATTTGGAATGACATGTAATATAATTAGCATGAGATTTTTCAATCCTACATTGCCACAAGTCAGCAATACAGCCGTGGAGGCACAGACTGCCTTTCGCTTTCCCGAGAACAGGCAGCAGCTGAGACACATCTTCAAAGTTATTTTTTGAAACAGCAGGAGCACAATGTGAGGAGTCTGGGCCTGATAACAAAGGACACTACAGTATCCCCACTTGGAAGTGACATGCTTTATAGAGAAAGGTTAAGGAGCTGTTTTTCAGCTACACTTCTCTCACTGCCTCCTCCTGAAAGTGATCACTTTGCTGGCTCCCCTCCAGCAAAGGCTTGAGAGGAATCAAACGCTGCACTGTTGAGAACTGCAGAGAGAGCCTGCAGGTAGAGAGGTAAAACAGAGAGCATCTTAATGGGGAGAAAACTGCAGCCCAGAGATTTCCCTCGTGTAAGGGAAAACGTACTGGAGACACTGAAAGGACTTGAAAATTACCAGACACTGGAGGTATAACAAATCACAGGATTCTCCTACCGCCTTTCACACAGTGAGGACACGAAAAATAACCACCCTAAAATCTGCAATATACATTTTAGCAGCATTCCAGCAACTCACAGATCCAAAAAAGCTTTGAAACCTCTACTATTAGAAGGATTTTGTTTGGGAAATGTGTTTAGAAAAGGCTAACTACCTGACTCATCTCCACCATAGAAGAGTTATTTAATGCTGTAGTACTGGTCACCTGTTATCAGCTGTGTCCTTTGAACCTGTTTAGAGACTACAGAGCACGACATAAATCTGCCACAGCTTTTGGGCACCTCCTGCCAAGTACTTGCTCACAGTCTGCAAAATTATGCAGACTATTAACCTTACATAAATTTTAAGAGTCTGGGTCTTCCCAAAGAACATGCAGAGGGCAGACTCATAAAAGTTCTTAATAGCAGTGACCAGGACCAAAACAGACAAAGAACCATTAAAACCTCCACTTGAATTCAGGTGCTGTGCAATTGCTATACAAGGAAATGAACTGAAATACAGTCCATGAAAAACAAAACACCTTAATAACTCTATAAAACCTCTCTTGGAAGGAGAGACATAAACCTTGTGTCTCTCTGCTTCATCATATCTAAGCATTTACAGCATAGTGAAACTCACAGTTTATTCTCAATTCAGAAATAAATTTACCAGATAATCCTAAATATTGCAGTATGAAACAGCACATCAACCTTAACAAACTTTATCTTCAGCACAAGGTTTCTACAAGATTCAAAAGCCGTTATCATAAGATTTATACTAAATCAAATATTAATGTAAATATTTCTAAGAACTCTTAGCTTTTAGTTTCAATTTGATTATTTTATAGACTTGCTTAATATGTTATTGCTTAATATGCTTAAAATGTTTTGACTAGTTCAATCAATGTTGAACAAAGAAAAAAGGAGTGCAAATGACTGAAGAAAACTGTTCTTCATCTGGAAACAGTTTTCCAACACACAGTGATAGGTTTTCTGCCCATCTGTTAAACCAGCCCCATCAAATTGTTTTGAGGACAAAAAAGGGGGATAGGAAAACAGTATTTGTTATGACTCACTCAGTATTTTTCACTAGCTTTGCTTACTAAGTGTAACACAATTGATTCTATGTTCCATTCTTAATATATATTAAATCCACCTCTAGATTACAAACTTTTCTTAGTGCACCATCACAAAGATGAAGTGAAAGCTCTACAGTATTTTTATGCCAGCAAAAAGGCCCAAAAGGGCTTTTGGTGGTGCAGTGTATCCTGTTCATTCCACAGCTAACACAGGCTGACGTGGCAAAAATTCCTTTGCAGCATCCCATGTATGCTGAAAGGACTATCTGGAAGAGCCATGTCAGCACAACTTGTCTTGTGGAGAGCAGGCCTGAGCTACCCAGGCAGCTCAGCACTGACAGGGCACAGCCCCGGCGCGGGCACCAGCGCGGCTCCCTCTGGAAGAGGCACCTGCTTGGATTTCCAGGGAGCCCCTCGAGCACACCTGGCAGGCAGCAGGATGAGAACTAAGAATGATGCTGTCACACAGCAGTGCAGGGGCTGCTGCTCAGCAAAAGTCTGTTACAAGCAAACTGATCACAGTTCAGGCTGCAATTAAATTGTTCTGCTGGGAATTAGTATTTCCCCAGTTTTCAGAGTAAACAAACACTAACCAAAAAAAAAAAAAAAAAAATAATACAACAAGAGCAAACTATGGGACAATACCTGGCATTTTGAAATAGAGATACTGAGTTTGTGCAACTTTCTCAAGTTGGTCAGATCATTTAGCACGGGATACTTGGCTACAGTTACCTGGAGCTATTTTTACCTTGATGGCAGCTAACAGCACAGCCACCCAGTAAATACATCCAGTATGTCAAAAACAATGTCACAGCAAGTGAAAATAATTCAAACCCAATTCAAACTACTCTATTTAATGATTGTATAGGTCTCATAAAATGAAAGTACATTAAATAAGCAGAAAAGATCAATATGACCAAGAAGCACCTGCATATTGATCAAGGAAGAAAATTGGAGAGAATTGTCCGATGCTGCATCCCAATTCACTGCTCCTGCTCACACAGCAGGGCTCCTCTGTGAATCCCTTACACCCCGACTCGGCAACTGTACAAACTGCCACTCTCTTTTGTTCTTTTCCCACCCTGTAAGTTTTAAAAATAGCATTAATACTTATATTAAATGTACTATACTTCTACTGTTTTAAGACACTAAGACATAATTATGAATTCAAAAAGTAACAATAGGTGGTTGGTGGATGGATGAAGAATGGAATTGTAAGTCAGCTTCTGATGGACAGGGGGTGGTTTGTGCTGCAAAAAAAGCTAATGAAGAATTATATAAGAGTTAGAAAAATACAGGACAAGGAAATCCCATTAAAAATTAGAGGAGTTCATGAAAAAAATTAGACACAAAGGACTTCCAACTCATATATGAGAATGGTAGGAAGGCTTGGGATGGAATAAACTACAAAAGAAGACAACAAAGATGAAACCGTTCTTCGCAAGGAAAAGCTGCTCTGCCATTCATTGACTCTTGTCATTCCAATTGCTCAGGGTTTGTCTTTTCCTTTGCATCTTTTACTTGATTTCTTTTACTTAAAATGTATTAAAAGGCCTACAGAATTCAATAGTGTTAATACAGTTAAGCTTTATCAGACTTGTAATCTTATTTTAAAAAATCAAATTAGTTTATTACCTTTTATTAAACTCTTTCCATTCGTAGTTTCAGAAATTAGGTGACAGACGGTGAAAAAAGGAACACACAAGCTTTGTTAGCAAAATGGCTCTGCTCAATTCTTGTCTGAGTCCATGTAAAATTCAATATTTTAATTTTCTCATCCACATTTACAAAAAATGTATTTAAAATCGTAACAGATACCAAGGCAATCTCAATCCACGGCATGCAGATCACCCCATATCTACATGCAGAGTCAAAAGAATGCTATCACAAGGAAGATAAAGCAAAAATTAATGGCAAAAATTATTTTCAGGAAATCTGAATAAGTTTCAGATTGTCCTTTCTACTTGTTATGTCCCCTATCATAAGTCAAAAATTATTCTATCATAAGCAAATGTTCAACTGGCCCAGGTTATGAGTCATTCCATTTACTCTTTCTGAGCTGTGCTGTAAGGTCAGCTTTCTCTCACCCCTCTGGAATTTGCTGAGTCTTCAGAGACCTCCAGGGGAAACTGGGAACAGTAATGATTCAGACACTTTATATATAATCTGACCATTTAAGAAAAAGAAGATACTGAGATCTGGTAGCAGACCCAAGTCTCTTGTGATTCAGTTCCACTACCAGTTTGAATTCCAGGTGCCACGGCTCCCTCCCTTCCACATCTCCCAGCCATGTCATCTCCTTCCCTCCTCTACACCCACACAAGTCAATCTTTAATCCACTGTGTGTATGAAGCTCCACATTAAAGCAATAAAATACAGAACTCTGTAAAGTTTTGGGTTATACTGACATCAAGTTTTCACCATCTTACTCAGCAATTAATACATTTTCTGATTTCTGTTTACTCAGCAACTAATTAGCACATGCCCACGACATATAAAGAATGCACAAAATCGTTGTGGCAAAAGCACTCAAAAATTCCAAAGCACAAGTGGAAATTCTTTAGAGAATAGAGTTGAGCAAAGTAATAAACTTGTGAAGAAAAAGTGCCAGGTTATCTAGTATTGAAACAGACACCTTGAGTAAGGGTAAACTCTCTGTGGGAAAAGTAAAGGAGCTTTTAAGTGGCAATTAGATAAGTTCAGATTATTCAGCCATTTGTTATCAGCCTTCTTGAAATGTTCAATCACTGCCCTTCAGAAAGTAGCTTAGGTGAATCCTCTGTATTTCATAGTAATTCACTTACCTAAGTCAGCTCTTTGCTTATGTTTTAGAGTGAGAGGGATTTATTACTTGGCAAAGGAGAGGGGTAACGCTACACTGTCTTACAAGGCAGAGAAGAGCAGAAGTCCCCAACCCCTGGAGCACTCCTGGTCTGTGCAGCAATGACACAGTGGTCACTCTGTGTCAGGAGAGCAAAGTTCTCACCAGCCTGTGCCTAGTCCTACCCTCAGCACTGCAGCTTCACTTCCCCCTGTAGGTGTGCAGGTTATCAAACGATCCACACGCGCAGATCTCATTTGGATTATGCCTCCTGTGCTCCTAACTGCTCCTGAGAAACTATCCAATACTTGTGTATTGATTCAAAGTATTGATTCAGTACATTTTAGTATGCTGGTTGAAAAGCAAAAAACAAAACCCAGCACCATCCCCTTCCCTGGGAAGCACCTCCCCCCTCTCTCCCCCCACCATGTATAGCTTAAGTTCAAATCCAGGTTTCTCCAAGCAGATAAAAGCCTTCACTGATCAGTATAAGGGCTATGTTTGGTAAATGTGAACATTACAGATAAGTATTCTGGTGAATTAATCCTCTTAAATTCTATAAAAATATATTATTCAACCAAAGAGGATTCCCTTTCCCACTGCAATTACACATAACTAACACGGGTTATCTTTTTTTTTACTCCATTATTTTATTATGGGAGTGGGAGGAGAGAGAGAAAGAGAATTCTACAGAGAACAGGTCAGCAGTAACACTACGGGCCAGCAGGAAGGGGAGTGCAAAGGCAAGAGAACACGACAAACATCGGGACATGGCAGAAAGGATGACAAGAACATCAGGTAAATAGCAAGCACCACCAGCAAGAAACTGAATGTAAAAGTTCAAAAATTACAGTAGACACCCATTATAGAATAATTTTAATGAACTTGCGAAGACAGTATTTCAGACTAATTTAACCAAGGAAAACTAAATGAAATCTCCCTGAAACAAAATAGGCTATACAGATGGAAGTCTAGTACTGTGGGTTTTACCTCTGGGAGTTGCAGCCTGCACAAGATTCTATTCTTTCATTACAAATCTGTTGTGTGGGGGGTGGAGGAGGAGTAACTGTGTTACAGGGATAAAAAGAATAGCACAATTGTTGTAAGAACATCTAGTTTCTCTATGTATTTCTATCCATCGCAATCCATCTTCAACTTCTCTTCTATTTTTCCTCATTACCTTCCTTTACTGTGTCAGTAAAGAATATTTTAGTGCTGGGGGGAAGCACTCTATAAATGACAGTCCCTGAACAGGACATCACTAATTCATTACTGATGATCATTAAACAGCGTTCATTTTAAGAGAACACAGAAAACAAAGAGAGCTGATCAAGCTCCATCAGGAGAGAGAGGAGGACTGGCAGGAATAGCAGCTGTGCTCTAGCTCAGATTGGATTCGTGTTGGCAGAACTGTGAAATAAAGCCTGCAACATATTGTGCCTTTATCAAATCCTGCTTTCCCAATAAAAGGTATTCAAGGAATTTAAGGCTTATGTTTTGCCTTTCACAGGCTATTTTACTTAGGACAGTTTGTGTACAACTGAATTTACAGAAGTCCAAGATGCACTTATTTAGACACGCTGCACCTTCAAACGGTGCCATCAAACACACACTCTGACACAGCCTCATTCATCTGAGCATCACAAAGTGCTTCATAAACGCCAATTGAACAGATGCTACAAATCTGAAAAACGTTACTGCCTGAAAATCTCACTTGGTTACAATAGTATGTTTTATAATAAAGTAGAAAAGGCCAGTGCCAGGGGAAAAGTATAATTTAAACTATACATTTAACAACATTTTGCATGTATCGATTTTAATAATACATTTTTCACAGTCAATTATGCAAGAGTCAAGTTCTTCCCTTGCCAAGAAAAACACCCTAAAAACTAAATAAAAAGACCTGAGAGCTCCTCAAAAATTTTTAAAAAATCATATGAGACATACAAAAACCCCTAAAATTCAAACAATTACAGATGTATTTGTAAGACACAGATGAAAATGAAAAAAAATCTTTCTATTTTCAAAGAAATGTGGAAATGAACATTTAGGATTACAGTATATAGAAATTTATGCACATTTTGTACACTGTCCAAATGAAAAAATTGGTTTATTTCTCTCTCTCATTTCTGGGCACAGAATACAAAAAAAGGAAGAAAAACCTAAAGAAAGAAAGGACAGAGAGATGTGTAGGAAGATCTCAAAGCACATAAATACAGTGTTGTTCTTTGTGTTCCCATGTAGAAACTACAAAAGTAGGTCACCTGTTACGTATTACAACACAGCGACATAAACCAACTTCTTTCTGACTACCTTGGTGGGGAGAATCTTTTTGAGTATGACATTATATAATCCATTGGTGCAACTACCTCAACCTGCTTTAAATAAGTAGCACTTCAGAAATTGTGAAACGGATGAAGTAAAACTTTCACAGCTCAGACTTTCAAACCTGAAACTGGGGCTAGAAACAGAAGTTCAAACCCAGAAACTTCAGGAGTTCGGCGACTTGTTATTTTCCGAGCAAGAATTCAGAGAATGTCCCTAGGAGTGGGATCACTGCACTTGTGCCTTCTCAAGTGGGATCACTTATCCAGGGAAACTGAGCAGCATAACTATTCTCCTTCTACAGGTATGTATACCAGTTCTTTTTTCCATCTACCCTCTCTCTGAATCAACCTTACAACCCTGATTTCTGTGCTGCTATAGAACAGTAGACCATTATTTTTTAAATAAAGCTCCAGATCAAAAAGAAGAAAAAAGTGTCATTCATTGCAATTCACAGGCGGGTGAAAGGGCTGCAGTAATGTTCCAAGAAAGAGCTGCCTTTTCTTTGTGCTTTTCTTAGGTTCTGTCTGAACCTAAGCAAGCTGCCAATTTATTTAATCCCTCCACAAATGAAGGTAAAAAAGGATTTGTCCAAGACGACATTTAGTTATAATAAACATAAAGTAGAAACTGTCAGATATCTTTGCCTATTCAATTCCCTTGGACATTAAAAATAAACTTCTCCAGACCTGAAAATGCTCTAATTAATTCAAAATCCAGCCTGGTATGTTCAGGTGGAGAACCAGATATAACTCAATGCGTAACTATTGTAACTTCAAGTGTGGCACAACAGTACGGTAGAAAGTTTAAATAAATATAAAGAAAATTCTACCACCCACAGATCTGATTTATTCACATTTTGCACTCACCAATAAGAGAGCTACCTGCAATACTTAGTATTTTACTAGAAAGTCAACTTTACATTTCACCAGAGAGATGTGTGCACTTTGGTAACAGAGAGAGGAGCAGTATTTATTATATTCACAATGGCAGAATTATAATTTTGTCTCATATTACCCTGAGCAACTACAAAAGCAGGTTTTTAAGCATCAGCTTGAGGCAGACAGCAGTGAATTCATTCTAGTAATTATGGGTGCTAGTGCAATAATTAATATTTTTTGATGTATCAAAGATCACATCTAGATTATAAACAGAAAGGAGAGCATGACTTCAACACCACTTCTTCAGTCATGCTTACTTTAATATAAGTTCAAGTGAGGAAAGCCTAAAAAGAGCCAAATAAAACATAATGTTTTCAGACAATTTAAAAACCATGTACCAATTACACAGAATGGTTTATACTCAGATTTTTCCATCTTCAAGTATGAGTAGTCCTACTCTGTCGGCAATAATGACAGACAGTCTACGTTTCAAACAAGGTAATATTTAATAAATAATGAAAGATAAAATTCATGTGAGTTTCATGGATGGTTAATTTTTTCAAACAATTGTAAAAGATCCTTTGAGCAGTGGAAATTTTTTCCTTACTCCCTTTTTCTCCACAAAGGTGATGGGGTACCATGGAGAGTATTACACTTTATTATTATTAAGGGAGAATTACTTAAAACTAGTTCTAGTACATTCTGTATAAAATCTCGTCTTAATGTTGCAGTATTTGAGTCTACCCAGACTCTGTTTTTCACAGTAATTTTTCTTCAGATCTTTAAAGCTATATGTTTACACAGCCAATAAAGCTCACATTTTAAATAGTTAAGGAAGGGAAAGCACCACATTCAGATGCAATTGCTACAGCTCCTTCTCATGAGATTTAAAAAAAGCATTTGGTGCATGAGGCTTGAAGGTGAAATCATCTTCCCTACTGCTTTTCATTCATCATGAAGATTGCCGTTTGTAAAACTGCTCAAAAACTATAGAGACTGCATTTTTTCATACCTTTTAGAAGACAGCACTTGCCTACAGTTCCCATCTTTAGATCTCATGGCATTTTTGGCCACTGTTTTAAGCATTTTTATAAAGGGAAGAAGTTTAACACCAAGGAACTTGTCTGAGTAACAACTTTACATTTAAACCCAGTTACCACAAAAGTCCTGTGAACATTGTTGCAACAGGAGCATCATTCTTTGTCTCCTAACTAATACTGCCTTGGGATTTTGTCCAATGCTTCATCTATTCCCAGCCAATTAATTTATTAATTTCTCCCCAGGTTTTTTTTTCCTTTGATTTATTTCTACCCATGATTAGAAATAGAGAGTTATGAAGTCTATACCAAAGTGGGAAAGGTGAAGAAAAGAACTTACACCTTCAACTATATAAATTTTTAAATGTTAGGAACAGGGTTGGTAACACAAAGGAAAATCCCAAAGGGTGGTCAGGCACTGGAAAAGGCTGTCCAGGGAGGTGGTAGAGTCATCATCCCTGGAAGCATTCAAGAAATAACAGGTGTGGCACTTAGTGCTGTGGTTTAGTTGACATGGGGGTGGTGTTTGGTCAAAGGTTAGACTTGATGATCTTGGAGGTCTTTTCCAACCTTAGTGATTCTATGATATTATTTCAGATTAAAAATATAAAAGAAGACAGGAATGCTATTACTTCACCTGTACAAAAGTCTGAATTTCAGCAGAGATTGATTTTAGTATTGTAAATAGATTTGTGTGTCTTTTCTCTTTCCCAATTCTCATGCAACAGACACTACTTCTAATAAATTTAAGCAGAAGAAATGCAAAAAAAAACAAAACAAAAGAAACAAAACAAAATAAACAAATAAACAAGCACAAACCAAAACAGAAAAGTTTGCTAATTGGAAGAGAGGGAGGGAAATTATCACCATTATCACCATTGTGAAAGTAAATAAAACCAGAGTCAAAATCCATTCAAACTACAGCTTCAAGTACTTTTTCCATTGCCATTGGAGAAGGCCCATCTTTGGAGAAAAGCTCATTTTGGAAAGCCTCTGGGGCAAGGGTACGTCATTTTAAATTTAGCACTCGTTCTTGTTACCTTTTTGCAAGTAGGATTCCACTGTGGAGAACACACTATGCACAGGAGAATCTCCATTTGGAGAATGTAACAACTATACTGTTTCTATTGCCAGACAGCGTGTAATTCATACCACTCCTAGAGAATTGGGTCAATATTATAAATACTGTATACTTGTTTATATACATATACACATCCACACAAACTGTAGCTATGGTGCCTGTATCACAGGAGCTCCAGGATCAGGAGGCTGCAGGCACTGAACAGATCAGCCTCGGGAGAGCTGCCTGGCAGTGCCAGGGATGGCAGCACTTGGAATCCAGTCGAGCAGCCACAGATTTCCACAAGAGCAACCAAGCTTGTCTGGTGCCAGCTCTGCCAGCACCCCAAAATCCCATGTTTGGGAGATGATCCACACCAGTGCTGAGAGGGCTTTGGGAGGTGGACACAGCAGGCATTTTGAGCAGCCCTGTGTTTATCAGCTAAACTGAACAGCAAAGAGTTGGGTGCTGCAATTAGAACTATTTGGATACAATTTTCTTCTCCCAAATGAAGCACAGCAGAATTTCCTCATTAGAAGTTCAAATATCATTCAAATACCCAAACAAATAAATAAATTACTAACTCAGTAGGAATTCAAAAGCCAAAAGGCAGTCAAAGGAATACATTTTTCCATTCAGAGGGTAAAACAATAGCTGCCTGGCTGCTTTCTTGAGCCCCAGTCAAAGAACAGGCTGGCCCAATCTGTGACCTGCTCAGCGTTCACCGCTTTGATATCGAGCAAGCACTTACTAGATAATAGTAATCAGTGGAGATTAGAAGCTATACATTAATCTCTGTGAAGCTATACAAAAATCTGTGAATGTATAATACTTGTCAAAAGAGAAACCAGCATTTTGCATTGTTTTGCAGGTGCTAAAATCACTTAAAAATAATAAATAAAAGCACAAGCTATAAAATTCATCTACATTCAAATTTATTTCTAACTGCTACTATTATTCCACTATGTCAGTAACCAATAATGCTATCCCAGATAGAATATTGCTGCCAATTTTACAAGCAAAAAATAAAAATAGGTTTTGCCAGAATTAAAACTGCATTTCTTCCCATTTATTTATTCATTCAACAGATGCATTAGCCAAGACTCTGCACAAAAACAGAATATTACATCATCTGGATGTATTTCTAAAAAGAATCTAAAAAATTAAAAAGATTAGTGATTTGGTGAATTCATTACTTCATCATCTACAACTAGCAGCTCTCGGCAATCTTAAAACATACTTTGAAAATATAGATGCTTTCAGGCAAGCACAGAATGAGAAAAATAAACTTTGCATCATAATCACAGATTTAAACAAAGATTTAAAATTACAGATTAGCAATTTGGTGTGGACTCTCTACAGTCCACAGTTCTCTCTGCAGCTGCTGGTCCATGGAATTTTTGGGATCAATTCCATTTCCATTCTCATTTCTTTGTGTTGTGGATGTGCAAATCTAGTCAAGGCAATTTTGTGCCCAGCTGATCACAGGATGTTATCCAGCAAATTGCCACACATGGCAATTGTACCCAATGGAATTATACTGTGAGACCAGAGTGAAGAAATATTGATACCGAAGAGTTTTTCAAAACCCAAGAACTTAAAAGCAAGGTTTACAAGTCAAGCTCTTAGCAGTACAAAAAAGGACATAAAATTCATCACTCAACATTCTCTGTCCATTTATAGCAAAGTCTATATAAATAAAGGAAAGCCTATATAAATAAATCTGAAGAGCAGCTCAGTCACCCTTACAGCAATTCTCACAACTTCCCTGTCCTTGCATGTGACTCCTTCAGTTCTCATCAAATATTCCTGCTATCAACTCCATGCCTGGCTCATCCTAAATAGATACCTTTTCTTCTTCCTTCTGTCACATCACACAAACACATAAGATACAGGTAGGATTGGGAAGGATAAGAGAAGTAGAAATGCATCTAAATACAAAGCACCTACATATTAATGACAAGCTTTTTTCAGTGTGGGACAACCCAAAGTACCATTCATAAAACCACTATATCCAGTTTGTTCTATTCGTAATATTGATTTGTTTAATTGTTAGGTCCTAAATGTTTACAGGTTTTGTTTATCAAGTATCTTTACAGTTAACATTATTTCCCAGTTGACATTGGAAGCAACAACTCCTCAAAATCAAACTCCAGGTGAAATATTCCCCAAACGTGGTTTTGTATTTTTGCCATGTGTTTAATAGTCTTCTGTGCATGCTGCAAGGTCTGTTTCTGTAAAGATGGGGGGGAGGGTTTAATTCTGAAAAGCTGGATGATGAAGTAGAGAATTCTGTAGTGTTTCATCAATACGTTTTTTAAGATCTCATTAATTATTTGCATGTTCTGGAGGTTTGTTTTGCTTCCCTGCCCCCCTTCCAATGCAGTTGAGGGCTTAAAGCAATTTAGATAGAAGTAAAGTTAGTGCAAGAAATAATTTATATTCTGGCTTTGCCAATACATTACTTTACTTCAGAAAAAACTAAATTAATGTCCTGAGAGATAGAGAGATGAACTATTTTTTCCACTCAAACCTCAATTCTCTCCTTATTATTCCAAAGCATTGCCTTGGCTTAACTTTCTTTGTCAAGTCTAGTTAGACATAAAAGATTTGTGCTTAAAGACCTGCAAAGAAAACAAATGTAGAAATTTTCTGTAGTCTGCACATTCTTCAAAAAGAAATTGGTTTTGTATTATAGAGACTGAACAGATTCATGAAACATGGGCAGACTTTCCAGATCTGCCCTAGGCTTCCAGCACATAACCAAACTGTTTTTCTACAAAACAGAGTAATGTGAAGAGAAACTACAAAGCAGATACAAGATGCTCAGGCATTGCAGTCATGGACATCAGATAAGCAGCTAAAATCCTTAATTTAAATGTTAATCCACACTATCTCTAACTGCCCATATAAATTTGTTCCAGATTAGGGCACTGAACACAAACAAAATTTCTGTGTCTAATATCAGTCTTTATTGCCCCAAAGTACACTGCAATAGCTGCTTTGCCTACAGGCTTCAAGATTATTGAGAGAGGCTTTTATACTCTCACAAACTGTCTGAAGTACTTGCTATCATCACAGCCCGTAACATTTATCAAGGTAAGCATTTAACTGACAGGCCAAAGAGCCAGAGTCCTTACACAGATGCACTCAAAAACCACCAGAAAATCCCTGTTGAAGTAGTCTGTGTTGCTTATTGTGATAATGCCAGCTTAAAGATTTTGGAGTGGGAGTGTTAAACAGGGTATTAGCAAGAACCCAATAAACAGGGAGCTGCCTAGAATTTTTTGATGGTGGTGAACAAAGTAACTTTCTGAAGAATATATGACAAATTGGCAGGAAAAAAACAATTGCCCTGGAGGGAAACAGGAAGGGCTGGCTGAGTTTTTCTTTCTCCTTCAAAAGCAAGAGAGCAGAAGAGGTATTACATTAAACAACTTTAAAGAAAAACATTTCCAACCTAACCACCAGCAAGCCTAAAATAGTAACCACTTTCAAAGGGCAGACTCTCCTTTCCTTTCATTACTTCCTCACATTAAAACTAATCTGCTTGATTAATAAGAGAAATAATGTTCTCCATATCCCGCTGTCGCTCAGATGACTGAGTACCATATCTACTGTGGAAAGAATGAGAACTGGAAAAGACCACTTGTATCAGAATGGCAGCTTCTCTTTTAGAAAGACAGCATGGTAACAGAGAGAGTCAGCATGTAATAACTCACAGGGTTTTCCTGTTGATCGGTTGTTGCAGTTGCTGTATTCCATCTCTCACATTTGCTCCAGGAGCTCCTAAGGAAAGGTATCAATTTGCAGAGTTGCCAGCCTACCTAGTAATAGTGAAGCTTCTCACTTTGAAAGGTACCAGGAATAATGCAAATAACATTTTGCCTCTTTCCTATTCCAACTACTCTTCATAGCTCCTATCACTGCAACTCATTCTACCTCTGTTTTAAATTGTTATGTAGATCATCAGTGAAGGCTGCTGAAGAATTTGACAAGTTTTTTCTCCAATAACATGTATTTGCTCAAAATCCATCAGTGTAACAAAAATGTTGCAACCAACCACTTTCAATTTCTCAAGATTTTATTCGTAAAATAAAACATAGGCTTCAAGCCTAATGACTACAAAGCCACTTCCAGACATCAACCACATACAAAGCAAAACAGTATTCTCTTCCTCAGACATACCACTGATACTACTGCTCTCAGCCTTCTCCCAAAAAACAGCGTATGAAAGCATTTTTCAATATTACAGTGATTTCAAAGACAACAATTATGCAGTGAAGTTAAAAATACTTGAGAAGATGGAAAAAAACTGAAACTATGGCTTAGGCACAAAAATCCTTGATATTTGTCAGGCTTCACAGACAAAATTAGCTCTTCATATGCATGTGTATTGCATGCACTTTAACACAGTTTAGGTATTTATTTTAGACTCTAGACCTGTAATATATGTTTTAAAAAATCCAGAAAACATGAAGAGTATTATATTTCTCTTTCATTTATCCACTTAAGAAAGAAAGAGGCCTTTCTCAATAATCAACTTTTCAAAAAACTTAAACTACATTCTGGATAAAAATTCTGAAAATGACTGAACCCAAACAATGGAGGAAGAAAGAAAATAAACTGAACATGATACCAACACAAATCTCTATTTAGATCAACATGCACATCAATCAAATGAATAACTTTTAAGCAGAGTAAATGTGAAGCCAACACAATGCACTTAGTTCAATTTCTACATGATTATGCATTTATCATTACAGCTTATTACTTTTAAACTGCTTTCACGTCTTTTTATGGCACTACATAAACAGATTTTCTATCAGTTTCCCTGAACAATTCTGTAAAAATAACTCAGTAATCAAGGTGGCAAAGAGAGGACAACAAAGTAATTTATCATTTTAAAAAATACGAAAAGAAAACATATAGTACTGCATATAATTTTTTAGATTCTGAGAACCGAGTTTGTGAAATATCACCACTATCAGACACTTGAATCAAACACAAGGGCTGACATGGTTTTAACCACTTCTACCCATCGTCCACAAGAAGGGAGGGACTCTACCATTCACAGGTTTGTTTTGTTGTCTGAAGAAAACAGAGCATGCTCCTGTCACTGCAGTTATGTGGAAACAGGCAGAGTTACTGTGTGTGGTCACTGAACTTTGATTTTAAGGGTAGTAAGCCTATTGGATCCTTTTCACATGGTTTTTGTAGCTCTTCCAAACCGAATCAGCCAAGGGGCTGAGCAAGACTGCAGCATACAAAGTCACCCTGGTGGCCAACCTTATACTGTGGGTGATCTTAACCAAATTTAAGGGACATGGTTTACGTGATACCTATTCATGTTCTGTTCAGCCTTTACTCACAGGCAATTTAGATCAACAGACTTGTCCCTGCCTTTCAGCTACAAGAATGGTCACTTCTAGGCATGCCATGTGAACACTTAATTAAGAGAAAATGGTACTGCCTTCCAATTTCAAAAAAATTACTAGAAGCAAAACCTTTTTAAGATCTCTGATGAATGAACAACTTAATCCTGCTGTTTTCTCATTTTGTTTTAAATTAGCAATTCCACTTAAAGGACGTTACACCTGGAAGGTGTGTAACCAAACTCCTGCATCAGGGGATTGTAACCAGGTATCCAGTGCTGCTCCTGCTGCCCATCCCACATACTTAGCTAGGCATGACTTTCACAGCAACCAGGATATCTGAAGGAGAATCCTGAACCAAATCCTGAAGTTTAGAGGTGAATCCTGTGCACTGTGATAAGCCAGGCAGAAAGCTTGCTAACAAGTCTCTGTTGATGCTGATTTGCGATGCACCAGCACAGCTGTCAGCAGCCAGGACTTGGGGATGGATGCTGGGCAACACAGCCACTCAGCAGCAGGGAGTAACACCAAAAAACTACTTCCAACATACAAAATATCTTGATGAAAGCAAGGTAAGCAACCACCTGGGACTTCCAACCACAAGGCAATATTTCCTGTATCTACAGCCACGCAGGGTCAGGACTGCAGCTCCAGCACATTTCAGCTCCCGTGCTAAACTACTTTCCAACTTCATCAATCAACGTTCATTCAAGGACACCTTCACAAATTCACACAATGCAAACAGGTGGCTTTTTTCTTTGTATGTTCAAAGCAATACAAAAGATATGACGTCAGAACTTCCAAAAGCCTTTCCATAATAATGGAAACCCTCACTAGAACTCAGTAGCAATTGCCAACTTAGAGCTAAGAATATTTTACAAAAGCAGAAATCTCTCAAATTCTCAAAGTTGTCAAAGCACAATTTTAATGAAGGAAAAATTAAATTCACATCAATATTACAATTTTGAAAGAAAAACAATCAAAAAATTATCTTGAAATTTACAGTTAATTAAACTTTTGGCAATAACTACTCCAAGATACAGCACCATTCATTGTGAATGTTTATACTAGAGGACAAACCACCTCTATGGAGCAAAGTTGGAGTCAGACTGATGTTATTTAAATTACTGTTAAATTTACCAGCCATACTTCCTTCCTGAGGATAACTGGTATTACCTTTTTCTTCTTTTCACTAAAATGCTTAAATAATTGTGCAGCAATGCACCAAGACTATCATTTAGCTTCACCACCTAAACAAATTTACTCTTGTGATATGAAAAAGGCTCCTTGTCTATATATGAATGACAACAGCACTGGTTTGGCAATTCTCCTTTGGTATCACCTCCTTGTGCAAAACTAAAACAAGATACAGGTTCAGTCTTGGTAGCTAAAGGGCATTCTGTAACTTACACATTTCCTCGTGAGTACAGAACCTTCCAGTGCTGAAAAGGTCAACAGTTGAACTAACATGGAATACTATTGAACAAATAACCTATGCCTAACAACTACACAAACTCAAATGAATCCTAGAAGACATTCTTATTTCGTGGCATAAGCAGCTACCTTTTTTATACTTAGGCTGTTATGCTAACATTAATTCTGCATCTTGAAAAAGGAATATATATACATCATATAGAAATATATAAAATATATCTACTATTATAATATTATATATATGAGTTACATATGTTTTTATATTGATTTAAAAACACTTGTCTTTGTGTTGCTTCTAAAGGTCTTCATCTTTATAAATACAAGAGGAAGCACAGTGAAACAACATATAATTAATCTGGAAAATCCAGATTTTTCTATGGATGTTAATTCTAAAACTGAGAAATCAAGATCAACAATGTCCCATGTGTGGGACTGTTTTCTGGCAAGGGAAACATGAATGTTAGAAAGACGAAAAAACTCAAACCCCAACCTAAATAAGTCATTATAAAAATAACAAAGCAAAGCAAGTTGTATGGCAATCAATGATAAGAGAGAAAAAAATAACATTAAGAGCAGGACACTGAATGGCAAATTAATTTTGTGGATGTCAGTCTTTACTACAGAAAAGGAATAACAGCCTTAGAACAGTTTTTGATAGATTAAAGAAATGACAATAAAGTACTTGTGCCAAAAGAAAGACTGCATTGTCATCTGAGTCAGAATGGTATTTATGTACAAATTCTAGCAGACTTTTTGTTGTCTATTCAGCATACCACTCTTAAATAATAATAAAAACTCTTACGACTAGGACTTGTGTATTGCATAGGAGTCAGATTTACATCTTTTAAACACGAAAGCCTGCTGCAACATGATTCAGGCCAGCAAGCCCTGATTTCAGTACTAGGTAAAGCAGAACACCCTCACAAATTTAGCATAACAAGGACACATCAGTGCAACACCCAAACCCAAACAGCTACTATGCACTGCTTATTTTTACTTAATACTATAGAAGTTACTGGATTTTCAACTCTGTTCTAACAAAGCTCTTTGCAACTGATTACTGAGGAAATCAAGATGCAACAAGGTAGGTAACATTTTAGATATGGATCACAAGCTGCTAGAACAGATGCAGACCATAAAATGTCCAAAAGAGCTACATTAGAATTGAGTATCACACTGCCCAGCGTAGGTAAGTGCAAGTTACAGAAGGATCTATCCAGCTGGAATTGTGCAGATGCACCATGTAAATAAGGCTGAACAATCCCAGGCCAAGATGTCCAAGATCACTCAATACTCATTTTCAAAAGTAACCTAAGTTTTAAAGACATTACAGGGCACTAAAAAAATTGTATGAGTTAGGAGCCCCAGTCTCTCACAAATATGAAATAGATGACATTTTTAAACCCAGAAGCAATAAAATTCTAAACAGTCACCAAAAGAGCAGCAAGATTCAGACTAGGAAACAAGATGTGCAGTACAAAGAAAGAAAGTACTGCTGAAGCATTCAGGGAAGGTAATCATGGAAACTGAAAAAATACTAATGCAGAGAACAAGGAAAGTGAGCAGACAGTCTCCCAACTGTGTCAATAAAGATCTTCATGAATGCCCAGGACATCTGGATGTTAAGATTGTCAGTGGTAGGTTTTATGTAAAGTTATCCCTAAAACACACTAAGAGAATGCTAAAGCTCTGAAATCAAGGACTCTGGTAGCAAACAACAGAATTAAGTACATCATTTGGCTCTGCTAGACCTTGTGATCCTAACGAGTCTTTTAACATAGTAAGCTTTTTTAAAAAACTGCAATGCAAGAAGCTGCATTCAGGGTGATCTTATCAACTCACCAGCAGAGTTTAGACCTCCAGGTTTAGAGATGACCTACCACTGTTATGGAGTGCAGTAACAGCCAATGCTGGGATATTACATCCTCTGTGTAGAAAGTAAGACAGTAGATAAAAGATGGAAGAGGACCAAGAAATACACTACATCTTCCAGATTTTTGAACTTCCTGCTCCCAGCAAAACAAAAGGTATTCTAACAGACAGTTATGACTCCTGAATTGAATTTCAAAGTACTACAGGGGTGCATGCTATGGCAATTGCCATTATCTCTACCCCTATGTACTCAGTGTCCATTGACACGCATATGTCTCTGTTCCCTTATGCTCCACTCTGCTTCAAGCTCCTGCCTCTCTGCATTTATTTTCCCCTCATATCAGACCCAGCAGACTCAGCCCTTCACAGCTCTATTCTCTGTTACCATCTGGGTCTCCCTCTCTTCTTGTGTTGCCATTCCCAGTCCTATGACCCTTCACCACCAGTCTCTGAGTTTAGGACTCCTGCTGTTCCCTGATATTTCTACCTTCTCATTACCCTTTCACCCCTCTTTTTCCCTACCCTAAAAGGCAAAATACCAGCCAAATTCTTTCTCTTCCATTCTGTACTGACATAGAAACAGGTATAAGAACAGCACATTTTTCTGTTTATGCTGGGTGCCTGCACATGGCTCTTTTTGCCCACTCTTCCCCATCTACCCTTTGAGGATGATGTCATCTGTTCACACCATCTTAAGTAGCATCTGCACAGCAATGGCTTATAAGCATGTCTATCCATCCACCTACTCCTGATTGCCTCCATATGGTACTGCTTCTTTTCCTGAATTTCTCTCCAGAAAATTTAAGCTTAATATATGTTCACAACTCAGCTCCTCATCATTCCTCTCAAACGCTTTTTGCGGATAAAACTTCTGCCAGTATCACCTCCTGTGATACAGGTAGTCCTTCACGACCCCTTCGCCTGCGTTTGAACCACATAGCTATGCTACATCCAGAATCCTGTTACAATCCTCCTCCCTGGGTACATCTTTTTCTTTCTAACAGTACAGCACATCCAATACCTCCATCTTTGTTCAGACACACTGAAGAATTAGAAAGGGAGATGGAGATTCATCTGTTTAAATTTAGACAGGCTTCCTTACTTATCCTAAGTCATACTGAAAGTGAAGCAAGTAAATCTCTTTAATACATTAGTATTTATGCTTTCATTTCAGGAATCCTCTTTATCACATCTCCTTTTAGAGCTATGCTGGAATCACTGGTTTCAAGCTCTTGGGAAGCAGACGACACAGAGACAGCTCAAAGGGCTCAATCAGTTGCTGCTCAGCGTAGCCAGCTGGTACCTGCTGATCTTTGCTCAAAGTTTCTGCAATCTTCAGTTACATATTTTCTGAATGTAAAAGAGTATGGAACAGGAAGCACGCGGGATGGATATGCAGCAATTTTAAAAAATAAATGAAGTATGCTGTTACCTAAAGATAAATAATGTATTGGAGAGCTGTCTGAATGAAAAAGAGAAGAAATAAAGACATCTGAGTTACATAACTGCATTTTAAAATTGCATTAACAACTTAAAAACAGAGGACCCCATAAAAATTTGACCCAAACTACCATCTTAAAACAGTTACTTATTTAAGAACCCTACTTTAACATTTAGTACTTTATCAACTTTTAAACCAAGACAAAAAAGAAAAAAGCCCCGCACTCACCACTCTTATTTCCAATTAAAAACCTATCCACAGAACATTTTATCCTCAGATATTCTTAACTACTTGTTTCAAAATCCAGATTTTTTTAAAAATTCTGTTTGGGGTTTTATACTGAATTTATTTCCAAGGTTTATTTAGCCAAGCACTAATCAGAACAGATATTGTGCTACACTTTTCATTATGTGGTTGTGATTGTTGTTTGTACTGACAAAACAGATTCAGAAGTAAGTTATGACACAAAAAGTGAAAATGAAGACATCACCTGCAAAGTGAAGGTCAAGAACATCACGTAAGACGTCCTTACAAAAACCTGTTAAGTCTTCAGCATGTGAAACATGTAAGACATTTTTCAGAAGTTAACATTTCAACAAAATTAACAACCTTCACTACTACATATACATTGTACATGGTGATGGATCCTAAAAATCATTCCTTTCTGGTTCATGAAGTAACTGAATTATCAAGTCATTTTAAGGGTCTGAATAATCTCTGTGAATCCTAACAAATTTTCCTAATATACATGTGGGTACCAAGTTGTCCTGAATGTAATTTAATGAATACAAGACCTAGATGATCACTTGCAAATAAACATGTGAGGTGAAATTCAGCATGGCTTAAAGAGGCAGTATTATTTCATAGATGTTCTCAGGACAAAAATAGAAAAAAACCCAGAAACCCAAGCCACCAAAAACCCTCAGAAATGGAAAGTAGGCAAATTCAAATATAGATTGTTGGAAGCTTTTTAAGTAATAAATGTTTAATCCTTTTTTTCCAGTGTCACGTGGTTGCCAGTGTACACAAAGTAAGGAGTGAAAAGGTAAAAATAAAACAGGCATACCCTTAATATATTCCAAAATTCATAAATCATTTGTAAATTTAGTCCTTTTATAAAAGAATCCTTATATAAATCGGGGGGAGGGAGGGCATCAATCCCATATATGAAGCACAATTTAAGCCCAACATCACTGACCAATCAAAATTAGTGAATGCACTGCATCTCTCTGCAGTGAGGAGAAGCGACAAGGTAGGCTGTCATTCTGCAAAAGCTGCCCCTCGTAAGCTTTCCTCTCCGAAGCACTGCTCTTTTTTAGAAAGCTTGAATCTCACTGGTGTCTCTGGAGACAAGAAGCCTTCAGTATGTTAAATTACTTTCATTATGTATTTTCAGATGCTTATTGATTCTACCGTAGGAAGAGTGGGAGACTGCAGCAGCCTGTAAAGCAGAACTAAAGCAGTTGTGTACATTAGCAGTATGCTGAAACAATGGCACAATACAGGCACAAATTTTCATTAAGGTCATTTTCTGAAGATATGCTTATTACCCTCTTTCCATTCTACTCTGCTAACAAGTGAACAAAATGAATCCCTCCAACCTGGAACTGCTTCACCTGCATCGAGAATTTATCAAATCTTTAGTGGAGGTAAGATCTGTTCCTTATTATGGTATGCAGAATAAGCAACATTGAACCAAATTAAAAAATAGGAGAAAAAAGGCAAGAGATCAGATTTGACTTATATTAGGCACTTATTGTTATATTTGAGGCCAGGAAATACTCAAATGTTATTTCCTCCTCCCCATTAAAAATAGAATGGCAGAAAAATGTTATTCTGTATGAAAGTCTTATAGAATATTAAGAACCTGTTTTGGTCGTACAAGATAAGGACAGCACAGTTTAAGCTCATACAGTATTGAGAAAACAACCACATAATGCAACCAGGAATATGTTTTTTCTCCCTCAGCAGTATTTTCAGATATTGGCAGTTAAATATGTTTCAGATTTATTCAGTTACCATTTGAAGGATCAGACAGTCTGTAATTAGTGTATACATACAGTTTTATGAAGGTTAGCTAATATGACTAATTTCTATTTGCTCAAGAAATCTCCCTTTTTTGTTGTTTTTTTAAAAACTTATTTCTTTCATTACCCTGTATATTCAAGCCATTTATTAAAAGCATGGATTTGCTAAATATTTATTTCAAGAAAGAAAATTATAGAATTGTGCAAACTAAACAGCAGCACATTTCTTATAAGGCTCATTAACCCTGTTCAGTTTCTCATTAAAAGACAAGAGAGTTGTATGTATAAGGTACCTGCTCACCAGAGCTATCAAACTACATTTTCTACCTTTAGTCACAGACACTCTACATCCAACAGTTACTGCTTCTAGTCAGGGGTTTCTGTAACCTGCACTGTCCGAAGAACAGGAAACTTGTCCAAAAAACCTAAATTCATGTAAACTGACAGAAGAATACAATTTTACCAGCAAATAGAGAACGCATGAACTGATTTTCTATGTAATCTATAAGGTCTAATTTTAGAAATCTATTGTTTATTAAATAAGTGATACTAGATAATATATTCTTGCATTACTTTATTTTGAAATTAAAAGCCCTACTTTTAACCTTTTTTTTCCTCCCCTTCACAAGGGCATGCAGCAACTAATTCAGTTTTACAACTGACAATATGAAGAATGCAGTTGACCGGGTATCTTTGTAGCTGTCTGACCTACAAGCAGCAGGATGCATCACTAAAATGTATTCTTAAGACATAAAGGAATTAGAATCAAAACATGGAACACAATTGTATTACCATTTACGTGCATGACACTTCAACAATACACATGGAAGACTAAAATATATGCTCAGATTTTCATTAAAAGAAGAGTGCAATGGTTGATTCTTAAAATGGTGAGCATTTCTTAAAGAGGGATTTATAATTTAAAACCAGAATTGTGGAAACTACCGATGCATGAAGAGACAATGAAACATGAAATCCCAAAAGGAAAATATGCATACTTCACCAGCAAGCTGAATAAAGGCTTAACCAAGCTTTTCCTATACTACTCATTAAATAACTTATTTGTCATCATAATGACTAACGGATATTTTTCTCTCCATTTTATGATGTTATATATTCTCCTTAAATCAAAATAAACCAAATTAGGTAACTCATGATTACTCTCAAAGCACATGAACTGGATTTTATGATGTATAGCAACTTCTTTGACTAAGCCATCACTCAAAAGTAATGAGCAGGAATATTACAGAAAGAAATACGCAACCATAAACTAAAGGATGTCTGCACACACTCTGAAAACAGAGATCAGAAATTATTTCTCTTTAAACCTGGAAAATAAAAGCAGGCTGCTACAAAATGCAACAGGGGAAAGAAATTAACATCGTTTAAAAGAAGGTTTACTTGTTACTGCTGGCTTGAAATTCAGAACAGACACGCAGAATATGCCCTGGTCTGTAGCAGTGTCTGAGGCAATTAAGAAGTCCCCATGTTTAATCAGAATTTTTTGCTGCTGAACTGCAGGAAATAAAAAAAGGAAAAAAGACCCTGGAAGGAATGAAATAAGAGCCCAGCTACCACTTGATTTCCAGGTTACAGTGCATGTCAAAAATCTCTCAGTGACACCATGTATCAATTTATGACAAGCTGCTGCCACGATGTGAGAGGCCCTTGAGGCTCAGGGAACAGGTAGGTCGGCAGTCCGTGTCCCCAGCTCTGATCGGCACTTGCAGGGAACAGGGATTTACCCAGATGGGAGAGGGATGTGCTGGATAAAGGAGCTCCCTGCCTTCACGGTTCTGCTTTTATTTAACTGAAATTGGATCAATGCAACAAGGACGTGATGTTTAATCTATTCATTATGACTTAGCACATCTGAACTTTTCTGTTTTCACAAAATTTCGGTTGGCATAATGTTACTGTGAGAGTGTCATTTGTTTTAGCAGATCTGCTTTTGATTTCTTCCTGGCTTTGGCTAATACAAAACAACTTCATTTATCCAGCAGTGCATTTGGAATGGTTTCTTGAAAACCATTCAGAGTCAGGACAGCATATATAGAGGAAATTGTATTCCTGAGGGCTAATACAAACCGAGTAGAGGTTGCCTAAATTAGAAATGAAACAAAGCTTTTGAAATATTTCTTGTTTTATTTCACACCTGAGATTAATACGTTCTAATCTACATCTCTTTATATTTAAAAGGCACATGTGAAATAGCTGTTGAAGAATAACAAGAATTTTCATCATACAATTTGCAATTAATAGTATTGTTCAATTAAGGCTTTTCAGAACTGCAGATGAAATCCATTTGCATACTGTATCCCAAGTGTGCTTAATTCATACTTTCATTTTAAAAGAGCTCATTTTTGTTCACCTTACTGCTATCCATTTTAATGTTTCAGAAGAGCAAAAAGGTTGACATTCAAATTTATTTTTATGCCCAGTACGTCCCCTCTTAAATTTAAACCTCCCTAAAAAAAAAAAAAAAAAAAAGCCTTCAAGTATCATAGCAAGAAATTGAATAACCCCCCTTTTATTTATTCACTCAATTACAAACTCAAGAGTTGGCTGACAATACAAACAATACAAACATCAGGTATTTACATGCAGATGCTGTATTATTTACAACTTACCGGCATGTGTAAAACAAAGCAGATGAGTCACAAAATAAAAAATCTCCCAGATGTAAGAAGTGTTACTTTTTTAACCTCACTTACTCCTAAGAGAAACATCCTATGTATGTAAATCTATTGGATTTAATTGCAGTTTGTAAAAAAAGCCAAAACCAAACCCCCAAAGGAATTTCTTTTCAAATATTATTTCTAAAATTATTCTCCTAAATGTATTCTGGAATAAAATTAAATATTCTTCTCCTCTATGTAGGCACTAATTTCTTGAAGAAATTGAACATTTAAATAAGAAAAAGGAAATGTAGTATTTTATAATAAACCCCATTTCCCTAAATCCAAGTTAAGTTTTACATGTGAAATTTTATGTATTTATATAAAATTGTTGTTGTGGCAAGCATCATATGTTTAGATAGACGCATGCATAAAAGACAAAAGTGAACAGAAGATTTCAAGCTCTGTAAAAATCTGCTGAATTACAGAACTTCACATTTCAGTCCACAACACTACTGTAAACTTCATAAGAAAGACGTGGCTAAATTGGCATAAATAATTTAAATGCTCTTTTTATGACACATAAGTTACAGTGCTCAATGTTCCTATCACTTTCTTTTTCCACAAGAGCTTTTTAAAATGATCTTGAGCACTAATTTGTTAATACTTAACAACATGCTTCTAAAATGACCCTTGAAGCAATACAAAGGCTATGCACAAGTATAGTTTATTCAACAAATGGGCCTTTTGTGAAAAACCACATCACTATAAACAAAGCCTTGCCTCCTTAAGTGGAAGCTTTTCACTTTTTTTTCTTTTTTTAAACTAATCATGCCTTTTTTTAAAAAGGAGAGACCTTATTCTAGATCCTCAGGCTTTTGAGTCCATGCCAACTAAGGCTCTAAACATACAGTAAATGAAGAGATTGGTAATAATAGTTGCTTTTCCTCCTTCCCTCCTCCTTCCCCAGGTTTTATCTAAAATAAGTGTTAAAAAAAGAAATCAAATAGTTCCCTGTTTTATTTCGCCTTTCAGGAGAAAAAACAACTGCAACAAAAGAATGTGTTTCTCCCCCATTCTGGAAGTCAACATGCAGTCTGAATCGAACATCACAGTTCGAGATGCCATTGATGACATCGACACCAACATGTACCAACCACTGTCATATCCATTAAGCTTTCAAGTTTCTCTCACTGGATTTTTGATGTTAGAAATTGTTTTGGGACTTGGCAGCAACCTCACCGTGCTGGTACTTTACTGTATGAAATCCAACTTAATCAATTCTGTCAGTAACATAATTACAATGAACCTTCATGTACTTGATGTAATAATTTGTGTGGGATGTATTCCTCTAACTATAGTTATCCTTCTGCTTTCACTGGAGAGTAACACTGCTCTCATCTGCTGCTTCCACGAGGCTTGTGTCTCTTTTGCAAGCGTTTCAACTGCAATCAACGTCTTTGCCATCACCCTGGACCGCTACGACATCTCTGTAAAACCTGCCAATCGAATTCTGACCATGGGAAGGGCTGTGATATTAATGACGTCAATATGGATCATTTCACTTTTTTCCTTCCTGATTCCTTTCATCGAAGTCAACTTTTTCAGTCTTCAAAGTGCAAGTACTTGGGAAAATAAGACACTTCTGTGTGTGAGTACAAACGAGTACTACACTGAACTCGGAATGTACTACCACATTCTCGTTCAGATTCCAATATTTTTCTTCACTGTTATAGTAATGCTAATTACATACACCAAAATACTCCAGGCCCTAAATATTCGGATTGGTACAAGATTTACAACAGGACAAAAGAAGAAAGCCAGAAAGAAAAAAACTATTTCTCTGACCACCCAGCATGAGACTACAGATATGTCCCAGAGCGGTGGAGGAAAAAACGTTGTGTTTGGTGTCAGGACTTCTGTGTCTGTCATAATCGCTCTGCGCCGAGCTGTGAAACGGCACCGGGAGCGGCGAGAACGGCAAAAGAGAGTCTTCAGAATGTCCCTCTTGATCATCTCAACATTCCTGCTCTGCTGGACACCCATCTCTGTTTTAAACACCACCATCTTATGTTTGGGCCCAAGTGACCTTTTGGTAAAGTTGAGATTATGCTTTCTAGTAATGGCATATGGAACAACTATATTTCACCCTCTACTTTACGCATTCACAAGGCAAAAGTTTCAGAAAGTTCTGAAAAGTAAGATGAAAAAGCGAGTGGTTTCAATAGTGGAAGCAGATCCCATGCCAAATAACGCTGTAATACACAACTCATGGATAGAGCCCAAAAGGAACAAAAAGATTCCCTTTGAAGACAACGAAGTAAGGCAGAAATGTTTAGTACCTCAGGTTGTCACTGACTAGGTTTCAGTATTCACCAAAACACATAAAACGGAATATCTGAACAAATTGTAGAAAAATACTGCCAAATAAGAAAAACTTTTTTAACTATTGGTGAGACTGTATATTTTCAATATGTATGTTAAATAGAGTAGGTCTTGTATATTCAATTTCTTCATTATGTAAGATATATGTTGCATGGCTGTTTGTTAGCGTAACACCATGTATATATTTGTCAAAAATATTCAAGTCCTCTTTTTTTAGAGAATAAATAGCCTTAAAGAAGTGCGAACTTTTAAAAATATTTGTATGGCTCAGTTTCTCTGTAAATATAAAAGAATTTTTAAAGAAAAAATTGCACTTGGGAATACTTTTCTGAAGCACAAATTCAACATTTTGCAAGAAATGGTAGTTTTGAATTTAATTCATAAACAGTATTGATCAGAGGTATTCTGAATGCTATGCAGGTACAACCTGGACACGTTTTGACCTCCTATTTAGACAGCTATTCTTTCAAATTTCTCCAGCATGCAACTGCCATGTATGTGTAGACAAAGTCATCTACGTGATGTCCTTCAGTTAAGGGTTCAGAATCTGTTACCTTTGATATGAGGGGAAAAAAAATCATGCCAGTCCAAAAATTGACAGTACTTTTAAGAAAAGTAAAAAGTCTTGTTTATACAATTTCAGATCCACAGTTTTTAGATTTGAATAATTACACATGAGGGACTGGGGCAAAAGACAGGCTAAATGAAGGAAAGAAACATGGACAAGAAAGATATTGGGCTTGGTGCCAAAAGACAACCCACCAACCGAGCCATTCCTGTAAAAGGCTTAGATTTTCACACTGAAAGGGTTTAGCCGGACCTCTAGTGTGACATGAGAACCTTTTATACAGATATTTTTCATTTACACCATACAGCTACATAGAAAGATATGGCTGTTAAATGCCACAGCTGAAGCTGACAATTTTTCTTGCCTTCAATAATTTTTAAATTATTTTTACTTCACATCTCTATTAATGATGTTCAGTTCTAGCTCTGCAACTACCTTGTCACAAACTTTGCTGGCTACCCTATTCCTGTATTTCCTGGGTGGCCATGGTATACTTTCCTCCTGTATTCTCCTTTTCTATTTCATCTTAAACCTGCACTGAGGAAGCAAGAAGCCTTAAGAAGTTACCATGACCCTAATATTGTAAGCAAGAATTAAGACATTCATCCAAACAAGTTTATCTGGTTGTTTGCACCATGCCATGCTTAGAAATTTCATAATTTCAATGAAGAATGGCTAAATTCATTGAACCAATTACTGGTTATTGAGGGGACCAGGAGGAGGGGGAAACAAAACAAAAAACTGCAAAATCCATGAGGAGTTACATAAACTGATCAATGTGTCACCACCTACCAATATACTTAATAGGCTAATTTCCAGTAAGTAATAACTTATATATAAAAAAAAAAGCAGAGCCTACCCTTGAATATCTTAGTTTGACTAAAGTATTACATAGAAAATGAGGATTTCTGAAGTGCTCTTCTGAAGTTGCATATAGAAAAGAACTGTTGTTTTAAGGGAACAAAAAGCTCTTTTCCATTACATGGCTAAATTATTAATCATATGTGTACTGTGAAAACAGGTTTTTTGGTTAAAAAAAATATTTGTAATGTACCTTAGTTTATTTGGGCTCATGCCTTAGCTTACCAGAACAGAATACTCAAAAAACAATATTACAGCTCCGTATTCTAAAGAATAGTCATTTACAATCAGGCAAATTCTACCTACAAATTTTATCTAATTGATAGTAATTGATTAGCTGAAATTACTGGGTAACTTGTATTCAGACATAATTTCACTGGCTTGTCTGTGCAAACCAGCCCATCGACACCTGCGTTCCACTGCACCCATTTACAGTGTTGTTTCCATCTAAGCTATCCCAGTTTCCTACAAGAATTGAAATCCTGTGTCTTATTTCCGAGGTTACTGAGGTTTTACGCAATGAGCTTTCTTTTTTCCATATGCTCCACATTTATCACTTCAAAAACATTCTTCTGGGAATAAGTTCTTCTGAAAAGAAATGTACCCAAAATATCTAAGCAGAAACCATAATTTTTAATTTTTCGTAGCTCTTCTTCCTTTCCCTTTCAAGCCATCCTCTCTATTTTGAACACTAGAAGGAGGAGAAAGTGGGATGTTTAGGGTTAATGACATAACATGATTTCATTGATGACTTATCAACTTATTTCCAATAAAGCATTCATATATCAAAAATACTACTCATTTATTTAAAAAGAAGGAAAAGAGAAATCATAATGAACACAAAACATGAATAAGTTCACATCACGTCCTTATCTGAAACAAGCATTTAAGAAAAGCTTTCAGACTTGAAAGGTTCTTGACAATTTGACTTTAATTTTAAAACTAAATAAATCCTCAAGAACTCAACGTTTAGTGCTAAAGCTCATTCATTAGAAAGTCATGTGCAATGAAGAAGCACTTCACAGCAAAGATAAAGAGCACCTAGGAATTAGTCAAAGAGATTAAGTCCAGTTTTAAAGGCTATGTCGATCATAGCCATTGATTGCCTATGAGAATAAAAGCAAGTTCATTTTTACATTTACTATCCTTCATCTTCATTAAATTTTTTAAAATGTATTTATACGGCATTGGAGTACACTTTGAGGGCTGCAGAAGAAAATTCTGCATACAGCAGGGAGCAGCACCAGTAGGGATCCGTGCAATCCTGTACACACACAGAAGTCACCATAAATCAGAATCATACATGATCTATACCACATGACAGATTTAACCCAAACAACATAAAATCAAGACTAAATAGTGAAGACACACTGCATATCCTACAGACACAGAAGAGGATTTCAGGAGGGATAGGAAGGTGTGCCGTGGGTGCTTGACAGATAGACTAAAACAGAATGCAAAAAGAGGCAGCATCACTGGAGAAAAAAGGGCAAATATATGCCAGAGTATTGTACAATCAGAAGCCCACTACATTCTTAAAAATGATCTCACCACAGTGAGTCATTAGTTCAATTACACTTCACACCACTCAGCCTAAGGCAAGCACAATTGTACAGGACTCCAAAAATACTAATTCCAGCAAACACATCTCAGAAACACAAGCAAGCACTGTCCCTGAAGTATTAGCTGGTATCTGACTGTGTTGTCTTTTAACTTCAAATGCATTTCCACTCAATTTTACACTGCAAAATGAGGTTATCCCACACTGAAAATACAAAAAAAAAAAAAAAAAAAAAAAAAACCAGAGTACAGTGCCAGTATCTATTAGAATATTCAAGAAGCACACCTCCACACACTAGTACATGGCAAACCAGTGAAACAGAAATGTAAATACATCACAAATATCTAGTTTCCAGTAGGCAACAATTTTTATGGATTACAAGGCACTGCTACATAGTTGGAAGTTCTGTTTACTTATTAGTGCCAGGGGAATAGGAGTCACTTCAGTGCATTCTAAATATATTAGATTAAAAATGTATGCATCTAGATACACATCAGATCAAAACACCTCTCTTCCTTCATTGTTACATAAATACACAAAACACGTATGTAATACACAATTACTGCATAACCACACACATCAGAAGTGGGGCTCAACATCAGCGTCTATTTTATATTTGTATGGAGAAGTTTTTGGTAAGAGTGTCACTGAACTGGACAGACAGGCACTATGTGGCACTATGTCCCACCACATCTTCTCTTCCCCACCACCCCTTTGTTTGGTTTTTTTCTTTTTTAAATGAAATAATATACTCAACAAGCTATAGAATTTACCTGGACACAAGATAAAAATTTTTTACTATGTCAACCATTACATATATTATATAGCAGTCCACGTACTACTTCTATTTCAACATGAATGTATGTGCTAGTCATCAAACTTCTTTGATAGCTGAATATTTTAGACTTACGTTTGTTTCCTCTGAAGAATGTTTTAGTGGCCAATTGCCATTAAACTCTTTTGAAAGGAGAGAATACAGCATTCTTTAGTGCAGTTTCAATGAAGTATTAAAAATATCTAGAATAAACTAAATCCCCCTTCTGTCACCCATGGTTCCACCAAAATACCTCCAACATATAGCTAAGGACAATCAGCTTCTGTCTTAAAACCTTCCAGCTTTTGTAACAGCTGAACTCCACTCCCACTTCACACATGCTGCCATGGTATCACTGAATTTATTTGCCTTACACCCAGAGGAAAGAAGAATCTGACTCTGTAATTACCTTCCACTTTTTCTACTTCGTAGAACACTTGTGCAATTCAAGAAGCAAAACTAAACACAGGGTTTGCATTTTGTTTTGCTGGGGAAAGTTGAAAAAAATGAAATTAAAAAACTACATAATAACTGACTACTACAAAAATCAAAATCACTCACAGTCAATAAGTGTTAAATAAGAAGGATGTGAAGTAGGTGAAGAGTACAGGTCAAGTGGAAAAGGGCAGAAGATAGAAGGAACTGCTGTAAGGAGCTTTGGCATCAGGACCACTGAAACCTGGAGGGCAACATGCTCTTGTTGTGCAAAGAATGGTAACCTTATTTTTCGGAATATAACAGAAAAAATACAAGAGGAATTTATCTTTGAATCATCAACTGGGATATGAGGTTGTGCCAAAGTTGTTGGGAGGAGAGGGGAGAATGAGTCAAAAAGCAACTCCAGTAAAGGCTTTTGATTTAAAAAATTATACACAGGTAACAGAAAAAAACAGGGCATGCCTTATTCTACTACCTCTTTTCCTAATGATAAAGTATACATTTTACTGAGAACAGAGCACATGCATTACAAGAACAGGCCTAAAAGGTTATTAAGTGTCTGCTCTCAGTGATAAATTTTTAAAAATGCTGTTGAATTTTCCCTTTAGTCAGTATTGGTCAGACAGCTTCAGTTTGTCGTTATCAACGGATTGTAGTTTTCCACTGATACAGTGGACGGGTGTTTTTCGCTCCCAGGAGCAAGGCTAGAAAATGTCTGGATGCTTCAAGTGTGTTTCCACTACCACAGTATGTTTTCAGTTACTGCTTCTTTATCTCAGTTTATTTATTTTTGTAGAGTAATACATTGAAGGAGAAATGTCATTAGACATCTTTATAAAATTACACTTCAGTGATTAATATAAATTCATCCAGAAGGGAAGAAATATCTTCCTGTATATTTAAGTTACAGATTTCTGTATCAGCTGTTTTCATATTTTACAAAGAAACTCTCACACAATGAAAAGGAATTCATTCGAAATGAAAAAAAGAGAAGATTTACAGTGAGAGTTCTGTGATGGGTACAGAACCTGAAATTATTAAAACACCTTTTTTTATAGTTTGAATGAATTATATGCTTTGAATACAAGCATTTGTACATGCCCACTCTGCCTGCTGACACTGCCAGCCAGGCAGGCTGACAGCACAAAGCTGCGGGCAAACAGCACACCCTTCTTTGCTTTCCAAGCCCAGTGTTCAGAAACACACTTTTGGTTCCTGTTACCCTAAATGATCTCTAACTTCCTGCCACACATTGTAACAGTTTACCTTGATACTGTATCTGATAAACAAATCAATGTCACTGCTGAAACAACACTGCTCTAAAATCTGTCACTGGCTACGGCAGACTGTTACTAACAAAGCAATATTAGCACAGTTTACTTCTAACTGTACCAGGATCTCTCACAATCTGTTGTGAGATTTTTCTTCAAATTAAACTCCATTTCAAATCAATCAGTGGGGGAGGGCAAGGGGAAGCACAGTAACCTATTCCTACTATGTACCATGGTTTTCTTCCAAATCTTAATTCAATGTATTTTTCACAAATCCCGGTCACAAATAAATAGGGAAGGAAGAAGGGAGAAGTAATAAAAAAAGGACAGCTTCCCACCTTAGTAAATTATTACAAATATCAGTGATATTTTGTATTTATTATTACAAATATCAGTGAGATTTTGCATTTACTATGGGCTGAAAGCAGGCATATGGCAAAAGAAAATGGGAGGGGAATACTATTTGCAATGTAGGTATCATTACAAAAAAGAGGTGAATGTGAGCACTGGTGTCGGAAAACCTTAACAATAATAAGATCTCTTACTCCTGCTAACAGCTCTAATAGCTAATAAGTAAGATCTATTAATGAATGAGAAAAAACAAAACAAAAGATGTGAAAAATGGCTGATGAGAAGCTCAACATGACCTGGCAATGTGTGCTCCCAGCCCAGAAAGCCAAGTGCATCAAAGGAATCTGGCCAGCAGGTAGAGGCAGGTGATGCTCCCTCTGCTCTTCTCTCATGAGATCCCACCTGGAGTACTGAATCCAGCTCTGAGGCCTCAACACAAGAAACATGCTGACCTGTTGAAGCAAGTCCAGAGTGCCAGGAAGATGATCAGAGGGCTGGAGCACCTCTCCTATGAAGACAGGCTTGAGAGAGTTGGAATTGTTCAGCCCAGAGTACAGAAGGCTCCAGGGAGACCTTAGAGCATCTTCCAGTACCAATGGGGCCTACAAGAAAGCTGGAGACAGACTTTGCACAAGGGCATGGAGTGATAGGACAAGGGGAAATGGCATCAAACTGAAAGAGGGGAGGTTTAGATAAGGCATTAGGAAGAAATTCTTTACTGTGAGGGCTGGGAGGCACCAGAACAGGCTGCCCAGAGAAGCTGTGAATGTCCCATCCCTGACAGTGTTCAAGGCCAGACTGGATGGGACTTGGAGCAACCTGGTCTAGTGGAAGATGTCCCTGCCCATGGCAGGAGGATTGGAACAAGATGGTCTTTATGGTTGCTTTCAACCCAGCCCATTCTATGATTCTATGAAAAGAATCTGTGGGTAAAGAGAAGGTTTTAACACAGTTCTTTGCTTCACTAACAACAATAGTGGCTTCTGTACCTAACCCAAAAGAGAACTCTAATGGAAAACTAATGTTTTTGTGTTTTGCCGAAGTATCACAAACCTGCACATAATATGGAGCTAAAATAAGATTTCACATAATTGATGCTATTGCTACCAGTAAGTATTTAATGAGACTTTTTTCAGAGATAATAGACTTTCTAGAACTATATTGCATGTAATAGAAACAATAAGAGTGTTACTTTATTTAAAAAGTTATCTTCTGAAAAATTACCAAGCAAACATTGAACTATAAGAAATTTCTGAATTGAATCACTTCATTTTCTATGTTTAAACAGGAACATTTAAGATCAATAATTTTGACCATATAAGGTTATATGTCCATAAATATTAAAAGCAGCTGTGCAGCTCACCTGCAGTTGCATCTAACATTGACAAAGTGCATATGAAGACAACTTAAAGACATCTCTAAAAAGATTAATGTATTCAGAAGCTTCTAAGAAGTCTTGCCTCAGTTGTACAGTGAAGATTCCAGATCAGTTTAAGTAGAATAAAAGTGGAAAACACTTGATTCAGTCACTGGTTTTTTGTTATGTCCCAGGTGGGTTTTTTTCAGACAAAAATCTCATGTTTCTACTGCATTTTTAGCTTGTGAGACAGGTCAACTAAAACTGGGGGGGCAGAGGGTAATCTTTGGAATTGTAAACAACCTGCCAGAGAAGCAGTATGTTTTCAAAAAATGGGAAGTTCCTTCTTTTAATGAGGTTAGGTTTTCACATCTTTCCTTGAAATTACATGAAAAAAGATATGAGACTCTGCTGGTTTTCAGCTGAAGAGGGTTTACCTTTAAGATAACAAAGCCAGTAATCAGATTTAATGCCTGTGGGTAACTGAAGGTTGGACCTGAATGGTAAATATGTAAGATGACTGGAATTCTTTATGTTTCAAATCATAACTGAGAAGAGTCCATAAAATTCTTGATCGATATTTGAAAATTATGTGCATGAGTCAGGAGACAAAGAGGAAAAACTATTCCTGGGAAAACAGACTATTTTTAAAGCTGTTTCCTATGAAGAATGAAATCTTACTTTACACTTCTCATTACTTGGTATTACATACAGCAACACCTCCACTGACCTTCCAGGCAAGACAGAAATGACACTTACAGGGATAGTGGCTCTCATCCAGGACCTGAACAAAGATTAGACTCCAGTCCTCCATTTTTAGCTATTTAGTGGGTTTTTTAAACCCAGACTGGCTCACACTTAAATCAAAAATTAACAGAATAAAGTTGGTTGTTATGTTTAAGATTTGAACAACCAGTATTTACTAGAGGAATTACAACAAAACTGTGCATATAATCTAATTTTTCAATTATTTTATACTTCTGAATTTGCCAGACCTCATTTTCCAGTCCTTAGCTCTTGTCATTTCCTTCTCTGCTAACCCAAGAGCCCTTCTGTGGCCCTTTATTTTCTCCCCATGAATGCACCTCTACAGTCCCAATCTTCAAGAAAAAGAGCCCATTTAATCTCCTACTGGGATATGTGTAATTGCATTTATTCGCAGGTAACCACAGAACTATGTTTTTACCTGTAGAGTGCAATTCTCTATGCAATTTTCAGAAGTACAGATTTGCTTGACACAGCTGTATGAATGTGAGAACAAACAACACTGGTAAAGCAATCCCAGCAAGGATGCAGTCCAATTCCAAAGTTTTACACAAGTTTAGTACCTTCCTTACCCCTGTTCCAGCTCCCCTAGTAACAAAATTGTCTACTAAGAATATAGAACAACTGTGTGGTGAGGAGAAGATGGCTTGTTTAAACCCCTACTTAGGAGAACAATAACTTAAGGGAGGTTTAATTCATCTAAATTGTAGATTATGCGCACAAAATAAACCCATAATGCATGTCCACAGTTCCTTTAATCAACTAAGTAAGCAAAATACACAAATTTGTTTGACAGCACATATTTTCCATAAAAAGGTAACTCACTATCATTAATTCAGCTTTACAGCCCTGAATTCTTCTTTCAAATGAATTCAACTTGTCTACTATTTTTATAGAGCAGCTTTGTATCTACCTGACCTTGATTTCAACATAAATACTGAGTTTCTCCTCCTGAATGTTGGAACAACAGGAGCTCAACTTTCTCCTTCCCCATGCAATAAGGTATTACAAACTAATGGCTCTGGAAACTTAGTATTTTGTATAATATCCTCCTTAGTTATTGCTGGATTACAAGGTATACTCACTCTATGGAAGAAAAAATGAGCCTGTCTTCAAAGAGAAAGCAAGAGCATTTATTGAAAAAGCCTCCTACTCTAAATCTTCATGAACAATGTGGAAAAAAGCATATTAAAAGGTTTATTCCATGGTAGGTGTCTTTCTGGTTCCAGTCACTCATGGATTTTTTTCTGCAGTATTTTAAATTTTTCATATACTTGTAATGCATTTAGTTGTGTTTATACATTGTTTTCCAATTGTGGTTGTTGTCTTTGCTTTGTCACCACATTAGAACAGGCTTTCAGCCAGGACTACCCTCTTCCTTGACTGCCAAAAAGCCAATATTTCACAATCTAATATAGTCTTCTCAGCAATCTTTCAGCTTTCAAGTTTGTCTAAATACATTTGCCCCAACTACTGAACAGAAGATCCTCTGCACTGGGAAAGTAACTCTTTCAAAACCAAAACATTAAACACTGGGTCTACTCTCAGCTTGCCCTGTGCAAAAAAGTGGCTGAAAACAAGTGGCTTCCAAACTCAAAGGTTATTTATTATAAGAGAATTCAAAATAATGTTTCCCCTTGTTGATAATTCCTGTATTAGAAACTGGTGACCTTTTACCAGTGGCTGTAGAGGACATACAGTCTGGGCTCCCAACACACTCCCCCACACATCTTGGAAACCTGCTTTGTCAGCAATTATTCTATTTTTGTGGTTTAATTCAGTGGGTTGTGAAAGTAACATCTTTGGGATTTTGTTAACTGGCTCTCAGATCTATAAAAACTTACAGGTACTTCTACTGAAACTTCTCTTTATATTACCTCCAATGAAACTTTCCAAACATGATTTGCTATCACAATTATTTGATCTTCTAGTAAGCATTTCAATCAAATGCTCATTTCTTTTCCTTGGTGATCAAAAGTTATGGTCCATTTCACCTATTTCTCTTCTCCCTCTGACTCTGTTGCTGAATCTGATTGTTCAAAAAGACAAAAACCCCTCTGTTTTCTCAGATGTGCAATACCAAAGCATTATTTCTGAACAAACCATGTTCCCTTGTACAACCACCGGGTTACACACTAATAAATGCTTCAGTCCCAGAAGAAAGACAAAGATCAATATTATGAACTGCTTCTCACTGTTATTTCCTTGACCACTGAACAACTGATAAACATTGGCCATAGATAAACAAAAAGAAGCACACATCTTCCCAGCAACCCTCAGCCAACATCCCTAGAAAAAATACATGTGACATTTGTGCACACCTTCCCATGGGGAAGCGATCATGTATTGAACTCAAACCACCAAATCCACTCTCCTTAGAGATCACTACTCTGGTTCTGGGAGGACTAACCTGCAGTTTACTATTGAATTTCCAAGTATATAAATGCTCAGGAAAAAAAGAAGGAAAAAGTTATAAATGCCAGTTCCTCCCAGAGCTTCAGATGGTGCACATGCAAACCTACTTGAAACATGAAATTGCCATTTTCTTGCAGAACCTCCACCCAAAGTAGAACAGACAACTGGATCCACACTGTTTCAGATGTATCATTTCATCTGTAAATGGAGCTACAGAACTAACTTTTTCCATACTAGTTGTTAGTGCCACCAACTTGTTTATAATAGGTACTGAGTCCTAGCTCTTGTTTACTTAAACTTTCATACCAGCTGCAATACAGTAAGAATATGCCACCAATTTAGAGATGACATCTCTCTGCTTTGTTGATATATCTGAATTCATTTACTGTTTGAAATTATGTCATCCAACTTGCCCTTCTCTTCATGAACATACACAGAAGTCCTGAGCAGAAGTCTTTTGCTTTGTTTATGTAATATGTAAGAGACACTTCAAATTCTTTTCAAAGTCTTGCCAGCTAGTCGTGCTCTCTACAATGTATTGATAACTTACAAGATGCAAAAAGATGATCTTGCAGAGATTCACCACCACCATCTGTCTCTCTTCCCTTCTCTCAGCCCCAAAGTACTTCTTTTAAACTTTTTTCTCACCTTTGGGCTGCTCAAGTATCAAACTAATATAGACTTTTCAAAGTCAGTGCACAAAAAATTACTAGATTCGAAGGCAGACAGAGCCTGCAGATATCTTTGGGTGTTGATAATATTTGTATGTCACCTGGAAACAGAAATCCATAGCTTTCCTTTCTACTTTTGATCATGTAGTACTATTTAAAAAGTATGATTATCCAGTAATAATACTTTGTCTCAAAAATGCCCTAAAATCTGCACTAGTTACACAACTGTAACTGTTTCAAACCCAGTAAAAACAAAACAAAAAAATCCCCCTCTGAATTTATATTTATCCTGTATTTGGCCAAACACAAGTATTCATAACTACAAGCCTATCTCATGTTGGTTCCCTCAAATCCTTTCACATCTCCACTCTTATGACACATCCTGGCTAACAAACATAAAATACTTATTGCTCAAATACTTGAAATTATCAGGAGGAAAAGCAAAAACAAGGTACAAACCTTGCTGGAATACCATCCTTCTGGTGGGGAACAAATATTCCTCACCAGCAAAACAGAAACAGGTTTGGTATAATTCCTTTCTGCTCGACAGGGATACTTTGAAAAGAGAGTAGAAGGCAAATTTTATAATACAGAAACAGAATATAAATATAGTTTTCAGATTTTAAAATTAAACAAATTCACTAATTGAAAAATAAATGAACAAAAACTGGAAAAAAACCCTATCTTATGAGACTTGGTCTTTACATTTAAGCCCATTAATGGGAAAAGGGAGGATAATTGCCAAGACCTTCCACAACTCCTCTTTTCATCCCTCCTTCTATTCATCATTTCCAACCAGTTCATCTTGCAAAATTCCCAACTCTCTTTGTTTCAGCATTACCTGGGTGGGACTACAAACCCAGATAAATCCTGTAGCTGTCAAAGCCCCAGACCATCTGATACATTTACCACAGCAAATGGCAAATACCGTAGTTTCATAAGAAGTACTGGCTTAAACACAGCACTGGATGTGCTCCCAAGGCAAACACTATTCATGCCTCGGGCACCTGACCATACACAAGGAAGTTTAAATGAGTAACTTATCAGCTGCATGATGGGCGCAGCTCCTGTGCTGTCCTGACAAGAATTCCTCCCTTTGCAGAACACTCTGGCAGTCCATCACACTCCCCCTCCCCTTCCTCAGTTGTTGTCCATTATCATTTCTTTCCCACTGAAATCTTCTGAACTGTTAGAAGCAAATCAATCAGAGCTGTCAGACCACAGATTTTGTGCTGAAACCCAGCTTAATGTAACACTGGCCTACAACCAAAACCTCTATACATTAGATTATGACAATAACAATTATAACTGATACTAATAATGAAATGGCAGCAATCACAATCAGCATAATGGAAGACAAGGAGTTTGAAAGTGCAAAGCTTTCCAGAAATGTAAGGAACAAATGGTGTGGACTTCTGTAACTGAGAGAAAGAAAAAAAGTCTTTGATGGACGTGGAATAAGGATAAAAACTGTTAGAAATACTCCACATGCTACGGCAAAGGCAACTGGAACACACCCTAATTAACTTCTGACACAGCCCTGCTAACGGGCCATCACTAACACACCTCTCAGGAACAGGGTAACACCAAGATAGAAAGCAGAACACTCAATTTAAAATGCCTGATATACATTTTAAAATACCTGATATACAGCCCTCTGACAAGGTCTGTATACTTGAGACTAAAATTAACAAATATAGCAATCACAAAAATACAGCAAAACCAAATTTTTCAAGTAGTTATAGCTAAATGATTAATCTCATCAAAAGCAGAAATCAGCTTAATGCTTACATGAAAAAATAGGTTCATAATTCACTCAATATGGCAAACTTGAAACTTGTTTATGGTTGTTTAAAGGAAACCAGACATTGAGAAAAGCCTCCGTGACTTCTAGAACTGTATGAATAAAGAGAATGAAATTTCAATAGATCCAAATAGGTATGACTTTGGAAAACAGTGACACAGAAATAAAAATGCAATTACACAAATGAAGCTATAGTAACAAAATCAAACTTTTAAAACCCTAAGGAAATGTAAATTCAAGCCCTAGTAATTTAAAGGTTATGTTGAAAAACAAAATGGCTACAACATATTTTTCTTGTATCAATTCAAACCTAAGTCTTTTCTCTCATGTGCCTGTAATTATTTAGTGTCTTCTATTGAAAATTGTTAGAAAATGAAATGCATGCCAGAGATTAAGTAACCAAGTAACAAATATTTACATAAAATGCTTTGTCTAACATCAGGTTTCCAAGCTAGGAATCCTCGTCACAGCAAAACACAAGTTGGTGGTAAAACCTGTATGTTCTGTCTGCCTTGCTCAGAGAGAATAAAGAGGTCTTACACCATTGGCCTCTAACTAAAGAATGAAAAATTGCATTAAGTTTTGAAAGTCATTTTGTTACATGAACATTAATGCAGTATTTTACTGTTAACAGTTCAAATTAATAAATTTGTTACATACTATCAAGATTTTTCTTTATTTCAAAAGCCAACAAGAAATAAACTGGCCTTCCCTCCAGAGAGGGTTTTTTGGCCTGGAATACAAACAAAAATTTGCAAAACAACTTCTTGCAAAATTTTCCATCTTAGGGTAACAGAAGCCTCAGGAGAAACAAAACAAAGCAAAATAAAAAACAACTCAACTGAAAGGAACAACATGAAATGGAAGAACATGGAGACTATACTGAGCTACAGAAAGGCACAGTGTTCTTTAGCCCAAACATTTTCAATTTCAGTGAAGATCTGGCAGTGTTACTGTTAACACCACCGGGGACAGAAGAAAAATGTTTTAGCAGGATATTTGCACTTACTATGGATGCAGATGTACCACCTGAAGCAGTGGCACTCAAAAATAATGTAGATGGCTCTGAGCCAGTAATACAATTCAGTCATTCTCAGTAGGACTAATTACCCCAGGCAAAGAGTCATGTCAGCAAAGCCATGTAATTTCTATTAATCAAATCAGTTCACTTACCCCTACAGAACAATGCCCTGTGCTACACACACATATGCTGTATTATTTTGGAGGACACTAAGTCTTGCACAAGTAATTGTAAGGCATCTAAGTCCCTAAGCAAAAGCACCATGAAAGCAACTTTTCCCTCCAGATTAATGCATGTTGATTTTATGAGAAAATGTGCACTGCAGTATTAGTATCAACAAATCTGCCTGCTCTGTGTACTAGCAGTGAAAGACTCCACTGACATGATCATAACCAAGTCCATCCTCACTTTAATAGCAGTCAACAACATAAGAGCTGGCTTGGCAATCATGCATTGTGAATTACTGCTTGGAACACACAAAAACATTAGGTTCATCACTGAACAGGATATGGGAAGAAGGCGACAGTGACAGAGACTGCCACAGTATCCATGCAGGTGTTCAGATAGTTTGCCACTGAAAGTTCAGTAATACTTGTGTACAGGTACATATCACATATTTAATGTTACTCCAAAAACTGCAGCAGTTAAAATGAAATGGCTTTAACACAACAACGTTTTACTCGAGGAACAAATATTACAGTCAGCCAACCTGCAGTCACTTCAGAGTAAGTCTCTGTGGTTTAATAAGATGACTTATGCTATTTTAATACTCAGCTAATAAGGTACACTGTGGAAACAACAGGTAAAGGTAATCCCAGCTTGCAATAGATATGGCTAACTGGTATAAAAAAACAGTATGGACACTTACTACTAAAATGAGTTATTTAAGTTTTCAACAAATTAGAAGTAGTGCTTAGTATTTTGATAAACACAAAACAATATTCATCACTGATCCCAAATCTTAGAAACCCTACAGGAGTAAACTAATATCTTTCTTAAAACAAGCCAGGCAGTTTTTCTTCTGACATTTACATTCACGCAGTCAGTATCACCTTCCTTTTTCCTGTTCACTGCATTCTCCCAGATAATATTGACATAACAGCTTTGGAGGGGCAGTTTTTGCAGCACTCAAATAACAAGATGAACTGTGTGAAGTTTATGAGAATGTCAGTCACAACCAGAAGAGAAGTAATTGTGTCAGAGGGATGAGCTGAAGGTCTTTGAGGACATTTATCTACTATTGCATCTGAAGGAATGATAAGCAGAGGGTGAACTAAAGTGATCACATGAATTTTCCAGTCACACTGTCCTAATAACATTGCAGAAGGTATACAGGCTCAGTGCCCAACAAACTTGGGAAGCACAATTTACATCAAGCATTTCAATTGAAAACAAAACCAAACAAAAACCAAACAAAAACACATACAAACAAAATACCAAACAAAAACACCACCAAAAAAACCCCAAACGTCTCCATACTACATCTTCTGTTAACAGAGTTGGGGGTGGGAGGAGCATCTCCAAGAGAAACAAAGGTCTGGTTACTCAGTCCTCCTACTTCAAGGCAAACCCTTCCCTATGAGCTGTCACTGCTCATTGCAGGGGGGTTGAACTAGATGGGATTTAAAGCTATTCCACAACCCAAGCTACTCCATGACATGATTTTATTCCTGGTACATGTCTTGTCTAAATTGTTTTTAAAAAGGCTTCAAACACTGACTCTACAGATCCCCTGAAATTATCAGTACTGGCAGAAACCTTTCCTAACAGTCCCATTACTTACTGTTTCAATCACAGCAGACACAGAGAGCCATTTAGTCCATTGCCATTTGAAAAACTTTCCATCTGCCTCAGACTCTCTTCTCCAAACCAGAGCCCCACACTTTCAGTTCCTCCACCCACTGACCATGTCCAAGCCCTTCATCTCTGCAGAACTGTTATCCCTACCATAATTTCTCCTACTCCTGCTGTTAACTACAACTACTTATTGCTAGGACTTAGCACTTGCCTGGGAGAGAAATTAAATCAGTTCAGCTAAGATGTATCTCCAATTCACTGAGAATATTCTTCATTATAATCCTGTTTCCCATTCTTGATTATTGCCTGTAAATTTAATAACCATATACACATTACATCCCTCAAATCATTAATGAAAACACTAGCCAGCTGCAGAACACATTTCAACAAAACTACACTTGATATATTGCTGGGCAACAGTGAACAACTGATGAAGACTTTTCGGGTACAGCTTTCCCTAAACTCCTGCATTCATTGCACAACATTTTCATCTGGATTCTATTGCTAATCCTGCCAGTGTGACATGGTGTCAAGAGCCCTATTTAAATCAATGGTGTCAAGAGCCCTATTTAAATCAAACTACAAGACAGTCATTGATCTCTCTAGTCCCAAGGCCTGTTATGCTGCCAACAAAGAATATACAGTTGGTTAAACAGGATTCACTCTTGATAAATCTATATGGCCTATTATTTAATAGCACTTTTATACTATAGATTCCAAAAAATAGTTTATTTGTTCTAAAGTTTTTTTGCTTCAGGAAGTCAGGTTAGTTTGAATTGTCTGAATGAAATAGGTGGCAGTAAGTTCTATTTTCAATAAAGCAAGCCCTCCATTAGATTCTGGGATCCAATCTCTCCCCCCTGGAATTCCCAAAGATCAAGAACAATGAGACTACTCTGAAAAGCAGCTGAGATACATTTGGATGAGCATACATATTGTTTATATTTATAAATATTACAAATCTTTATATACATAAATATACTATACATATATGCAGGCAATGCAACATGCTCTCTTTTCTATGGAATAGGTCTGTGTTTTAACAGCAACAGAGAACAAGACAGGGGGAAAAATATACCTTTTAGATTTAAAACATTTGGAAATATTTTGGTCTAATTAATGTAATTTTCAAAGACAGGGAAAACACAGATCATGCTGTCTCCCACTATCAAGCATTATTTTGTATTACCGTATGACACAAACTGGGTGACGAGCTGCAATACTATAGATAACTTCACAATCTTGACAAGGGTGTTCCTTTCCAGTGGGAACTCCAGGGTATTTATTACATGCAGTAGCAACACCAGAAGAGCCCAGTGAAACAGGCAAACATGAATACTGGACAAGACAAGGTCCCACTCATACAAACCACATTGAAACAGGCAGATGAAGTTGTTTTCTTCCTTCCATTGCCTCTAATTTCTGTTCTAGCAGACATACCAGATATAACCAGGCTTTTTCTTTTTTTAAATCATGTATGACCCGTATCATTCACCCCAGAAAGGTGCTAGGTCCAATTTATTTCTAGCCTCCACAAGACAATTGTTCAGGCCCAAGACCACTGTCACTTTTGAGCAGATGTCACTAGTTCCACAGCGCATTTCAGAAGACCAGGCTGCCACCACCCACCCACATTATGCCACCTACAAAGAGCCCTTCCAGGCAGAACCAGATAGTTTCTTTCAAATTGTATTTCACCCAGTATCCTGCATATCCTAACTAATTTCAGTTTTCATCAGCCCAGTTACACTTCTTTACAAGATCTATTTTTTTCAATTTCCCTTAAATCTTCCATTGCCATATTAAGCCTGAGTAACTGCCATATGTAAGCTCTGCTATCTCTTTATAAAGAATTGTGCTGGTTTGGGCTGGGGTAGAGTTGATTTTCTTCATAGTAGCTGGTCTGGCCTGTGTTTTAGACTTGTGCTGAAAACAGTGTTGATAACACTGAGATGTTTCTGTCACTGCTGAGCAGGGCAGGGCTTACATAGAGTCAAGGACTCTTCTGCCCCCCAACTCATCCCACCAGCAAGGAGGCTGGGGGTGCGCAAGGAGTCAGGGGGGGACACGGCCAGGACAGCTGACCCCAAGTGACCCAAGGGACATTCCAGAACATACAGCATCATATTCAGCATATAAAGCCTGGGGAAGAAGAAGGGAGAAGAGGACATTCGGATTGATGGCGTTTGTGTTCCCTTGTGTTGGAGCTCTGCTTTCCTGGGGATGGCTGAACACCTGCCTGCCCAGGGGAAGTTGTGAATTAATTCCTTGCTTTGCTTTCCTTGCATGCATAGCTTCTGCTTTACCCATTAAACTGTCTTTGTCTCAACCCATGAGTTTTCTCTCTTTACCCTTCTGATTCTCTCCCTCATCCCACCAGGGACAGAGAGCAGAAGGCTGCACAGGGCTTGGTTGATGGCTGGTGTAAAACCACAACAGGAACACAGTACAAATGTAGGGGTTTCACCATTTTAGCTAGACTTCAGTAACGGACCATGTTTTGTCATTTCTCTAGAATTATTTAGCTTTAAAGTAAGGTCATAGTCCTATCTTTGCCCACCCTCTCTTAAGTTACATGGAAGGCAATATTGTCCTGGAGCAACTTCTGTATTGAAGACGCTCAAAACTGTGTTTTAATATCCCCCTTCTCCTTCATTTCATGGCTGCACAGCTCAGCCACAGACTGAGTTCACAAAAGAGCAAAATTATGACTGGTGTGGGAGCCTGCCTCAAAATATATGCTCACAAGGTCATTCAAACAAATAGATTAACTTGTTGTGACATAAATTATAACACAAGCATATATGGAGACAAGGAGTTTATTATCATTAAAAGAAACCTAGGCATTTATATGAACAATGATATCATTTCTAGGTATTCAACAAGGAAAAGAGAGAAACCCTTTGCTGTCCAGAGCTGGCTCTGTAACTGACAGATGGAATTTACAACCTGTCCATGCTTACGCTGGTCATTTGTTGCACAACTCAGAATTTTTCATCTTCATCTGGTAAGTTACAGGCTGCTATTAAAGACAGTAATTTCTGTATACCCACATGGAAGACAGCAGGTATTTTAATGCCTGCATAATTTCTTCTGTGAAAGGAACTGTATATAGTGTACCATTTTCTTGTCACATTCTATTGTTTAATCTTGCTTAGGAATGTTTCTTTTCCACTTTATAAAATATTTGCATTTATATATCACCAAGAAGCATAGTCAGGGCATATAATTCACTGCGTTAGGCACTGTGTGACATCTCAATACTATTGCTTGTTTTACCTATCCATATGTTGACTTGGATTGTATAATATGAAGAATCATCACTAGAGAAGCAGCTAATAGCTTAATCAATGGAAAATCACAACTCTGTTCCTACTTTGCTAGAGAATCTGAAGTATGTTGGGGGGTAGAAGAGTTGCAGAAGTCTAGGGTTTAGTTTTATATATATATACATACACACACAAATCACCTTTAATCTCTAAAACTATATAGGAATTAAGTTTTCCTTCTTACAGTGCCAAAGTGGAAAGTTAATGTCAAAGAATGTGAAACTCCAACACAGAGGAATTTTAGGTCTACTTTAGCTTTAAGTAAAGATCTCAGTCAGAATATTACTAAATGCTTTCCAAGAAACTTCCTAACATCATCCACCGAAGCTGGAGATCTGCAGACTACTAGCAACTTAGAGAGTCCAATTAAAAAAAAAAAATCAGTAAAACCTAATTGTTTCTTGTGATTCCTCTGTTTGACCCATATTTCTAATTCAAAGACTTTGTATTTTTACCATAGCTTTTCCTACCACTGCAAAATAAACTTCAAGACACGGCTAAGTAAAAGTTTTAAGTGAACTAACATAGATCTGCTGCAGAAGTATATGTTGAATACATATACCTAAATAGGAACGTGCACATCTGTGTCCCCAAAACATTCACACAAATTATAACAGTATGTAAAAATAAATTGCCAGTTATGGCAAGATTGTACCCAGAATAACTTACAGAAGGTATATTACAACCACAGAAAGTGCAAAGCCTTCACAGTAATATCCCAGTGCTGCTGATTTTGACAACACAGAAATTGTACTGCACCACACATACAACAAAAAGGTAATAAACAATGCAAGAGTTTTTCCTTTGAATGAGACAAATAGATATTCAGAAATATCTGGCTAAAAACATACATTAACATTCATCTTGGCCATGAACCCTAATTAAAAGCAAGCCTTTATGACAGAGGTTCCTACCCATTACCAGGCTCTCACACCACTCATGTCTACCATGTATTCACCACCATCAGATGTTGTTGTACTTCCCAAGCCCTCCCAAAGCTTTCATATCTCACCACAGAATTACCAGTGCCCAGTGTCTGCTCCCCACACTTCCCACCCTCCTGACACCACTCATCACATTTCCCATCTTTCTAAAGCACAGCATCTCCACAACCTCACCCCAAGCCACCACAGCCTCCCTGTTCTCCTGCCCCACACCCTCCCACACCTCCCAGTGCCTTCCAGGTCCAGCAGCACAGCACAGCTCAGCACAGCACAGCACTTCCCCACCTACACCCCAAACCCAGCCTCCCTGCAACACACCACCTGCCCACTGACAAAAGGCTCTACCTGGCCACAAACCACCCAGAATGAAGGATTAAATTAAGGGTCACAAGCCTTGGCTACCCCCATGGACCACAGGATGCAACTCAAAAGGGCTCCCTAAAGGGACACGTTTCCCTTTAACCTTAACAATAATTACTCAGACATTGCTAAGCTTCAGTAAAAGGCCAAGTATGTGAAAACAAGAAACTCCAAAGACTGTGGCATTTTAACAAAGTGCAAGTTCTTTTTTGAAACAGTGCAATAAAAAAAAAAAAAAAACAAAGAGGAAGGAGAGTAGCAAAAGGCATTTTCTTTCAAAGAAAGAAATCCTAAAATCTACACAAGATACACACCTCAGATATTACCATTAAATTGTACTAACTTTTTTAATAGTATCTAGCACTCAATCCCACAAGACTTGTAATTCAGCTAGTTAAAAGACAGTATTATTTTATATATCCTGAATATGTAATGGGAGACCAAAATGGAAAGAAAATTTTTTAAACAATCAGAAAAAATATGCTATCTTAGAATGCTACAATTGATGCTTAAGTGCTTCAGTCAAACTGATACACTAAATAAATATATAAACTTTCCATTTGCAACACAGCATCTTCCAATTACAAAACGAAGCCATTGTCTAATACTTTTTGATTACATAGTAGAAAAAGATCAGTAGTGACAAATATGCACAATAAACCTCAGGATGATCTGAATGTTTGATAGTTCAGCCCTCCCACAACCTATTTTTGCGAGCTGAAATTTGAATATCATTAAATCAAAGGAGAAACAGCTGCCAAGACACCATATACACCACAAACAACTATCTCCAAGACCAGTTGGATGCTCCTCGCTGCATCCTGAAGCACAGTGTGGAACTTCCCAAGCTAGCACAAGTACGAAAAAACAATGTAGCAATATATCCTCATTCAGGAGAACTCTCTCATCACTCTTCCTACAAGCCAATAAAATACAGGGTAAATTAGTCACTACTGCAGCAGGATGCTTCCAGTACCTGAATAAGATTAGGTGTCTGTATATTGTATCACCTGCAGCTTTCATACAGGTCACAGGGCAAATAACTTTCTTTAGGATGTAAACTCGTAGTTCAAACGATGCCTTATCATAGTGCAATGTCTTCCAAATGCCAAATACATACCTGCTGCCTCTGAAGGCATTTCATACAAACATAAATCTAAAAGAAATTGTTGTCCAAAAGAACACAAGTTATGGCAGAATTTTCATGTTATTAATTATCTGTATCTGGAGAAGTCACATGGAAAAATGGAAAGTACTAATAAGTACTGTTCCTGCCATTTCTCAATTTAAATCAGGAAGTAGACAGCAAGAACTATGGTAAAAAAAAAAATAAAGAAACATCCAAAACTTTAAGTCAAACACCAGTGTGAGTCATGTGAGTGCAAGCTAAAAATGCCTCTAAAAGTAACTAAGAAGGACTCACCAAGTTCATTGAGACTCTGAGCAGCTTTTGTTATCTCTCTGCTTCCACCTTGCAGTTGTCCTTGAAGCCTCTTACTGAGATACAAGATGCGTATGATCCTACGCAGTAAGTCACAGGCAGCCTGCGGGCAAATTGTAGCGTTAGGGGATACCATCAGTATATTCAGATCACATAATGCTGGGCCACTAATGTGGAAACAGGAAATATGTATGTGAATGAAACTAAAAACTCTTGAGCACTGAAATCCCTTTTTTCAGAATTTTTTAACACAATTCTGTGCTATACAGATCAGTACTTTCCAAAGCTGGTAATTACATTCATGGCACCACTGAGATTATGCCGTCATTAGCTGTGCAAAACACAGAGGAAACTCAGAACCCCGTGACAGAGGCATGTTCTATTTCTAACTAGAAATGAGCTTTATTTTATATTGTGCGTCTCTCCTCAGTATTCCTCACCTCTTAGAGCTTTAGTAAAATTAAGAAGTTGCCCTTGCCAACCAAATATCAATGCAAAAGAAGCAAAATGGCAGCATGTACCTCACAGGACATTAAAACTTAATGGCTAAATTGTTATTACAGATACTGACTCTGATGATAGGAATATACATAAAAACTAACTCTCAGCAAAACTTTCATAAGGCCAGTCACTTTCATTTTCAGCCAACTGTGAGTTCACATTCTTTCATATGCTTATTAAATACATGGCATTCTTGGTTAAAAATGGAGAATGGATGTAATATGTAAATTTTTAGAAAACATATTTGTGTATGTTTGTATTAGCATCAAATTAGGAAAAAAATGCATTGCTGACATCTGGATCCAACCCAGTAATTTCACAACTGTTCACTCAACTAAGATCTTGAAACAGGTTTTCTCCTCCACATTAAATATACAGAGAGAGAGAAACTGTAGGAGTTACATCAAGCATAGAGTTCCTCTAGGGCTGGACTGGGCCAGAGGGCTTAGGAGGTACATGCTGTGGGAACAGTGACATTCTGGACTGGGTAACACCTAAACTAGAATTCAGAAATTTCACTCAGATTTTAGTACAGTCATAGGTTCAGTCCAACATCTGCAATCAGATTAACAAGAATGGTGAGAAATCTAGAATAAATAAGACATAGTTGTTCTGTGCTGTTTCTCCTGGTACTGAAGGCAAAGTCTCCTAAAGTTTTAACCTTATGGATATAAAAATTAATTTAAAATTACTTTAAAAAATATTTACTATCCAAAAGAATTTGAAGCTCTGTTTCACACTCAAGTTAATTTCTTGAAAACTGATGTTAAAGTACAACAAGAAAACATACAGAAGTGAACCATTTCAACCAAGATTCGCAGCAGACTGTACAACTTGGTAGTCCTTTCCCTATGCCAGCAAAAACCAATGAAAACACAAATATTTATAGTTTAATTTTATTAAACATCCAGACAGAACAAAAAGGAAAAATTAGAAAATCCCCAATGAGGCAAATCAGCGAAGAGCCCAATTAATCTCACTGCTTTGGGCTCTCTACCACAGTGTGAAGTGCAAGTTTCCTAAGCCCTCTAAGACAACTTAACCACATGACTTCTATTACCATTAGTGAGAACTAAGTGGGGCTTATCCTACTTTGAGAGATTAATGTATTAATTTTTATTAATTCATTTCTTTAATTAGAAAAATCTTAATCCAAATATCACTTTCATATCTGTGAACTGAATTTCTGTAAGATGAATCAAAACCAGCTTTTTATATAGTACATTGTGCTTCACCAAATAAGAAGCCATAGTATTACTACTTTGCTTTCAAATTTAATTACTTTCTAATCCAATTGTGTACATCTGGCTAATGTTTTTCCCTAGGAATTCAACTGCAGTTATTTTCTGACCATCTTTTACTTTACATGTTGTTGCTCATTATCTCCCATCCCAATAAACAGTCTCTTAAAACAACTGAAACTAAGAGACCGGAAAAGTTACACTTAGATACAGGAACAAAAAAAATGTTTTAACTCATGGTCCTGTGAATTAGGAGAACAATCCAATGACACTGAAGATGCACTCAACTTCACAGTGATTACTACTGCAATGTGCCCTTGACAAAGATCCTGTTTCACCCAAGTGTTTTCATTTATGTGAGCTGTTCAACTTAATAAAAATCCCAGTCACTGTAAAAGAATGCAATATAGGAGGACCATGTAACAGAAATAAAGAATTTTATCTAGTAGTGGAGTTGCTCACAGATGCCAGATCCTCTCACCTGACCACCTGCAAAGCAGAAGCCTGAATTAATTCAGGAACAATTCCTTCCTGAGTTTATACAGTATGTTTTTCTAAAGGAGGTGCTTTCAACCAAGAAAGAATGAATACCACTGTTCTAGCAAGAATTATTTTGGAAAAGGCCAGTGGCTCCAGTTAGTTCTGGTGCTGTAAGTAAAATTAAAAATAAAACACAACTTTTTTGGGGTTTACCTGTTAGCTATCTCCTGAAATTTAAAACAACATAACAATAACAGACATTATTGCTACAATTTAAGACATCAAAAAGCCTCGTACTTTTAAACTCAAGTTAATTTTAAGAAATTAGTGAAAGAAGACTTAATCATAAAGAGATGGACACTCCAAAATGTGCCAGTGTGTAGCTCACATGTGCAAGGTAATTGAATGCATGCATTTTGTTGTTTATGAAGCCTGAAGAAGGAAGAGACAGTTCACTATCTTTAGACTACACTCACCATTTATTTACAGTAGGATCAGTATGAAATCTGGTACTGGTAAATATTTTGAAGAGAGAATAACTTTAAAATACATAATTATTATTCTTGTTAAAATGTTTTAAACATTTAGCTCTTGTAAGTATTTTTAAACACCAAGATATCTGAAACTAAGAGACCATGTAGAAACACTTGGTTAAACAGAGCTGCACAGAAAATAACCCTCTGAAGGACAAACTCTCTGTCTACACATTTCAGCTGTTAACTACTCCCATTTAGCTTGTGATTGACTATGGAAAAAGTCAGAAGAGAACAGTATGATTTAAAGCAGGAAGTGAGCTTTCTGAGCCTGCTGCTCCCTTGGGATGCCGTGAAGCTGTAAGAGAAGAGCAAGACATAATACACAGAATCACACAGCAGAGATTAGGAATTCAGGACTAGATTTGAAGTTTTACAATCAACTTCCAGTGCGAATGTTTTACTATATTAAAAACAATTACAGACGGCAAAATCTAGCTTTATGTAAGTCAAATATTCCTTCAGCTTGTGAGCAGTCCCACAGCAATCAATGGCAAGGCACTAAAATGACACCATCCTGAGTACAAGAGGCCCTGAAACACCACACGTTTCATCAAAACCTACCTGTCAACACTACAGATTTGGATGGAAGGCAACCTCTTTTACCAGCTATCTATCTTTTTCTACTTATTCTATCAATTGTACACCAGCTGATAACATTACAAAGTTTGAAAATGTCCCAAGCCACAAGCCTTGCATTTGGGAGCAACCTCATGTCCTAAGCCTTGCCATCGCCAGGAAGGGAAGCACACTGTTTGCTGTGCTGTTCCCCTTCCATCCTCAACAAATGAGTCAGCCAGGTGAAGGACACCACAGCAGTGCATCTTGGGGAGGCAGGAGAGCTGAGATTCCCAATTGAGTCAGCTCTCCGTAAGTGCAGCTTCATTTCATCATTCAGGTGTGCTGACCCCCAACTCCTCCCAGCAGTGCAGTGCAACATAAAGCACTCCCTGTGCATCTGCCAACACCAGGAAGGGACAGCACCTCTCATGCTGAGGATGGACCCTCACACTGGCAGGGAAGCTGGAATCATCATTCCTCTTTACACACTGAGGTACTCATTCAAGTCAATTTGGATACTACAAAGGATAGACTGGCAGGCTCCCACTTTGCACCTCTTTTTTCCAACTTAGAGCAAGAAAAGCCAGGCATTACAAATTCCCTGGCATAGCCTGAGTAATGCTGACCCTGGATGGATGCTGCTCTCATACTAAAGGAAAACCCATGTAAATCTGCTATAGCCAAGAGAACCAAAGAGCACTCAAAAAACATCTGGTAAGTTGAGAGACTCGTTCTTCTCGGAGATCTTTCTGCAGTTTCCCTTTGTGTAAGGGCAGGGCAGAAATGAACTTTATCTTTACCCCAAATTGCCACAACTTATTCCGCATATGAAACATCAGAGAACAACAAAAGATCACCTAACTTTTGCCCAGTGGCAAAAGCACTAATAGCTGGAACTGAAAACAGCAGAAGTGGCCACCCAAACTGGCTGAACAGAACATAAAAGAGCCACTGAAAGCAATGTAGAAAATAACATTCTGCTAGGAGACTAGTGCAGCTGCTCCACCAGCCCCCAGACCAGAAACTGCCTAAGTCTGCAGCTTCATCTACTCTACAGAAGCAGTCACTTGCAGATGGCAATCTACTTGAGTGTAAAGCCAGAGTTCAAAATTCACCTACTAAAAGGTAAGTTCCTAGTTTTCCAAAGGTAAGGTAGCCTTGCGAAGACAAATAGTTCAAACAATAACTCATTTAACACTTGTGAGGTTGAAGTGGTGTTGCTTTTCAAACCATAAACTTAATAGAATGTAGACACACAATTCCTGAAGATCTATGGAATAGTTTTCAACTAGTATACAATTATCAATGCAAGTGTTTGAGACTTATCTGCCCATCATTGCAACACGCTCTCTCACACTGCCATCTTCTAATGGAGATCTACACTATTCTGCAGACTCCACTTACATTTAAACAACAGGGACAACTTTGCACCTGGGCTTACAAAACTCCAGAACCACAAATGGCTCAAGTTGCATCTTTATTATTTTGCAAGAATTAATTTCCAAACTCTTTACTGAACTGCAGCCAAGCATGCGTTACTTCAGGGGCAAAAAGCATCTTCTATACAGCAGCACCGTAACATAAATTACCCAAGCAGTAATGAGAATTTAATTAATCTGTACTCAGATAACCTTTCCCTCTTCCCTCTGATTGCCACTCAGCCAGCGCAAAGGTCAGTTTCCTACTTTGCGATACAAAACACTTCTCAGTAGCTCATGAAGAGACACAAAAATACTGATTTTCACTGAAAAATACTGACAATGAACTACAGGCTACTGGAATAGAAAAATACTACCCATGTCCGACAATTGTGAAATAAGACAGGTTCAAAAAGGGTTTTTTTAAAATATATTTTTAGTGCAACTTACTTGAAGTTTTGCTAGCTGAGCCGTACGAGACACTATTTTGTTGTAGGGGTCAACAATTTTGACTTTAATTCTAAAAATAAGAAGAGACATTTATTTATAGCAGCATTATTAAATACCATTATAGAACATAAGAATTTATACTTTCTAATTGCGTAAGGAATGGCATCATCAACATCATACCTATCAACAGTACTTTGTAGAGCACAAATTCTAGTTTGCATCATTTGGAGGACACCTGCAAAATAAAGCAAATTTTTTACATGGAACACTCATTGATTACAGAAAGTTTTTCTTCAAATCACAGTAACTACTGCAGACTACCTTAGCATGAAAAAAAAACCCCAAAACAGTTTCCACCTTTACAACAAAGCATTCATACAGACTAAAATTGGTAAAATGCAGCATATTAGGAAATAAACTGAGCAGGTAATAGGTTAGTTATTGAATGTTACGGAAAATCTATTGGTAGAGAATATAAAGAAGAAATACACAGAAGAAATATCACTCCGAAATCCATCACTTGTGAAGTTTCAAACAACATTTAGAGGATGTTATTTTCTAAAAGAATGATGACCAGGACTGCAGTTCAAAGACACATAACCTGGTACAAACACCTGAACATGATATACAAACATGGCACAACCCATTCAACACTACTTATTTAACACAGTGACTAGACAGTTCAGAGAAACCAACAGACAGAGGACTGAAAAGACAAAAACTTCTCCTTTAAGGTTGCCTTCCTGTGCATAAGCATCTTTAGCAAAAAGGAAGATATCGATGTCATCGTAAGGTCATCTCATTTAGATTACAAACAGAGCAAACTATGCTAATCATGTTTGTTTCAGATTAGTTTGGCAAAGCAGCACACGGAAAGCCAACAAGCATGCTTGTTTTTCTTGTTAAATTGCAAACAAAGTAGCCAAGGATAGCAGTCATTTTCGCAACACAGAATGAGCCAGCTGAAAATTAAGTTACACAAACCCAGGCCTATGAAATTATTTTTGTTCCAATTATTGTTAGCATTCTCAAACTTACTACATTTTCATAAAGCCTTGTTTACAAGCACATCATCATTAAACCAGATAAAACTGCAGCACGATACAGTAAAATGGAAGACAAACAAAACTACTGTTAATAGTTACATTCAGGTTGTCCCACAGTGTGACTATATCTCACTTATTTTGTATCAATACCTAAACTTCCATCTTCTTGTATTTCAGAATTATTACCTTAGCTTAGTGACAGACTCATGGGTACTCTGGCATTTATACACAGAATGGCCAGCATGCAATTCTCACACCTCAGAGGATGAAGATCTGACATACAGTGAAAAGTGAGCAAAACAGGCTGCATTTTCTACTCTGCATTGTGGGAATGGGGGAAAGGCCAGTGGCTGCCTCTGTGGCTGTGATATTGCTGTTAAGCACACAGCAGGCCTCTTCCCAGAGGAAAGAATAAGGAGGGGTGAAAAGGCAATCTACCCTCTCCATTTGCTGTGAAAGATACAGGATAATACCATTTAGCCTGTCTTGAGAAAACAAGTAGCTCAAGATACCTATTGAACTACCTACACACAAAAAAGAGTACATATTTGAGATCAGTGTACTATTAAAAAAGGGGACAGGCCTGACAAAGAAAGGACTCTCCAAGCTGGGTGTATCAATTTGAAACACTTAATAAGATTCACTTCCACATATCCAAATGACTATTCATGCTGTGAATTAGCTCCATGGTCTTCACTTGCCAACTTTCTTGATAAACATACCAAGAGCTATGTGTTTCTAATTTTATAATTTAAAAAATCTGTTGGCATTCATCTTTTCTTTTTCTTCTTAACCTTGACTCAGTACTTCCTCTAAGAGCATAACCCTAAGTAAATGCAAAAATTTCAGCAAATTTCAGGTGAATTGGATTTTACTTTTACTTTGGGTTAGTAGTGTAAAACATGCATTATTTACCACACTTGCCTTAAGGAAATGTTTTCTAACTGAGTAGTTGTTTTTAAGTACATCATTCTTTCCTCAGAGCAATTTTAGGTAGGAATGCCTTCGGAAACAACCATAATTTCAGAAAACACAATTCCACTGAGCACAAATTGCTAAAGACTGTGACTAGGAGGTCTTTATCAATCACAAGATTGACTACAGATTCCTATCTACTTCTTATTTGGAGAATGAACACATATTTCAGCTTTCTATGTTTGATTCTCCAACTGTTCAACAAGTTACTCAAGAGCTACCATCACTAGATTAAATACTAATTTATTTAATTTTACAGATATATGCAAATGCTGATAACCAAATACTGTATCCGGGAATTTTTAAAGACTAAGGATATACTATAGTTGTCAGTAACCATAAACTCTGGTTATGCCAAAACCTGAAAGCGGATAAAGGATCAAAGATAAATTATTTCGGAAGTTACAGAATGGAAGGGGAACAGGGGATATGTTTGAGCTGATAGTACATGCAATTTAGCATTTCATAGAGGTAAGTATCTGTCTGCACAAAAAAAAGTGCAAAACAAAACAAAACCAAACCATACGAAGTTCCCAGCAAGTGACAAAGAGCAGAATGGCAGGTTCAATGAGCTCCTGACAGAATATACTGCAATCATTTTCTATATAGATTCAATGGTTCCTAAGTTAAAATCCAGGTCTCAAACAGTGGAATAAAACAAAGGTATGTATTTAACTTAGTAGCTCTTTGCTAGGAAAAAATATCTCAACACAGTTTAGATTATGTGTTGAAGACTCTTGGTTAAGACATGCAAACTATGCAACACATGCATATGCAACATAAAGTTGGTGCTTATGGCAACAGATATCTGCTTACGAAATTAGGCTTATTTAGGAAAACATATTTAAAGGCCAAAAAAGGCTTGATAGCTAGAGTTCCCAAGAACTAATTATCAAAATACATTTTCCTATGAAGCAGCTACTCCAGATAAGTATCAGCCAAATCTTCTCCCTGGAGCTCCATCTACTGACATCAAAAAAGTGCCACATGTTACTCCTCAGAAGTCAGATCTGTAGCCTTAACATGAGGGACCAAAGTTGGCAATGAATCATGCTCCCTGCACAGATTCTAAAAGCACTTCCTTCACACACAATAAGAATACCCAATATAGTATAATAGCATTTACCTTCCAGGGACTCAATTCCAGTTGCTTGGGCCAACAGATCTTCATGTCTTGCAACAACCTTAAAAAACAGAAAATAGTCATTAACAGGGAAAAATGGGGATGTGTGCCTAAAAGGAGTATTAAATATATTGTTATCATTCCTACATTAGGTATTTAAGTATCACCACCCCTGCATTAGGCAGACATAAGAAAAAGCAGGTACATCCTAAAGACAAAGGGGTTTTCAGAACACAAGGGTTTTAATTTATAAAAACACCAAGCTCAGAATAAGAGTCAGTAACTGCAGCATTGCTCACAATTAAAGCCAGCAGAGCAATCCCATTTCAACACACCTTCAAATATAATAATTGTAAATCACACAACAATAAAGTATATTCACTGTTTTTCTCTGACATTTAAAAATTAGTTTCCAAAGAACTTACCAATAGGGACGGGGGAGGGAGCAAACAGGTTTTGAAACTACACACAAACTTGTTGCAAAGTCCACTGTGGATTTGTGGCTTTTGCTTAGTCTTCTACCAGCCAAACCCAAAAGCCTTTCTGAAGTTGTGCTAATATAGGCTGTATTTGCCTTGCTAAAGGTAAGTCTTAGGGCTTAGGCTACTCTCCAGCACAGGCTGAAAAGTGCAAGCTCTGCTATCTCCTCACAATGTTGTCCCAAAACATGGGCCCAATGTTTCTGATAGTTGACATGATTACTTGGAGTGAGTCAGGGAACATTCTTATAAAGAAGAGAACAGAGAGAGACTGCAGAGGTATGTATCTCAGCATACAGAGACAGAATGCAGAAACTGAAATAGTATTGTGGCTAGGAGTATTAAGTGTGGGCTTAACTGAGTTATCAGATTCACTACTGCTTTAGCTGCAAGTTGTACCTTTAGTTACTGCTTTTAGAGGACACTGGGCAATTTCAGAACATACAAGATCATAAGATTACTAAGTTTTTAATTACTTTATATCAATCACCCCAGAATAACAGGTGTTTTAAACTTACTTGTAAATGCAGCTCTTTATCCAACTGACTAATACCTTGGGCAAGTTTTGCCAGTTGCTCAGCTATCACAGCCTGATGGATAGACTGGGAAGTGTAAGCTTTAACATCGAAGTCTTCTCTGAAGAAGTCAGCATAACATTCTGAAAAAAAGATTTAGATTTTATATTCATCTTCAAAACAGTTAAATAGTTTTGGACCTAGACTGCAGTTATCTGACCTTCAATTCCTCCAACTTAGTGCATGTTATCTACATCACATACTACAAACGTGAGGAAACATCAAAATCAAGAGAAACAGGTTTGGAGCCTCTAAGTGGCGTTGGGGTTTGGGTCTGTGGTTTGTTTGTTTGGGGTTTTTTGTAAATTATGATAAAGACTCATGTTCCTTTATACCCTACAACCCTGAGTGGAATACACTAAGAAGTATCAATACCTTATTTTTCAAACTTTACAGCGTTAACCAGGGTGGGGCTGTTCAGTTTACACCAACAACCAGGCACACACCAGTCACCTGCAAATCACTGACACGTGGCACAAGGCACAACTTCACGAAATCATACCGGACTCTCACAAATGTGCGAGTTTGTAAAACAATTAAGAAATACTACTGGAACAAGCAACACCTGAGCTCCCAGACAGCAACTACGAACTCCACTGGGCTCCCTTTCCTCTCCTCTCCGTCCAGAGCACCCTTTCCCCCTGGGAGCAGATCAAGCAACACCTGAGTTCCCAGACAGCGACTACCAAATTCCCATCTCTTCTGCTTTCCTTCCAGAGCACCCTTTCCCCCGGGAGCTGGGGGCGCAGGGGGGGCTGGGGGCGCAGGGGGGGCTGGGGGCGCAGGGGGAGCAGGGGCAGCTGGGGGAGCGGGGGGCGCAGGGGCAGCTGGGGGAGCAGGGGGAGCAGGGGCAGCTGGGGGAGCAGGGGACGCAGGGGCGCACCCGCCGCCGGACCCTCCACCGGGGCCTCCCCTGCGCCGCGCAAACTTCCCGCGGCTGCTCCGCCGGGGGTTCCCCGCCCCGGGCTCCGCCCTCGCCGGGGCCCCTGGCGCGGTGCGGCCGTCGGGGGCCGTGCCCGGATCTGCCCCCCGAGCGTTCGCCTCACCGTCCGCCCGCAGCTCGGCGAGCGCCGGGGCCGGGGCCGCCCCCGCCTCCTCCTCCATGCTGGCGGTGCCGGAGCGCGCGCGTCACTCCCGCGGCGCGGCGCGCGGCGATGATGGAGAACGCGCGCGCCGGAGCGGGCGGGCGGCGGCACGTGGTGGTCCCGGCGGGAGCGGTGACCGGGCGGCACGTGGTGGTCCCGGCGGGAAGCGGCGTGGCCTTGGCTCCGGCGGGAGGTCCTGGCACTGTGCGGGTGAGCTCATCCCTCGGGAAAGCGCACCGGGTGCTTTGCAGCACGGCCTGTGAGGAGTAACTGAGCGGCTGACATTTCAAACGCTGTTTGTTTTTCCAGATGCCAAAGGGACTGCTAATTATACATGATCGGTGACAGCACAGAAACTAAAGAATGTCGGCTAAAAGATCCCATGGATTTGTTTCGGTCTGGGCAAGTTGTGAAAATATGTGCCCCCATGGTTCGCTATTCAAAGTAAGTAACTGTCGTGGCAACTCCTTCCAGTGTGTTTTCTCTGAGGAAGTTTATCTTGACTGTAAAAACAGGGATGATTACCTTTTTCTCCTTTAATTATCTAAGACAGAGGAAGACATGGAGCATGTTTTATGATTATGCTTGGACATATGGAATGGCCTGCCCAGAGAGGTGGTGGATTCACCATCCCTGGAGGTTTTTAAACTGAGATTGGCCGTGGCACTGAGTGCCATAATCCGGTAAAGGGACTGGAGTTGGACCGAGGGTTGGACGTGATGATCTCGGAGGTCTTTTCCAACCCAATCGATTCTATGATTCTATCCCCAGAGTACTGCATGTCACAACAGTATTTTAGAACAGATAATCAGAAAAGTGCCTTTACAATTTACCTCTTAATTTTCATGTGTCTGCAGGTTGGCTTTCAGAACCTTGGTTAGGAAATACAGTTGTGATTTGTGCTACACACCAATGATAGTGGCAGCTGATTTTGTGAGATCTGCAAAAGCTAGAGACAGCGAATTCACAACAAACAAAGGTATTTGTTTATAAACCATTGCCTTGTCAGAATGTTTTATGTGGTGATGAGCCAAATGGGCCAAGTGAATGAAGTCTGTCACACAACTTGACTTCTGTTAACAGTTTTGGTATATTGTGCCTTACTGATTGTAAAACCATAGAAAAATTCTAGGTGAGAATAAGCACAATCCAGTGATAGTGGGTCAAACAAAATAGTGGAAAAGCTTGAAATAAAGGCCTTGCACCCACAGAGCTAGCTGCTCATTTATTCCTCCTCCGTCCTCCCAGCAGCACATCCTTCCCAGAGAACAGGAAGAGCAAACACAAGAAATAATCATGGGTCAAGATAAACACAGCTTAATATGTGAAGGAAAGAAAGGCAAAAAATACAAGTGATGCAAAGGCAGTCACTTTGTACCAACAGACCAATGCCCAGCCCGTCTGCAAAGCAACAGCCACACTGGAACACAAAGTGCACATCCCAACCCACTTTCTTCTTCCCCTTCCACTCCAGTTTTGTTGCCAACCTTGATATTACACAGTGTGGAATATTCCTGGTATCAGTTTGGGTCAGCTGTCATAGCTGAGTCCACTACAAACTTCTTGCCTGCCCCAGTCTGTTTGCTGGGGGCAGGAGGAGTCAGAGTGAGGAAAGGAGAAAGTTTTGACACTGTGCAAGTACTTTACAGGAATCACCAAAATGTTGGTGAATTATCAACAGTGGTCATGTCACAAAATTCAAACTGCAACACCACATAGGCTGCTATAAACAAACTTGAAATAAATTTGAAGATTAACTCCATGCCAGGCAGACCATGCCAGGTAGAAGATGACAGTAAGATTCTTTCCCCAGCAATTGTTTTGGCTGTGTTTTAGTTACAAACATTTAACTCATTGCTGGGAAATATTTTCTGGTCTCTAGCAAAATCAATAATATTGCTAAAGGTGAAAAAATTAATAGACCAGGCATTGATACAGTGGAATCAAGGATTTATAAAAGAAGCAGGGTTTCATATTAGCTGGAATGGAAAGTGGAAGGGGCTGTTGGTGGACGAATTGAGATACTGAGAGCAAGAAGGACAAAGAGACCAGGAAGTTAAAGCACAGCTGGGGTCAGTGTGGAGAAGCAAGGCTTCAGGCGTGGGAATGACACATAACCAGAACACATATAAAAATAAGGAGTTTAATGAGTTGCACAGTGTCATGGCTGTAAAGCAAAGAGAAAGTGGTATGAAATATATGGGAACAGGTGGCAAGAATGATAGAGATCTGCTGGCATGAAGTGTCTGCAGTAGAACAGTGTAACAAGGAACGCACAAGCATAGGCTTCAACTGGAGGAATGAAGAGCACTGTCAATGTGCTAGTGAGATCAGCATGTAGGATCCATGCAGTGTGATCTATCCAGACCACAGAATCTGTGGTTTCGTAAGTGTAGGGGAAGTACATTTCACTATTTGAAATGCCCTGACTACTATGGTGCATTATTCAAATAGAGCAGTTACAGAGAAAAGTCACATTGGGAAATGCAGGTAGATGCTCTTATTAGTCGAATTCTGCTTCAAAGCAAGACTGAGTAATTCGTTGTGTGTAAAATGAATAAGAACGTAACTGACAGTGTATATGACTCCAAGCTCCACAGAAACCAGTGTGTCCCCTTTGAATTTGCTTACACTTCTGATCTACTCGAAGTCCAGTGGCATTGAAGTTCCACATGTGAGAAATGTAGTATCTTCTGAGGGGTGCAGGGACAGGGAAAGGAAGTTCTTTATGCTGTAACTTTACTGCCTGATAACAAGAGGTACAAAATAAAATGTTTTAGTGTTGTAAACAACATCTTTTCCCTACTCACTTCTTTCATACTTGCCTTAATTTTGTAGGCCTCTAAAACATTCTGCCTCATTCTTTGCCCAGATTATAGTATTTACATTATTAGCATTTATACTTTTTGTGTGGGTTTATGTTTAACTTGGTGGCTGTTTGGGGATTTTGTCTTCTAATTAGTGAAGTATGTTTGCAATTTCTGTTTTTCATTTTCTTCTGCATTGATGTGTGTTGTGTATTTCTCAGACAGAGATAGATACTCTTTGTGTCTGCTGCTAAAAAAAATCATATGGCTAGACAGTATTTTTATTACTTAATGCTCAATGAAAAAGTCTAGGAGCATGGGATTATTCTAAAACATTAGCTATAACAATGTAAATCTCTTCAGCTAGAGCAGTGTACTGTTCTGAAAATATGCATGGGGGTTTTTTTGCTTGATGGATTTTTAGGAAACCTCTACTATGTCTCAGCTTGATTGAGGCACTAACTGACTGGCCTTTCTGATTTAAGCTGCACTCTAAAACAGAAAAATTTTCAGAAGCACTTGCAGTCTCTTCAGTGCTAGAAGTGCACTTGCTTTGTGCATTTGTTGGATCATCTCTTTCCATCAGTGCTCAGATATCCCCCTTCTTAACTGCAGCAATTGTTTATATGGAGAGTGCTAAGGCTGCTTGAGATATTTTTAGATGCCTTTAATGTAATGCAGTAGCTGTAAAAGAGGAGAGCATGTTCCAAATGACCATCTGGCTCTCTGCAGGGGCTTAGTAAATCACAAGTAGTTCGGCAGATCCAAGCTGAGGAGCACTGACACTTGGTTTCTCACTGGAGACAAAGCTGCTAAAGCTGCCTCTGCGCATGTGTTCATTCCAGCTCTGCATATCACACTGGGTATAAAATCCAGCCATGCTGGCACAGAACAGGAAAAAGATAGGCTGGGATGAGGAAGGGCAGAGCTTGTGGGTGGTTTAGCTCCTTTTTGAAGGATTGGTTCTGTAAGCACATTTCCCACCTGGCAGGAGACACCACCACAGTAAACAGGCAGCAGGCAGACAAGAGGGGGCAGGCTAGGAGGGCAAGCAGGAAGGCTGCTGAAATGTAGAGAATACTTAGCTTCATAGATGGTCTTTGTGGAAGATAGGCAACTGACTGGTTTCAGTCAGAAAAAGTGTTAAGCCAGCAACTGTGTAGGGCTCATATACTTGTCTGAACTCCCACCCTCTTGTAATAGATACTCATTTAGTAACCCCTGGTAAGCAACCATTCAAAATTTAGAATTTGTTCTTTTTGTTTTCTGGGAACTTTTAAATCTCTAAATATCTTATCACTGGAGCAGGTGATCATCCACTGATCGTCCAGTTTGCTGCTAAAGAAGCCCAGGTTTTGTGTGATGCTGCTCGTATCATCTGTCCATTTGCAGATGGAATAGACCTAAACTGTGGCTGCCCTCAGAGGTAAAGTTTTGAAAAAGATGGGTAAAGATAATGAAATAATTTGAGACTAAAAAATGCTGGTCTTCATTTTCGTAGTAATTTCTGTCTTAACCTAAAAATAGACCTCAAGAGAGAAACAGCTTTTTAACCTGTCAGAGATGTCTGTGTGGCAAGACACTGTTCTTAGTGTTCTGAGATGCCTGTCACCATGGTGAGACTGGGAAAGGCAGATGTATTTGCCAACTTGCCTTTTTTCATTTCTGAGATATTGAGTGTTGGCTCAGAAGTGAAGTGTCCATCTCTTCTCAAGAGCTGTTAAATATGCATTACCAAAAAGAGCTTTGCTGCAAATAATTTGGAGAATGTTTTGAGAAATGATTTGGCAATTCCCAAAATAATGAGGCAAGTCTTTGGTGTCTCAAATTTCTGCAAGTGAAGGATAGTCTCTAAAATAAAATTATACAGGTTATATTATTCAGGAAGTGCTGAAAACAATTTATTCCATCTTTTACTAGATTTATAAGTATAGTAAATTGGTGATGTACTTCTTACTTGAATTGATAAAGATTTTGTCTTAACAGTGAAACAGAGTAGTAATGCACAAATGAAGATTCTTGCTAACTGGTTCGATTGAGAACCATCTATTACATGTTTGTCAGGCAGTCTTTTTCTAAATTACGATATGAAAAATAAGATAGGAATAATAAAAGATAATATTATGGTGCAAATACTTAATTTGTCTGTTCTAATTAGGTTGTCTTGACTTAAAATTATAGTATTTGAGAAAATTCTTTTCTGTAGAGGTCTGAGACGGGGGAATGGAAGTGCAATTTTTCCCTAACCTAACCACAGTTAAGTATGCTAGACTGTAACTTCCTTTTAGGCCAAAAATATATGCTTACATTGGAATCTCTTGGGTTTTCTGCATATTAGTTTCAAAATAACAAAAGTTTATGCACTTCATCTGACTTTATAAGAAAAACTGTTTAAGAAAAAAAGTGTTGCTCTTAACTGGAAGCAAAGGTTACTTCCTGCCAATCAAAAGAGTTTTTGCAGTTGAGAGAGAACAGAGCATTACTGAAATAATATCCTCACTTGCACTTCAAAAATCTTCCTTTTCAATCCAAAGTCATTATCTGTTTAGAACAAATCCATGACCCAGTGGAAGGAGAAACATCAAACTATTTATATTATGTATGCTCTAAACCGTTGTTGATTAAATTTTACTTTATTTTCCTTGTGAGTCCATTTTTGTGGACAGAAAATTTAACTGAAAAAGATTGGTAACTTGTCCAAAGCTCTAAAGCACAGTGCAGGATCTTCATGCTGGTATCAAACTGCAAACAAATAATTGATCTACAGCCAGTACTATCTCTGTTTGCTCAGCCACACGTTCTGAAGGTCATAAGGAAAGAAATTGGTGTATTTGACTGAAATTGATCTGCATTTTTATAAATGCAGAATACAAATGTTCTTTTTCTTTTAAAGATGGGCCATGGCAGAAGGTTATGGTGCCTGCTTAATAAATAAACCAGAGCTCGTTAAAGATATGGTGAGACATGTACGGAATCAGATCGACAACCCTAAATTTTCAGTATCTATTAAAATAAGGTAGGTGTAACCTTAGTGCTGTTTCTGGTATAAGGAAGAATCCTTTTTTTTCTTATAGAAACAATTTAGTGTAACAGTTACAATATTCTGTTAATGTAGTATTACACATTATAGTAATTTCCTCACATATGAGTATCTGGGGCAAGTAATCCCAAACTTAAACAGCAGAACCAGCTTCCCCAGATAACATACTGTCTGCTAGAGTTTTATTGCAGTCCAAACAACATGGAAGCACAAGTTAAAAGATAAAGGGTTCCATAAAAGAGAAGCAATGGATAATCTGTATCATCACAAAGATTTACTTTGTGAGCTATTGGCAGCCAGAGCCACAGTTGCTGTTGGTTACAAAGGGATGGGTAACAAAACTGGGAACTGTTCCCACAGCTGCTGTAAGGAATACATTCTGCTTCCCTTCATCAGTTTCTAAACTTCTGTAGTCTTCTTTTGCATTGCTTTGTATGCAGCCTGGAGAAGAGAAGGCTCCAGGGAGATCTTAGAGCATTTTCCAGTACCTAAAGGGGGCTACAAGAGAGCTGGAGAGGGACTTGGTACAAAAACATGTAGTGATAGGACAAGGAGAAATGGCATCAAACTGAAAGAGGCCGGGTTTAGATTAGGTATTAGGAAGAAATTCTTTACTGTGAGGGTGTGAGGCACTGGAACAGGTTGCCCAGAGAAGCTGTGGATGCCCCATCCCTCGAACTGTTCAAGGTCAGGTTGAATGGGGCTCTGAGTGATCTGGTCTAGAGGAAGGTGTCCCTGACCAAGGCAGTGGGGTTGGAACTAGGTGGTCTTTAGGTTCCTTCCAACCCAAACCATTCTGTGATTCTGTGGCCATTCCATGATTCACTATTTAACCACATATCCTATATGGCTTTTGCATATTTGTCAGTTAAGTTTCAACTGTTTCCAGTCCTTCTGGAAAGGGAAAGTATTATATGCAAAATTGTGGTGTTTATTTTAGAATTTTTGGATATCCTTGCTCTATCTGTATTAAATTTACTATGTATGTTACAGAGATGTTATATAATTGGGAAATCTTGAATTACATAGCAGTTTCCATACATTAAACTCAAAGTTCTTAATAAAAGACAACAAACACTGTCTTCCAACACTAATATTGTCTTTCTACTGTTATTTATACAAATGTGTGGTAACTTCTCCTTGTGGAGGAGGGCTTTTTATATAGTCCAGGTAACTTACTGCTTTTCTTGGAATTTTAGGATCCATGAGGACTTAAAAAGAACAGTTGACCTGTGTCAAAAAGCTGAAGCAGCTGGAGTTTCGTGGATTACAGTACATGGGAGAAGTACAGAAGAAAGGCATCAGCCTGTACATTATGATGCAATTAAAACAATTAAACAGGGCATGTCTATACCTATAGTGGCTAATGGAGACGTTAAAACTTTAAAAGATGCTGAAAATGTTCATCATTTGACAGAAGCAGATGGTAAGATTAAACATACTCTGTTTTCTAAGTAAACTTACAAATCAGATTTCAAACTATTTATTTTGGCTGTAAGTAGGGCATGATTTGAGTGACATGATTTGAGTGATTTTCACTCTTTGGGAGGACAAATGAAAGAGGATGTTTTAGATGCCTTATAAACCCACAAACAGAATCATTTGTAATCATCAGAGCACTAGAGTACTGCTATTCAAAGCCACAAATAATGATTTCCAAAGCAAATTACAAAAGCTCTTTTCTTAATTATGCTATCTCATCACTCAGTAGTGGAGTTCAGGGGGACCTTCAGACACTCATTCTGTCTCTTTATGGATCTGATCATCTTTTAAAGAACTGGAAGCTTCCCCTTGGAAATCTCTGCTTCCTGAACATGGAAGCAGATTTCTTGCAGTAAGAATACAGTGGAAAAACAAATACTGTTAAGCCAGATACTTAACAGTTAAGATGGTTAGCTTCAAGGACAGTGAGGCATTGCACTCTCATTTGAGTGGAAAAATATGTGGATTTTTTGCAGGATTGCCCTGCAGTTAGTCATAACAGATTCCTGCAACTGTCTGTCCTTTGAAGACAATATGGAAATTTGGTATGTGTTTTGAAGAGGTGATCTGTATCTACACACTTTGCCTCTTTCAGCTAGAGAGCAACAGGACAGAGAGCAGTAGCAGAAGGAGAAGCTCATGTAGAACGTTTCTGCTGACACTGCTGCTGTTCATTAGCAAAAATAAAAATGAGTTGAACCAAACTGCGGTGCCACTTCCCCAAAAAACAAAGCAGGAAGGAAATGCATAACACAAAGGATGTTCTCAGAGTCCAGCTGGCATTCTTCAATAGCAAAAATATAAAGCATTAAGGTTTTTTTCTGTTATGTACAATGGCAAAAGAAATTTTTCAGTTTTGATTGTTCTGTTCTTTAAGAAAATACTTAAGTGACTATATGTTGACATTGCAGGAAGATAGAATCACTTAATCACAGAAAAATGATAGAAGTTATCCAGGAACATGGGATTACAATTGGCTTGTTCAAAAATATTTACTACAGATCAAGAGTCCTGAAATTTACTTAGTTGAGCCACTGAACTCTTACTGGAAGGATTCCAGGTCAGTGAACAGACTTGAGTTGCACAAAAAACCAACTGAATTTAGCATATTGGTGTCTTTCCATCATAATTTTATGTTATAAGGGCAGGCTTGTATGTGTGTAGCAAATAAAAACAAAATACTATTCAAGTGCAGTTTCAAAAATAGGGAAGAAAAGGCTCTATGTCCTGTGTTTTGTTTCAGAATTTCTGAAATGTGGAAGGTGTTGATAAGTGTTGTAGATTCTCTGAGGTCTGCCTTTTTAAATGGATTTTTCTGATACAGCTGTAATACTAATGCCAGTTGTCCTCCAATTACTTGTCTGAAACTTTGGGTGGTTGTCCTAAGGGATGTTATACCAAATCTACAGGAAGATTTAACATAAAATTTAAACTATAACTTGCTGCTTTAATTTCCATTTTGAAGGTATAATGGTGGCTAGAGGACTCTTGGCAAATCCAGCTATGTTTGCAGGATACGAAGAGACACCTTTTAGGTGCATCCAGGACTGGGTTGACATTGCTCTTGAGCACGGAACTCCTTTTACGTGTTTCCACCACCACTTAATGTACATGATGGAACGGATAACTTCAAAACAAGAAAAAAAAGTTTTTAATGTTTTATCAAGTACCTCAGCAGTACTAGATTACCTGAAAGACCATTACGGTGTGTGATAAATGAAGTATTTTAGTTATATGTAAACTTGTATTTTGCAATTGTTGATACGTGTTAGAGTTTTTATTGGATTCCTACTTTTTAGTCATGTTTATCTGTTGTATAAGTATTTTCAAAACAGCATAACATCATTAGGATGATACTTTATATTTTTAGTATTTTTATGTCTGCATTTTTCGCCCTAGAAAATATTCCAGATTCCACAAATCTGAAGTTCTATTTACCATGCACTGCTACACCGAGGGTAGATTATTGTAAGGCTCCAGTAATTTAATTTTTCACCAGACAATTGCTTACAGCAGTATTATTGCAAAACTAGGACCTTTCTTACATGAAACCTCCTAAAATCAGAAGGACTACTTACAAATAATGCCAGTAATTTCAGACCAAAAGAATACGAAGCGAGCAATTACAGAAGTTTTTACTTTACTGACATAAGCTAAATTTTGAGTAGATTTGCAAACTTAAAGACTGTGAGGTCTTGAAGCCCAGCACACTATCCTCTTTTAAATTAGATGCTCTTTTTGCAGACTGAAACTTTCTAAACTTACTTAGATCTTAGAAATATTCCATACTTCATATAGTAGAAGAAATAAGGAATAGATAAACAGTGATGAAAAGAAAGAAAAAGTAAAATGAAGAGATAGTTTAAACTAAGTACAAACTTAGCTGAATCTAAAGTACAAGGCTTGAAAGTTCAGTCTAACAAAATTCAGTTTTGTTTATCTACTGTACAGTAGTTGTCTACAAGATTAAATCCCTATCATCTATCACACCAGAACTTTTTAGGTCAAAGAAAAGCTGACAGATTCTCTCAGTAGGGCTCTTGAAGTCCTTTCTGCCCACTGGTGTGTTGCTTATCAAAGCGTGACTGCCACTTGGCTTTGAATCATTGTATAGGAGTGAAATAGTGAAAACTAGAACAGGATGATAACATTACACACCAGCTGCATTTGTTCTGCAAGGAAAGTTTCACAAAACCAGTAAAATTATTTGTAATCAAATAATTTCTTTTTCTTTATATGTTTACACAGATATTTATACCAAAAAATGCCTAGTTTTCTGACTGTGATTGCTCTATGAATATACTTGTGAATAGTTCCGAATTTTCTAAATAAATGACATGGTTTTGTATACGATTGTAATTTTTTTTTATTATGCAACAATCTAGAGGAGGGAAGGTTGCTTTTGATGCTACTCCGCAAATATTTTGACAGTTTAAGTATCTTAAATTCTCACAGGTTTTTTAATGCAATGGCATAATATATGGGATCCTTTTGCATCATTAATATGTCTGATTTAGACATATGAATAAAAGGTTGAAAGGCATGACCCGAGTCTTAGTTTACTATTTAAGACAGCAAAGTTACATAACTCCTCTGATGTGATCACCTTCCTGATGTGTTAACAAATGGAAGATTACAGACGTGCCTTGCTATCCTAGCCTAGTTGAGACAATCTCTGCAACTTTTTTGTTGTGATAGTGTCTCCATCCTTCAGACAACTATTTTTTCACTCTTCTGGATTCTGATGTTTTCTTGACATTAGATAAGCTCAACTTTGTATAGCATTCCAAGTAAACTCCCAGCAGTATCTTCTTCTGGTAATACTTCTCCTAATGCCTCGCTTCTCCTCATATTCATCATGTAAATTATGAGTTTCCATTTCTTACTTCCCAACTGCATGACTTTGTATTTTGTACTGTCAAATTTCCAGTCTCACATTCATCAAGTTATTGTGCAACTCAGTTCTCCTCAGTTCTGAAAATGCTTCCAACCTTTTGCTGCAAATTAAAAAGTAGAGCTATACAACTGAATTGTAGAGGAGGATTTGTGAAAGTATTAACTAAGCCCTTTGTTAGCATTTTCTTAAGATTTTTATGATGTTGGCTACCAACTGTTACATGCTGCAAACTGTCCTATTAGGCACAAGGAGCAGAAAAGAAAAATGTATTATAATCAACACAAATTAAAGGCTTGCGCCTTTTTTCCCCTCTAGTAGTGGGAAAATTGAATTTTAGAGGACTTGAAATACCTTGACCTATTTAGGAACTGAATACTTGATGATTTTGAAGACAGCAGTTGTTATACCTGTGTGAGATCAATCACAGACATTTCTGCCTGAAGTACAAGACCTAGGTTGCTGTTAATGTTGGTAATAATTAAGGAGGGCTTGACTGGCCTTTTATGCATCATAAAAGTCAACGGATTTTTATCATCCCTTTTTGAGGGTGAAATGAATTGTAAGCCTTCCCTTGTGAATTTTGTGTGCATCTGAACACGCTTCACTGTGTTGCCACAGAATAAACTGCAAAATTGAAGTCTTAAGCCATACTCTGAACAAAAATGCTGTTCAAATATACATAAATTGCTAAAGATGGGAGTTAGTTATTTAATTCCCAATGTTGTTTTAGAATATGGTCATATTTCTCATTACAAACCATATGAACGTGGAAAAATTCTAATTTCCAGTTTAAAGCCACTAGACGTATTCCTTCCCTGTATGTGTTACTTGTAACATCACCAGGTGTTCAGTCTTTCTGTTTTCTAATTTTTGAATTTTTAAAAGTTATTCTTGCAAGTAACCTAAGATACATAGCATTGTTTCCTATTTTAGGTCCTTTGCCTCCTGTAACTGATCCCACTCTTTATGTTAAGCCACCCTACACAACAATGCCATATTCTCATAATACTTTTTTGCAACTTTCATCCTGCTGCAATAACATGAGCTCTCTCAGGCAGTCTATGCAATGCCATTTTCTCTATTCTCTATTTTTAAATTTCGTAATGCACTTCTCTGTCTAGAGCTGATGGTTGAGCAAAAGCAGTGTGTGATGATGAAACAGCCATCATACAAGCCAAAATAGAACAGTAAAAGTTTAAACTTTGCCACTGTTTCAGCAGTAAGTCAGATTTCAGTCCTCTAACCACATGCTAATACACAGGCATTTCCTATTTCTGCTTCTGAACACTTTGTCACTTCACTGGTGTGAGAGGAAGGTATTCCTTATAACTGTAATGTTTTAAAGTGTTAATGTTTTAAAGTTTATGAGTTTTTTCCCTAAAGCAGCCAGCCATTATATATATTGTATGGTATCATATTCATCACACAGCAGTTCATTATAAGATAGGCAGCCTTAGATTAACAACACGGACTTCTACCACTTCAGCTAGAATTCCTTCCAGGAGTGGCAGAATTCCTTCCAGGAGACCTCATCAAGAAAAGGGAGGTCTCACACGTGTTTGCAGGGGGCTTCTGTCTGTTCCTCAGATCTCATTCCAGCTTGGTGGGGAACACACATCAGCTGCAGTGGAAGTGCACAGCAGTCACTGCAGAGTGAGTCTTTCTGAGCTCTTACACAGCCCCTGAAGAGAAAAAGCAGACTCCAAGTCTCTGGCAGTGGGGATGAGCACACATAGTCCTATCAGTCTGAGGCTGGGCCACTGGGAGGACAGGTTCAAATGCTAGTAGGAGGTAAGCAAGCAGCTCAGAAATGGAAACTGTTCTGGAATTAAATAAGAGAAAGTCTACATTTAACGTTTTAACAGCTTCAGTAAAGTATAATGGCTGCAGGCCAATAGCTAAAATGTAATAACTAGGATATTCTGAGGTTATGTTTTGTCTATGCTACTGATCATGAAAACATATTAGAAATACTACTTAAAACCCATCCTGTTCCCACTGCATAGATTGGATTGAAATGGCTGGTTATATCACTCACCAATATTTGTTATGCATAAACAATTATTTGGGATGTAACCTTTCTTCCAGACATTGCTTGGCAGACGCTGGGAAAATGTTAACACACTGGCTCCATCCCCAGGCTGCAGACTTGGGAAATTTTAAGTAAACAATTTCAGATTCTGAGCAGCTGCAAACAGCTCTGCTCAAAACTGCTTATCCCAGAACTTCCAACCCAGTGTCAGTGCCAATGGATTAGAGTAACAAAGAACTACTATTCACCACATTTAATCTGTCTCATTCTGATGGAAATTAATCGGGAAAAATTTCTGCCAAACAGGTAGTTGTGTCAAGAGTGCTGGTGAGGCTCAGGTAGATAAGGTAACCTTTTCCTCTGGCAGAATCAACAGGAAAAAGTGATCAGGGGCCCTTCTTATGCAGGGGCAAGGAAGGAGGGTTGCACGGGTGGTAAAAGAGTTGGTCAAGAAGTTGAAAAGTGGGTACCAAGGTGTGGAAATAATACCTTGGGAGCCTTGGTATGCTGATAAAAAACATTGCACAGTACAGTAGGCTAGAACAGGGTTTTCTGAAGGAATATAGTTTTATTCATGAGGTCCAAACAGGCCTATTTAACACTGTTTGAGACTGTTGTTATTGGTGTCTTTATGAATAGTGGACCTGTTTTTCTTGAGAAAAATATTTACTGGGTCTTTCTACATTAGTGTTAGGCATGGAGGAGGGATGGACGGACACAGGCAGTATTTTAACGATCACAGCAGGTCTCCACAGGAAAACGCTTACAACCATTCCCTAAGTGGGCGTATGTATGTAAGTATGTATGTATAAGTAAGCAAGGTACTATTCATGTCAGCCCTTCCCAGCAGAGATCCACGTGTTCCCCCGCAGAGGTGCGGCCGCTCGGTATGTCCGCGCCTGCCGCCAGACCCGGCTGACCTGGGGCAGGGGCCGGGCCGGGCCGGGGGTGAGCGCGGCAGGGGCAGGAGCAGGAGCAGGAGCAGGAGCAGGGGCCGGGGCCGGGGCCGGGGCCGGGGCAGGGGCAGGGGCAGGAGCAAGACCGGGGCCGGGGCAGCGGCATCTCCGCTCCCGTGCGGCGGGGCCGGAGGGAAGCACGGCCCTCCCTGCCGCACCTCCCTCTCCCCGGCCGGGCCGGCGGAGCTCCGCGCCGCCCCCGCAGTGTCACTCAGCGCCGACCCGCCCCGCAGCTCCCGGGCAGGGCGGAAGCGGCCCCGCGCCCGCCCCCGCAGCGCCAGCGGGACACACCGGCCCGCGCCTCCCCAGCCCGGCCCGGCGGCCCCTCCCGCCCCTCCGCCGCCATCAGCTCCGGGCGCCCAGCAGGTTCGGAGGCCGGGCGGGCAGGAGGGAGGGGGGACGGGCGGCCCCGAGGGTTCCCGGGCGGGCGGGGGAGGCGGCGGGAGGGACCCCCGGGCCTGCGGGGACTCTGTCGGCGGCCCGGCCCGGCCTTGCTCTGCTCTGCTCTGCTCTGCTCTGCCCTGCCCTGCCCGCCGGGCCGCCGCGGCCCCCATGGGGTCCCGGCCCCACGGCCCTGTCCCGGGGGTGGTTCGGGAGGGGAAGTCTGAGCCGCCCCTTCCCCCGCAGGCCGCAGGGACCATGACTTTCCAGTGGACGGCAGTGGCCGGCTTCTTGTACGGCGAGATCGCGGTGATTCTGGTGCTGTGCCTCCCGTTCATCTCCCCGCTGAGGTAGGAGCGCTGCGGCGCGCTGGGCAGCCCCGCTCGGGCTGCTCACTGGCTTGGGTTTACTTTACACCTCCGTTTTTATAAACATAGAGCTTTGTTGCGTCTTAAATTAGTTGTGAACAAAGCTGAAGGAATGCTGTTTGGGACTGGAGCATCAGGAGTTGCAAGAATCGCAAGCCTCTTTCAGGAGCTGTATGTTTTCTGCGCAGTGCTGATTCATCCGAACAGCGGTCCGGGTGTCCAGATGAGCCCCCCTGCTTTGCCGCAGCAGGTGGGGCGGCTTCTCCCAGCATTCTGGAGTAGCAGGATAAAGGAAGGCATCTGGCAGTAATAAATGAGAGGAGGATGTGGCTTTTTCGGCAGTTATTTGTTAAATTTGTGAGAAAAAACTTTATGTTTTGGTGTACACTGGGCATTGTGGGTGCTGGGTAGATGAGAGACTCAGATAATCAAAGCAAGCTGCATGGAGCGTGTGTAAGGGCTGCAAGAAATTCGTGACACTTGTTTAAACAACTTGAGTTTGATGCAAAAAGTTCAGGACTACTGAAATAAAGGCCTCTGTAACCTTACACGTAGATGAACAAAATTATAATAGTTCTGGAACACAACACAAGCATTAAGAAAATAGTAAATTCTTCTAAAATAAATGCACATAGTAAGGAAAAGAAGCAAAACATGCTCATTACTCTTACTCTGTACAAAGGCCTTTCTTACAGCATTATCTTAAGATTGTTTCCTGTAAGTAGATCTTCAAATTTGGTAATATTAATTTCTTTACAGGAAATAAACCAAGCTGGCTTCTCTACAAGAGACAGGAGAAGCAAACTTACCATTTCTTTTCAGAATATCAGGAATTATTTTTTAAAAAGGCCAGAAACCACAAAAAACCCCCACCAACCATCCCAAAATCCAGTAGGATGAAGCCTAAAAGCTTTCTCAAAAAAAACAATATTGCTGTCTCAGTGTTTTGTAAAAATGTTTACTTTCTGCATCTTTAGATGTATTTAGAATGAAGAATTCAGCTTTTACTGTAGTATCTTAAAGAATAAAACCTGCTGTGTGGAGAATCTAAATATAACAAATGTGCAGGACAGTCTTGTAAATGACTGGCTTCACCACAGCTGGTACCAAATCTAGAAGTTGAAACTGTTCTAAAAATCTAATTTAACTTACTCTTTTTACAAGTTGGCTTGTGGGGAGTTCAGCATTTCAGCGCAGATTATTGAGTTCTCATACTTTCTGTTTTCTAATCCAAAGTGCAACTGTAGGAGGGGGGAAGTATTATGGCAGTTGTAATCATCAGAGTATTAATGGTTTATGTGAGGAAACTTGCTGCAAGAATTTCTGCAGGCTGATGACACAAGCAGAGTACTTTGGGAATATTGAAATGTGCTGCACTTGTGACGCACACAGGGCTTGAACCCAGAGTGGCTGAAAGGCTTTCAGTTACATAAAAATGATTGATTCCTGTGCTTTGTTTGGAGCATTCAGCTATTCCTCTGAACAGTGATTTCTGAAAGAGTGAAATAACTTTATCCCTTATGTGACTCGTTCCAGTTATCTTTTTAACATAACTTGCAGGAATCTTGTGAATTTCAAGCCTAGATTTAGCTGCTGTGGCACTACCTGAGGGCAACAGGTCTGCCTTTCTCGTCTTGGTGGCCTGAGAGCTGGTTCTGTCAGGGCAGTAAAGTATGCCTGGTTACTGACAGGTGTGAAACTGCCATTGTTTAAAGTTTGATTTATTCATTTCTCAGTCTCGAAACAGATGCTTTATTTCTTTTATGCCTGCACTTTTTTTTTAATATTTTTTTCAAATTTGCTAACAAGCTTGTAAGTTCCTGGGGAACAAGTAAATTGACAGTGTAAAAATGCAAGTATGCAAAAGGACAGATCTGTTCTACTAATTGTAGTACATCTACAGTGATGGCCAGTGTTACAGTTTGGAAGGACGATATTTATGTGATTTTTTTTTTTGTCAGCAAAACGAAATGTAGCATTAGTAAATATGAATGTCAATACTTGTTGAGGAAAAGTGAGTGTGCAAACAGAACACAAGAAGACTTAGCAGTAAAGAAGTCTAATTTTTAGCCTGATTGTAACTTGGCAGTGTAGCTGTTCTAAGGTCATACCTCAGAGCATCACTTCTTAAGTGGAGGTTAGTATGGAGCTTTGAGAATTGCACATTTGAGGAGTTAGCAAGTTGGCTTTGTTTGAGTTGTAGCTTGAAGTAAGCTTTTTGTTTGATAGAGACTGACTGTCTGCTATAAAGAACTCAGATTATGCTAAAACATTAAAACGAGCTTTTTGCATGCACAGTGTTAAAACATTTTAATCCTTTCTGATGGAGAACCAGAAAGAACCATAGGAGATAATGCTACAGTCTAATTTAAGTTATGTTTGGGTTGGAAACTGCTGTGTTAGAGGGCAGATTTTAACAGTCTCTGGGAAATGTATGTAGTCTCAACAAAAGTGGGAAATCTTACCTGGTATGATCAGACAGAGAGTAGCATGTCTGCATTACATCCTTAATGGTGTGACTAGGTATTATTTCATTTGTGCAGTGGCACGGATTCCAACCTGCAGCAAAGGACAAGTATGTGCTCTGTTATCACTTGTTGCCATTCATTTGAGCACATCACATGTTCTTTATTTGTGCTACGAGTGTGAATTCTTACAGAGCCCTCCGTGCAGGAATGTCAAATAGGCAATTGATTGTTTTTTAAAAATCATAATAATTGTCTTCACTGCTATTGGGCCTCTGATGTTCTGTACTCAGCAAGTTTATTCTAGGGAAAGGGATTTTAGCCCCTGACAGAATATAAATGTAAGACTTGTCCTTTTGTTGTCATTGCAAGTTAGGATGCTGTAACAGTCCTTGTACCTCATAATTACACAGATTCATCAGTGTAAAAGGTAAGCCTTCTGAAGAAGGATGGTAGAGATGATCCTAATTTGTGGAAGCTTTTTATTTTATTTGGCACCCAGGGGTGTAAGTAGATAGAAACAGAAAAGGCGGAATGAATTTTACAATCTTTACTCCACCTAGTTTATTGTAGTCAGGACTGAACACAAACTAATCCTAGACAAAGTAAAAGCTGAAATAAAACATGTCTGTGGAGTACCTGCTATCATGCAAGAAGTTTGCAAGTTGAAGCAGCTGTCTTTGCCTGTATTGACAACAAATAAAAAATGAAACAAGCAAGTTGGATTGTTGGAAAAGTTAATGTACACCTAAATTATATTGCAATTAAAGCAGCTGTTTAGAGGTCTTACACAAGTCTCTTATCAATAACAAGGCTCTTTTCTATGAGGTTGTTATGTTCTTCTTTTAGTGCTTAATTATTTTTGAATAACACAATACTATTTTACAGATGGCAGAAGATTTTTATGATTCCCCTGTGGAGCAAAATGGCAGTATTTTGGAACAAGATGTTCCTTACAATAATAGTTTTACTGATCGTCTTATTTCTTGGTAAGTGTTAAATAATTTAAGAAATGGGGAAAATAAACTGGTACATGGAGCTCATATCAGTAAATTAATTGAAAGGATTCAAGCCTAATGTAAATCAGCTAATTTATTGAAAAGTTATATGAAGGAATGAAAGAGGAGAGGGCTTATACTGCATCTACATTGGGAATCCAAATGCAATAGTCATATAGTGGTAAATGAGGAGCAGAGATGGGGCTCCGTCTGGCCTGCTGTTTAGTTTCACTTTCTCACGAGGTGAATGAACTTGTTCCACGCAGGAATTTGACTGAGCTGTGCATTGTGCAGTAGATGGCACTCTTTCCCTTGGTTGCTGCTGAAATAGAAGACCAGAATAATGTATCAAAACATTGGGCTATTTGACCACTTTAGCAGAGATACAAAACAGCTGTTGGCTGCCTTTGTTATGAGCAGATCCTAAGGTCTATGAAGTAGGAGTAAAGCTTTAATGATCCTGGAGCTTGAATGGTGACCATATGCCTGACTGGTTTAATTTCATGTCTGTCTTGACTGCTGTGTGTGGTAAGCATCTCTTGTATTCCAGTGGTTAAAATAGTTTTTCCTTTATTTCAAGGATAGTAGTAGTACTCCGTGGATAGAAGTGTTTCTAGCACCTTAGAATGAACATGCTATTTAATTCCAAGCTGCTTGAAATAAAAAGAAAAATGCATAGTTCTATTTTCTGCTGAGGGAAATACACAGGTGCAGTACATATATAAAATGTCAGGTCAGACTGCAATACTATATTCTTAATATTACAAAAGGACCAGAAATATAAATAAATTTTTTAAATCATTACTTAAGATTACATTTAGTATTATCCTTAGAAGTAGATCTTCAGTAAATGGCTTAAGATTGAAAACTAATAGATTTCATTTACTGTGTGGAACTCCTGTCAAACTTGGACCAAAGTTTGCTTTTGAGTTGGTCATAGTCATTGATTTTGCAGAAAGATAGAGTTGGGCTGAAGAAAAGCTGTGGTGAGATGCTTGTCCCCCCCACAATAGCATAAAGCAATAGGTTATTGCAGGACTAGAGTCTTCCACAGCACAAGGACATGCATTTTTTTACTCCTAGCTTTTGATGCATTGTTTGGAGGGTTTTTTTCCTTCTCAATAATTTAGGCATATGAAAGAGACTTAAGGTCATAAGTGATGATATGCACATGTGTTTTTCTTTGGAATTGATTTTGTCTGCTTAGACAAATGCACCAACAGCTTAATAACATGTGGCCAACATACTCTGCAGGACCTGCTGGTGTCATGAAATGTGTGTATTTGTTGATGTGCAGGAGGAGATTTGAGGTGCTGAATTCTTCATGGGAATGTATGATGATATTAAGTTTACATATTGTAATATGAACTCTTAACTGGGTTAGGGTTTGGGTTTATGTGGATGTAAGTCCTAATTAATTATTTTGTCCTTTGAAAAGTGTTTGCAGTGCCCTTTTGCCAAACTGTCAGAAGTCTATGATGTATGAAAGACAGATGAATGAAAGTTGAGGTGTAGCTTACCTCCTCCATTCTCTTTATGATGTAATTACAGTTAGTAGTTACTACTGATGTTACTGTGTTACTACAGACTTTCTGTTTTGATGGATGTTGCAGAAATAATTTTCTCCCTCTGTGATTCCATTGTAAAGTACTGACACTTATGTAATGCATAACATAGTGACACTTAGGTCATTACTAAAACACATGCTTATCTAACAAACTCTATATGAAATGCTGGAGAAAATATTTCTTCTTTTGCCTTCTCTTCCTGTTTTCTCACCATTTGTCCACTTGGGGATTTTATCTCCATTGTCAGCAGTGACATTTTGACACTGTAGGGTCTTTGGTAGCGTTTGTAGAGTGTGTTGCATTGGCCTGATCCCTGGGGACTGGGTGCAAGTGTTGGAAATGGCTGTTCAAGCATGTTTTGGACAATGGTTTGTTGTATTTCTGGAAACATGCTGTGGTGCTTCAGTGATTTATCAAGGCCAGTCTTTAAAATGTATAGATAATATAAGCAATGTCACTGTTTGCCATATTCCTGTTTGCTGAGCACAAAGTCCAGATACATACTTGTAGTAGCTAAGTCTGGTTTGGCATACCTGCACACCCACAGATGTGAATAAGAATGGGCTGTTTTCATTTGCAGATGCTGTTAGAGAAGTCAGGAAATACTCATCTGTTCACGTGAATGAAAAGGCTGCAAATGTCAATAGCAGTGCCTTTGATCACATTCAGATGAAACTCTTCCGATCGCAAAGAAACCTTTATCTCTCAGGTTTTTCATTATTTCTTTGGCTGTAAGTATAACATTTTTCTAATATCTATGTAGTACGTTTATTACAGGAACTATTGCACCAAGTAATCATGAAGTGAAGATCAGAAGGCCCATTTCAAGAGATTAAAGAATTAAGTGTGACCAGGTTGGATATGAGGCAACCAAAGTCAGGAAAAATAATACCTTAAAAATACTTGAAGATTGGAAGGATGTGTGAGCAACACATGGAAAGAAACATTTTAAATCCCGGAGAAAACATGTATTTTGCAGAAGTTTCTTCAAGGACTACTCATTTCCTTCCTTAAAATTACACCCTTTGCTTTGAACA
>JAWWEV010000043.1:13270277-13284870 GCA_035583235.1 Hafferia zeledoni
GTAGTTTTTAGTTGCAACTGAAGTACTGTGCTGCTGCTTATAAATAACTAAACAGTATTAGATCAATAACATTGACTTACTACTTCTTCAGAAATAAGTTATCATTAATTTTTACCATAAATATGTACAAGAATGTTCAAACAAAAGCAAAATTTATCTTTCTAATTAGTAGATTTCTGAAGAAGTGAAATGCCATGTGTGCATGGGTTTTTTGGCTACAACTTAAAATTCAGAAGTTTATCAAATTGTCACTATTTTATTGATTTCCAAATTTTACTGTTGAGTGTTTTAAACAGCAGCAAGATCAAAGAAAGAGTAAGTGCCATGGGGTTTGATTTGTCAGATATGTGGAAATCATAGTTATTCCAAATACCACAGCCTTTAGAAAATTTGTATGGATGCTGTCAAGAATGTCTTAAGGGATGAAGGATAACTTTGTGAGAGCATGGAAATAAAAGAAAGGATGTAAAGAGAAGGAATGGGGAATCAATAGATGGAAGTGTTATTAACTTCAGTAAATCAGAATTTCAGACTAGGTAAAAGTCTTATTACTGAGAAACCACTTTCAGACTTCTGAAGTGAGAATTATTTTTCATGTATACATTCAAATTAATTAAAAATAGCAGAAATAGGGAGAGTGCTCAAATCTTGTTTCTTATGTTTCAGGAACTAGCACCCAAAGAGAAATCTGGTTCAGACCAGACTCCTTGTAGCCCAGTGCTTACCAAAAAACACATCGAGCTCTTCGTCTTGGCAATGGGCTCCTAGAGGTGCTGCAATTCTTGACTGCCTTTTGGAGGTCTCTGGGAAAGAAGATTCTGTCTCAGGGAGTTCACAGTCAAAGGGTAGATCCACATTTTTGGAATAAGGAAATCTGCATTTTTTTTTATTTGTACTGTCAGAATTGGTTGTTTGGGGTTTTTTTAAGTGGCCATGTGAGCCAGCCTTATTAGATCATCAACAGTGTTTCTGTTTTAGCATAATAAATCAAGTTTTAGAGTGTGCCTGTGTTCTACAGCAGAGAAGTATAATGATACCTGAGATAGCTATAGCAGAGGAATATGAAAATGTCTAAGTGACCTTACATGACCTTACATAACAGCTTCGGAGTAGTGGCTTTATGACACTTCTTGCTGGTTTACCCTGCATTGTAAATTAGCCCCTATGGAGTCCTGGCCTCTTGGTGCTGCACCGTGGACATGCTCTCAGTGTACTGTGTTGAAATTGAGTAGAGCAATAATTGCTTTTTCTCACATGAAAAACCTGTTCACAGTTGTCTGTCCTCCCACCACCATTTCTGCCTTCTCATCCATAAACTGATGCTTCTAATCAATTAAATAATGCGTGATAAAATACAGAACAGGCTGAAAAGGAAGGGTCTATGTTCCTATGGCAATGTATTCTCTCCCTTTGTAGATGGTTTCAGCTGGTTTGTGAAAATCTTGCCCAGTGTTCAAGTTCCCTTTTTATTTTCAGAAGGCTGACAGTTTTGATTTTGGAGTTATGGAGGTTTGTTTTTCTGGAACTGTCTCCTATAATGTTACAGAACACTGTATTCATCACTAACTTGTCACCTCATTCAACAGTTTATTGGTCTTGCCCTTACCTTTCTTACAGACCCTTCCTGTTCCTTGTGCTGATCTTCCTGAACTCAGGTCATTCTCTTTCCCTGTCCTGAACATCTCTTCCTGTGTACTTCTGTGATGCTGTGTTTTAAATTTGACCATTTTTAGAGGAAGGAATGTCTACTGCAATAGAGCCCTAATACCCATCTAGGGCTCTGAGGAACTGCAGGAATACAAGTAATAATTAAAATACCAATTCTGATATTTTACAGCTTTGCACAAAGCCAAAGATGAGGTGGCTGCAGTTAAAAAGCAGTCTGACAGTGTAAGAAGAGAATATGATCGTCTGATGAAAGAATATGAACAACTTCAGGTAGGTGGCTCTGGATTGCTGTACAAGCACTGTGTTTTGAAAATGTACCACCAAAATTCTACTTGTTTGGTATTTATTGTGCATAAGAATTTGCCAAAATTTTTAGTACAGGTTAAAGTTACAATGGACAGCACTCCTTAAACTTCAGCAACAAAGTTACTATCGTTTTCTTTTTTGCACTTTGAGTGCAAGCTCAGGTCATGTTAGATTAAACTTTGTTGTCATGTGGGAAATAAGATTGAGATAGTTTTGCATGTGATAATCAAATTGAAATCTTTTAAGAAAATGATAGGAGTAGTGTGGGGGGAGTAGATGCATAATTTATAAAAGTAATTTAATTTTGTTTGCTCTTTAAACATGCTTTTGCAATACTGGATTATAAATGCTGCAATGCTGTTGATACATAAGAACAAAAAAACCAAAAAACTCTACAAACAGCCTAGGCTAAAAACAGGCTACTATAAAATTCAAACTGAAGGACAAAATAATTTTAAAAACCCCAAAACACATAAGCAAAAGTTTAATTAGCTGTTTGAGTGAGATTGCATATGTTCTTGGTTATAATGCCCATAAAATACACAGTCATTATTTCTGGTAGAACTGGGAGCCCTGTCTGTTCTTAAAGTTGTCTGACGCATGTTCATGTGCTCCATGCCTAACATCTGTCTCAACCAAAATTCAGTAAAAATTAAACTTATCCTTTCTACGAGTGGTGGTCTTGGCAGAAAAAAAACCGATTGATGTTGAAGTTATGGTGACCTGCTTTTCAAGAAGAGTTGTTTGGTCCTGTATTAAGAAAAAAAATAAAAAGACAAATTTGAGCTGGTTATAATCTTTTTTTCTTGTACTATATGAAACAACCTACTGATTCCCAGCCTCACCCTGCACTCCTGCAGAGATTGCTCAACTGCTCTGTGTGTTCAGAGCAAGACCACCGTGCATGGCCTGTCCTTGTTGTGTTTCCCTGTGTAATGAGCCATAGTAGTCCTGCTGCATTTCTAAGAGGCTTGTGGTCTAGAACACACATCCTCACCATTCTCTGTGTTTACCTCTGAATGGAAAGAACAGAAGGTACTGAGCACACAGAGGATGCAGCTCCCAAGGATAAATTGGTTGATAGCAGACCGTGTTTTCTGCTGAGTTTGCTGCACAGTTTAGGTGTAACATGGATGGGAGCAGAACCAGGGCTGCACAGCCACGGCTGTGCTGGGATCAGAAGCACAACTGACAAATGTAGCATTGATGGGAACTTTGAAAGGTGTGTGATGAACAAATCAGGTGTGGCTGCAAGGGGGCAAAATACGACTTCTGGAGTCAGTGGTTTCTGATCTTGCCAAACTTAAATTATTTTTTATCTGTCTCTTTTCAGCAAAGTGTAAATAAAGCAGAAGACAAAAAAGACCTGTAAGTGCAGCTCAGACGGATGACATTGGTACAATTGCTTCAGTGAGAAAAACCTTGTGCTGTTTATGTTCTGAAACAAAACTTGATTTCTCTGAAAAGCACATGCATTGCAGGTCACTATTCAGATTCCTCTAATGTATCTTGGTTGCCAAAATGTTGCAAATAAAATGTTAGGTGGCTTACTGGATTTACCATGGAGTTTGTCACTGCTCTTGTGAGGAGAAATGTAAAAAATCCACCTGGAGCAACTTGACTGTTTTCCAAGCTTTTGCCTCCCATAAGGTACAATCACGCACCATTTGCGTGTAGCATTTGAGTGAGGTTGTATATCATATATCATAAAAACACAATTATCTAAACCTCCTTTGCAACACCTGTTAGGAGTCTTTAAAATTCAGTTACCAGTGGGTTGAAGAAGACTAAAAGCTTTTCATCAGCCATTCCACTTCAGTGGAAAATTGAATGACAATCAATTTAAGGAAAAAAGGAAAAACTGCATTTCTAAACCCATCTCACTAGCTTTTGATTTCCACTTAGTCACATGGACTTGAGTGTAATTTGACAAACAATATTTTGCATGCCTCTGGTTTATTTTTCTTTAACATATTGGGTTATTTCAGTTTTGAGTTGGCTGGTATTAGCAGTCTGTATTTTTACACTGTTTACATCTGTTTACTCTGTAGGTACCACCTAACTTCTTTTGCCTTGCTAAGTAAAAAATCTTTTTAAATGTAGATAGTTTGTTTTGTTTTGTTTTGTTTTCATGGATACGATACCTCAAATAAATGTGCACTGTTTTGCATAAGACCTTTTTGGTATTCAGAAAGTTGTTTTGAGTTTCTTATTTGCTAGTTGGTTCCAGTTTATATTTGAAAGTTGGTTATGTTTGTTATATTAAAGGGATTGTTTAACTTCATGAGTTTCTGGGTTTATTCTTAACAAATCTCTCCCAATATACTATCTCATCATAGTTAATAGGTATATACACTAGGGGAAAAATATGCTTCTAGCTTGGTGATGTTTAACTCTTCTTGAAAGAACAGTACCCCTTCATAGGGGTAGTTTTGAATGCTCTGGGAACAAGATTTGTCTAGCTTAGAATTTAAACACAGCTTATCAAGTCATGTACAGCATAATAACACAGCATATTAAGTAACAATGCATATGTTTTAAAAAAATACTTTATCTTTGTTAAAGTAGTACAGAATGTGTTTTCAGAGGTTCTGTGACATGAGATTTTTTTAATTAATATAAAAACTTTCAGGAAGTTACAGATTTTCATTCCTGCATACACATGTTTTGGTGATGTAGTTGAATGCATCTTTGGGGTTTTCCCCACCCCTTTCTGAAATATTTAAACTTGTGGTGGAATGTTATCTCAGTCAAATCCAAAGGCTACTCTTGGAAGCCTTGGAGATACAACAGCAAGTTATGATTTTAATAACAGAACAAAAAAACTTATATCTGTTTCTTACTTTAAGACACCCAACAAAAGCAAATATTGCTTATTTTTTACTGTTATCTACTCTTTAAATTTCAAACATTTCTTCCTGTAGTACAAGTAAACAATTGGGTAGAAAAGTAGTAGCTTATAATGAAAGATGTCATGTGCTGTCTTAAAAATTTATCTGAGAAAAAATAGCATGGAATTTAAGATGGGTAGTTGTGAATGCACTGAGAAGGAAGTCTGAGTGGTTTACACAGCTTTTTGCTGTAGCCCATGACTGGAGTGTGAAGAAGTGTGGAGTGGGATGTGCTGCTCCCTCAGGAGCTGAGAGGAGGCTGGGTATGTTCAGGTGTGCCACAGGCATTCAACATATGGTACTTAAAACAGTGCCCTCTAATACATCAGTCTCCTCAGCCTCACAGTTTCCTTCTGGCTGCTTGGCACATGTGGATACACTCACTGAGCAGACAGCAGCTTAACACAAAAAACCCTTGCATGTCAGGCCACAGAGAATATTACCTTAATCACAGATTGCATAAAACACACAGACTTCCTGTTTTGCCTCCATCATTTCTTCTGTCATGCCCATTACCTGTATCATTTGTCTGGTTTCCCTGTCACAGAGTAGGATATGACCATCATAATTTTGGCACTTGTCTGTTGTGGATGGTCACACACAGTTGACTGAGTTGCATTATCACTTGCTCAGCTCTATGGAGTCCCAGATTTGTTCATAGAAAAATAATGTTTTGCTACTCAGATTAAAGTTATTTTGTAATATCTATGTAGAACTCTCTTCTTGGAAAAAACACCATTTCTTCTGTAAAATTAGAAGTCTAAATAGCATGTCTGGAAATTCTAGTACATGATAAATCCTTGCAAATATTTTTGCATTTGCATTGTTTTACGTGATTTTATATACTTTCAGAGCCTGTGGGAGTCTGGGTTAATCAACTTTAAGTACAGTTATCTCAATGGTCATGTTTTAAGTTATGCCTGATATACAGGGAGAGAGTGAAATAAATTTTCATGCTTTTAACTCCTGATCTTTCAGACTGTTGGGTCAGATTTTGGTCACTCTACCCATTGTGTAGGAAAGAGCTGAAAAAAAGCTAAATCTTCACTAATACTGATGGAATCAAAATTAATTTTGTACTCATGTTGGACAGCTGATTTATTCTGGGTATGTCTCCAGAATTAAGAATTTAATGCCCTTTGAATAATGTCAAAGTAATTGTCTGGTTGTTTTGGAGCCTTTCCCCCCCCTCTTTACAGAAAGAGGCATGTGCATTTTCCATACTTGGGTGGGGAAGTGTAGGAGAGTATTCCAAAAATATTTGCACAGGTTTAGCTGATAGTAGCTTTCAAAAAAAATTGAAGGGTTGTGAATCCATCTTTTTTTTATCTATCTTTTTTTCATAAACCCCTTTTTTTCAGATGAGTCAAGAAAGCAGTGAGGTCATGGTGGGTGCAAGGGAACTGACCTGAATATTAATAAACCTTGCTGCATGCCTTGGCGTTTCCTTAAATGAGAGCACCTGTAGCTAGGCAGGAGTTTTTTTTCCCCTTCTTCTATTTTTGCAACAAACATACCTTCTTTAATAACATAAGTTGTGCATAGTCTTTTCTGAAAATGTCCCCCTGCATTAACACTCCCTGTGTTTGCTGCCACAGTAGTCCCTGGCTACGTAACCTCAGTGAAAAGGCACTGTGCTTCCCTAGTTTGTTGTGAAGGGTGAAAGCTCAGCTTTTCTCTCAGCATTGAAATCACATTTCTTTTTCCAAATGTGAAGCTGTTGTAGAAGTATTGCATGACTGCCTCAGTCCTTCAGTGTTCCATGAAATCCTGAATTTACTCTGTGGGACAGAAAGCCTCATTTTGCCTTGTCTTTGGGCAGTGCTTATGCCACTGGCAGCTGTAATCTGGGTCCTGGTGCAACCTGATACAAGGAATTTTACAGATAAGTTGGAAAATCAGCACTCAAGTTATGTCATGCCAGTCCTCCAGTATTCTGTGCTGACTAATGCTGTATGCATTAATTGTGAGACAGCTGAATACATAGTTCTAAAACTGAGTATTCACTGTTCAGGAATAATGTGGAATATTTTATTTTCTGTGATAAAATGTCATACTTGTGTTTCACTCATGAGGTGATGTGCAAATAGGGACAGGCATTGCAAGGTGTATTTGTGAGGGTGTATTCCCTCTGGTTTTGTGTCCGCTCTGAAATGTAATTGTGGTCTAAAAGCACACAGGTCTACTACCTGCCTGTAAGGGCAAGTCTGTCCTAAAATGTTGCTATTCCATCTCCAGCTTTGGGAGAGCTGAGTGGAGCAGGAGCAGGCTATACAGTCCAGGACTGTATATGCTAAAGGATTCCCTGCTGGACTCGACCCAGGTGGTCTCAGTTTGCATGAACCACATCTGGGATGTTCCGATTCCCAAACACATGTGGGTGCCCCAGGGCTTAGTGAGGGGGAACCCACCTCTGTGTTTAGTGGCTTAGGGGAGTTAGGCACTGGCACTAGCGTGTCTTTTGGAGGTAAGGAGGTACCAAACCCAGCTCCTAGGGAAAATGAAAATGGGAAGCATCTCTCAAAATTCACTTTTCTGGAAATTGGACACCAGTTACTGCTGTGATAAAAGAATGTCTGCAAGACTCTCAGTTTAAATAGTTGTAAGTTAAACCCTTTATCCTGCAGCCAGAGATGAGACTGTCGTGTAGTCTGACTGTGTTTACTCTTCTTTTTGAAAACACAGCCAGAAGAGGCAGTAGCTTCAGTGATAATTGTGTTTGGTGAGATAGTGTAATAACTCACCTAGGTTTAAATCCATATTCCTGTAGCTATCGAAGAAGAAACTAAATTGGATGGGAAGGTGCTAAACCGCTCCTTTCCTTTTGAGTTTGACATGGTACAGAAAAGAGACAATGTGAGAGGAAGGAAGAGAGGAACTGTTATTCTTGGCCAAATAAGGACAAAATCTTAGGCTTTGATTCTTCTCCAGACATGACTTAGGCATTAGAGGTAAGGTCTTGGGAACAGAGCCTAAGGTGAAGCAGGGGACTTGGAAACAGACTCTATCCTAGGTTGTTTATCTCATACCAAGTACAAAATGAACTAATTAGGAAATAGTAGCAAATAAAAAGGTGAACAAAAGGATTCAGAAGACTGATGCAGATTTTAAGCTAACTAAAGGGGGGGAAAAAACAAACAACCCCCAAAAAATCTAAAGAAATCCCAACCAAATAGAAAAGCTAAAGTTGAAAAATTAAGGAAGAGCTTTCTAGCTTAAGGGATTAGTGTTCCAGAGGAAGGGAATGCATCCTGAGGGGGGTCAGCAACATCACAGTCTAGAAAGAGGTTGTGTCTGATTGGACACTCTGTGTATGGGATCCATTCTGAGATAGGGTTTACATTCTTAATCCTCTTCTTCAAATAATTGCCTTTTCAAATTCTGGTAGATGGATTGTGTTATACAGAGGCAGATCTTTTTGTTGAAACCTCTTGTCCTCAAACTTGCATACTTCTGTCCTGCCAATACGCATGGTCCTGCAGAGGTCTCATCTGTATATGATTGAGGTGCTGAAGTTTGGAGTTCTGTTCAGGCAGACACATGCTGCAGGAAACAAGTTTGCAAGGAGTGTTACAGTCATTTCAGATTCTTCCGATTGTAGCCTTCCTGTGTTACTTACTGTTCAGTGCTACTTCTTGATATCAACCAATACTCTTTTAAAATCCTAGTTATGTGGGTAATAAGGTAATTGTAGCTTTGTGGGTATTCTAGGAGAAAATAATAGATAATACACAACCAGTCCTGAAAATTGAGTTTATTGGTTAAGTGTAGGGCATCTCTACTGGGTTCCTGCAAATGTTTTTGCTATTATTCTTTACTTTAACGATTAACCTACAAGCCATTATTGTCTTTGTATTAATTTTAGAACTAAGATGGTGTTACCACAACAGCTTTTCAAAGTTAAAACTGCTTTTTATGATTCTCCATTCTTACCTAGAGTAGATTCTAACCTAGTAGATTACTCAGTTTTGATGCCAGTGCAATTTTCTGTATGTGCTTTAGTACATGTCTGACTGAATGAAGCTACTCCTATGTTTTCCAATGTTAATTCCATTTCCCAGTAGTATTATCTGCTAATGAGAAACTCTGAAAGCTTTCCAACTTTGGATTGAGTAGCATTTACATAAAGTCACTCTCCTTAAAACACGAATTTGTACCTCTAAATGTTAACTCAGCTTTTCCTCCAGTGCCATGCTTACATGTTTCTGCTGGGACTCATTTTGGAAGCTGGCTGCTTTGCTGCAGGATACAACATTGCTGAGATCATTGCAGTTCAGCCTTTTACCCTGACGTTCCTTGGAATGCAGCAGAGGGGAAGACAGTTGCAGAAATAGAAAACCTGAACTATTTTAACACTACAAAACACACTTTCAGCAAAAACTTCTTTACAGTTTAGCAACATCAGCTTCAACATATCTGAATTTAGGGCTATACTAAACTGCTTTGAAACCAAGATTGTCAAGAATATCCATGCCTGAGTAGCTCATTGAAGAAATACTTTGGTTGATGCAGTACCCTCAGTGTGTGCCCTCAGCACCTCTTCGGTGTTGACTGAAACACTGGCACTGCTTCAGATTCCAAAACGTATCCCAGATGAGGAGGACACACATGCTTTGCTTCACTCCTGCAAGGTCTTTGCTAGGTTGTCTTCCATACATAACATGGAAGAGCTGCAATGTAGCCAGCAGTATTCAAGCACGCAGGACTGACGTTTTCAGCCCCAGTCCTATCTAATCTTAAATTACAGCAGGGCTGCCATGGAGTTCATTCCCTACGACCCCACCTTGGGCAAACCAGAAGCTGCAGCCCCGGGCCACCTGTGGTTTCAAGTGTGACACAGAGCCCGCAGGCTCCGAACCTCCTCTCCTTCCCGCCGAGGTGGCTGGGTGAGCTCGGGGGTGGTTCGGGGAGCAGATGCTGCTTATTAGGCGTTTGTATCTCTCCCTGGAGCCGACTCTAAAGCCTGGGTCATGGGATGCACGGGGCTTTGGGAACTCCGAGGAGGGTTCCGTGCGGGCCGAGCGCTGTGCGGAGCGGCCGTTCCTATCTCATCCCCTCGGGCTCGCCCTCACTGACCGCGAGCACTCGGGGCTGCTGGGGGGAGAGGCCATCCCGTGCCGCGGGGTCCGTGTGCGTGCGGCCAGCCCCGCTGCCGGCCAGCCCCGACAGCGCCTTTGAAGTGCAACCCCGCCCGAGGGGCCGGGACGTGCCGTGCCGGGGCCGGGGGGTCGCTCCGGGGAGAGCCGGCCCGGCCGGGGGGCACCGCGGGGGCAGGGCGGGCGGAGGCGCGGCCCGGGCCGACCCGGAGCCGGGTCTCCCTGTTTCCCCGTAAATAAAGCGCCGGGCCGCCCCGGCCCTATAAATGCGGCAGCGGCGGGACCGGCTCGCCCTGCCCCAGGCCGGGGAACGGGCGCGGGCAGCGCCGCGGTTCAGGAGCGGACAGCGCTGCGGGCGCGGGCGGCAGGGCGGGCGGCGCTCGGCCCAGGCGGGGCCATGGCCGCGGGCGGGCGGGCGGCGGAGCAGCCGGCAGAGCTCAGCCACTACGTGGTGGCGCGGCCCATCTACAGCGAGCCGGGCTTCCAGGAGGAGAACGAGCGGCGGCCGCCGCTGCCGCCCACGCTCCGCGAGCGAGCGCAGGCGGCCTGCAGGTGGGTCCGAGCGGCGGGACGCGGCCGGGCCGGCGGGAGGGAGGGAGCGCGGTCCCCGCGCCGCAAAGCCCTCCTGCACCTGCCCGGGGATGCAGTGCCCGAGCAACGCCAAAGTGCCGACCATCCCTGCTCCTTAGCACATCGCAGCCGCCCGCAGGGTGCTTCCTTCAGGGACCGCACTCTTGGCACCAGCACATGCCCCGTCCCTGTCTGGCAGACGCGACCGTGTCTTTGCCTCTTAAACTTCAATGTGCATCAGCTCAGCTCTCTGTCACCCTGGGGTTCTTGGGGCTCTCCAGCTGCAGTCCCGTGGGGTGTATTCATCACTTGTTTTCTCGCAGATGTTCGAGAAAAAGGGCCTTTCAGATTGCCAAGACCTTTCTGCCCATCCTGGAGTGGCTGCCCAACTACCGCGTGAAAGAGTGGCTGATCAGCGACATCATCTCGGGGCTCAGCACCGGCCTCGTCGCCACCCTGCAAGGTAAAGCCAGGCACGCCGCCCCTGGGACCCTCCTGCAAGGGAGCTAGCTCAACACAGGGACCTTATGCAGATGGAATTACAAATCTGAGGCTTGTTATTTAATACTAGATATTAGGTATTATTTTGCAATAAATAATTGATGGTTTTAATTTATTCCTTTTCCTCTGCTTGGCCAGGAGATTTAAATTTCCTTTGATGTGCTATCAAGATGTATTTAACGTTTCTTCCAAGTGTTTTACTCAAAGAGTGTCCATGTTGATATTTAAAATTTTATTTACATTATGATAAATCAGATAGGTTGTGTGGTCTTATTTCTTTCTTGGTTATCTAAGTTTGTAGTTCTTCTGCAGCTGCCTATGGAAATCTTGTTATCCTAAAATAATGCAACCTTGATATCTACTCCTATTTAAAATTAATCTCATAAAGTTGTTCAGGTACCTACAGAAGAGAACCCCCAAGGAGGTGGTAGTATATTCAGATTTAAAAAAAAAAGTTTTATATTTATGGTATGTGGCTTGCAATATTTTTTCCTTACTTCTATATTACGTTTATTAGTAAAGCATTCAGTAGATGAACAAACAGGAAGTGGCAGAAATAAGCAGAAAATAATTAAAATATTCTATTTAATGAAGACTCAAGGGGCAGAACCATTCTGCCTGAGGCAACATCCATCAAAGATAGGACTAGCTATAACCCTGACACATCCATCACATTAATTTCTTTCATCTCAATAGAGTTCTTACACCATTTTCACAATTTTTCAGGACTGGGCAGGCAAAGCTAGCTGTGTCAACACCATGCTTTACCTCCACGGAAATTGTTTGCAGAAGGGCAAAGACTTACATTGGAAACAAAGAAAGCAGTTTATGCATTCCCAATTAGCCACAAGTATTCCCTCTTGTCTGTTCCCTTGGAGCATGATAGGAAGGCACTCATTGGCAGAAAGAAAAGCATTACAAATTCTGCTTCAGGCAGAGGGTGAGCTGAGGAATAAAAAAAAGTGATTCTTTCCCGGAGAAATTCCCAGAGAATGTCAGAACTGGAAGATCTCTGCTGAAGATAGTGGGATGGTTACAGGATTCCTCTAAACTGAACTAACTGGGCTGGATGGACTTTTCATATGAATTATAACAGTTATTATCCTCTTATTGTAACCTCCTCATTTATTTTTTTTCAGTTGCTGGATTTTCTGTCAGTTAGAATCCATTTGTAAAACCACTTTCTAAAATATACTGTCTGGTCTCCCACCTATGTATTAAAAAAAAAGGGGGAGGGGAACAAATTAGTGCAAATGTAAACTTAGCTGTAATTTTAAAAATTATAATAATTCTGAAGTTTTAAAAATTGCACTATAGGGAAAATTGGCCAAAATATTTGCCAAAAAAAAGAGGCTTCTGGGATCTTGAGGTCCCTAAAGTCTCTAACTCCCAACAACTATGTGTGTTGCTTGCAGTCCTCCCAACAGTATGACCGGGATTTCAGTTGTTTGAACTTTTACAGGTTTTTGCAGTATCTTCGAAGGAGATGACTATACTTTGCAGTAGGAGCCAAATAGTGGGATATGCTACTGAAGGCAACTTTTTTTTTCATTGTTTGCAAGGTTTGACAGCTTACACAGGTATACAAAGGAAGAACCAAAACTCTCAAATTTGTGTGACTTCCTTTTGGTAGTTCAGTTTATAAGCTGACACTGGAAAAAGAAGTAGCCTTGTTTTCACAGGGACTGAACACACTGAAGCGTATTTGTAGTACAATAATTCAGAGTCTGTGCTTGAAATTTCTGTCTATGACTAGAACACTTCACATATCCCCGTTTTCTCTAGAGGCAGACCTTTCACTCTTGCAACAATGTTCCCCACTTAAACTTCCAGTCTGAGCCTGTGTATTGTGCTAAATAGGAACATCTTTCAGTACTTGTTCATCCAATTACCAGGGTGGGATATACAGTCATTTACTGTCATGGATACTCACGTATGGGCCTGCAACTGATTTACAAAAAAACCACATTCTATATTGCATCTGGATGAAAGCAGTCAATCTTTCTGAAAGTCTATTGAAGACAGATAGCAATTTGCTAAGAGATTTTCAATCTGATATTTTGATGATCTATCATTTCAGGTTTGGCATATGCTTTGCTGGTTGCAGTTCCTGTTGGATATGGTCTCTATTCTGCTTTTTTTCCCATCCTGACATACTTTTTCCTGGGAACATCAAGGCACATCTCAGTTGGTAACTGCGTGTGTTCAAGTTACAGTGAATTATCTATTACAAAATGTTGATCCTTACTGTGGACATTTTCATATTTTATATAATATAACTACTTTCTGCACCAAATTGGCTGTGCTGAATATTAATATTGGTGGATCTGCGGAAATTAAGGCTTATTTCTTCTCTATACAGCCAATTGTGCATAATAGTTGTACCCCTGCTTTTTGCTTGAATTTGTGCTGAAGTTTAAATCTTGTCTTTGGCTACACTCTATGCAAGAAATTACAAGATCGAGACCTCAGTAGGCAGTATGAATGACAGACATATTGTCTATCAGCTAAAGCTCAAGATGGCTAAAACAGAGCTCTTTTAGTCTTCTCTACAAGCCTTACTTGCTGCAGCCTTTTTGATTACTGTGGACAGTATCTTCTTCTTGCCTGTCGCGGAGACCCAGAACCTGTGTGTCCACTCCAGCCTTGCTCTAGGTCCTCACATCAATGCTATGGGTAAACCTTGTTGATTCTTTCTAAATACTTTCTTTAAAATAGGAGGTTTGTTTCCTGTCAGTTCTCACATTTAAAAGTTTTGTTACAGCTTGATCACCGAAGTTCCTTTTTCCTCGTTCTAACAAAATCTAGTCTTTCCTTGTTCATTTCTGCTAAGATTGTTTCCACCCCCCAGAGCTTTAGCATGGTATTATGCTTTTTCATCAGCTTTCTTCTCTGCTGCATCAAATGCTCCTGTATGTTTTCTCAACTTCCTTAGCCTCTTTCTACTCTGCCTACCAGCTCACATTTGCTATCCAGGTCTGAGTTGTTACCTCTACTTATGGTGGCAATCCTACCTTCTATATTATCAAACACTTTTTTTATGCTATTCCCAACATTCTTATTAATGAAGTGTCCTCTAAGGTATCTGTAAAATTAACTAGTCCTTCTTTAAGACATTTCATGACATTTTCCTTTTCTGCGAAATTTTAGTAAATAACTGCAACAAATATGATTCCTTTTTAGATTATGTGTTACTGACACAATGATCATTCTCTCTCTGTCTTGCCCAACGTATAGTTTCAGTCATCTTTAGCCAGTGTAAAAGCACACTACTGCCAAATTATATGGTCCTGCTCCTTGGAGCATGTTCCTGCACCACTGTGGTGTTGGGATCCCTGACCATATATCTATGTGGCTCTCTGGATCAGCTGAAAACTAACCATGACAAAAAAACCCACCAAAAAACCCAAACAAACAAAACCCAAACCACAAAGAAATAAATGTTGCTTTCACCTGGATTGTCTCATTGTGGTGCTGACACAAGGGACGTGGTTGGAACATATTGAATATGTTGCCCCTTTTGGCCTTGGTAGAGCCCTAAACTGGCTTAAGCAAAGCATG
>JAWWEV010000043.1:13284970-13305977 GCA_035583235.1 Hafferia zeledoni
GGACGTGGTTGGAACATATTGAATATGTTGCCCCTTTTGGCCTTGGTAGAGCCCTAAACTGGCTTAAGCAAAGCATGAAACTGCACCTGTACCTGTATGTACAACGTAAGTTATTTAAGAAAATAATTTCATCTTTGTGTCATGTATGCAGTGCCTGCAGCTCTCAGCCTCCTAATGCTACTAATGTAGCCCAATGAAAGTATTATGTGCTTTTTTGATTTAGAGGTTCTTGCCAGATCTGATAAATGTTTCTTTTCATTGTATATTAAACTTCAGTGTGTTTTATTTGTCATTACAGGCCCATTCCCCGTAGTCAGTTTGATGGTGGGATCTGTTGTATTAAGCATGGCCCCTGATGAGAATTTTCTCATACATGGCATTAATGCTACAGGGACTAATGGCACTGCAACACTGATAGACACTGAATCCAGAGATGCACAGAGAGTGCTGATTGCCAGTACTCTCACATTCCTGGTTGGAATTTTACAGGTAAAATAGTTGACTTGAAGACACAAGGTTGACAAGTGCTTTAATTTTAATGGGAAAACATATGGCTGGAAAATACCTACTAAGGCACTCAGACATTTTCCTGTAGTGAAACACAAAATTGGAGGAAAGTTACCTCAAACTTTGAAGAGCTTTTGGGGGATTGTTCTTCCTGTACCGGGCAGAGTCTGTGACAGCCTGACTGGGAGTGCAGAGAACAGAATAGCCCTCCGACTGCAGATCAGAAACCTTTGTGAAACTGTTAATGGTGCATATCCTGGAGCTTCCTTTCATACGTTTCTTCAGGTCTCCTTTATTTCCTTGGGTGGGTGATATTCAGCTACATTAGGCTAAAATGAGGGAACACAGTCCTAAACTCTGTATCAACAAAGAGAAAAGACAAAGCATAAGAAATCCCCAAATAAAAGTGTACCTTTTTGTTGTTTAGCAAGCTGTTATTCTTCATGATTTTTCCAGGTAATATTTGGAGTCCTCCAGATTGGCTTCATTGTGAGGTACCTTGCAGATCCACTAGTTGGGGGATTCACAACTGCAGCTGCTTTTCAAGTGCTTGTGTCACAACTGAAAATAGTCCTGAATGTTTCAACTAAAAATTATAATGGTGTCCTTTCCATAATATATGTAAGTATGCCCTTCTATTCTGTTTTGGTTTCATGACAGATTTTTTATAAAATTGCTTATCTTCTGCTTCCATTTCACAGAGAAATGGTTCATATATATGGTGGTAAGTATGGGGCATTCATTTAGTTCTCACTCTCATGAAGATCTGCAGCTGTTAATTTATAGCTGTGTGGCTCTAGGTAGCTGCTTTTGGGGTTACCCAGGCAGAGAGTCTAACTGCCACCTTTAGCAGGCAGAGCAGTTTTTCACATAAAGTTGAAATGCAATTATCCAGCAAAACAGTTATTCACTTCTGGATACTACTTTTTGTCCCACTCCTTGCTTTCTGGCTTATTGTGAAGGATGTTTCATCATTTCTTAACACTGTCAGGTCATCTCCCAAAGCTGGCTAGTCCCAAGCAGGTCGTCCTGGTAAAGGGCATTGTTCCCCATTCCACAGTGTAGCCATACTTGTGGATAGCTACGAAAGGATGTGGACTCCCACCCTTTGGCCAGGGAGCAAATATGAAGCTAAATGTTACTGTCACAACCCCATTTGTTGATCTTACAGAAAATGATCAAATGGAGAAAATGTCTTGGCTGCATTAGAGAAATACTCAATTCCTAGAGGTCTTATGTTATAGAATAGTATCCTTTCTCAGGAAAATGATTGAGTTTGTCACTGATTTCAGCATGAAACTATTCAGGTTCACGGCTTTTTAGGTATGATCTAGTAATCAAAGTGGGGTTGGATTAAGGGTTGGGCTTGATGATCTCGGAGGTCTCTTCCAACCCAACTGATTCTATGATTCTATACAGAAATTCATATTAGCATAGCAGATTTCTAAAAGAGGCCATTCAGGGGAAAAAAAGTGTATTTAGAGATTTTTACGTGCCAGTTCTGGCAACCAAACTAGTAAAAATACATGAGGCATCTAGATTAGCAATAATAGGATGAATATAACTATAAGCACCAAGGTAAAATTTAGGAAAAAAAGTTGGTGGACTATCTGGGGGGAGAAAAGTATTATGTTATGGGCCTTTTCAGAATTACTGAAAACTTTCCCTCAGAAATTAGATGAGACAAAGTACTGTCTAAGAGACCTTAGAGCAGACCTGGCAGGGTGATAGACTTGTTAATCCAGCAGGTTTTTCCATCTCTTTTTTTTTTATTGAAAGAGCAGGTACATTAGTAGAACATGTTTTTAAAAGGAATTACATGGTTCTTCCAGCTCCTGCAAGCCTGAGTGGAATGTTGACTTTTTAGGTTAAAGTTCAAAGCTTCTGTGTTCTTACAAGTGACCCCAGTCAATGTGTTTGCAGATGCGTGTAGAGCACAGAAATTGTGATTTCTGTTCTGCTCAACCAGTGACTGACTGTGTCAGCTTCAGTGAATTTTGGACTTGCTTCAAAAGTGGTGTTTAACAAACTGCAACACCAAGTGTCCAACATTAGGAGAATCCACCACCCAAAGCTAGGAAGTTACTGTTCCCCTGTGAAGTGGGGCAGTGCAAGAGATGGTCAGTAAGAATGGGATCTCTGGTAAACAGTATAGCAGGGAAGAAATGGTTTCAGTTCACCAAAGGAGGGCATCTGATCCAGTGTTTCAGGAAGGCTTCTTTAGCTTAGAAAACATAGCTGAATAAGCACTTGGATGTTTTATTTCAAAACCATAGTGTTTTCAGAAGGGTACTGCTGCTGCAAACCTCCCTTTGTCTTTAAACCAACAGCTCAGTATTGGGGGAGCTAACCAGGATGCAAGAAGTCTGTTTCTAACCCCTTTTCTACCAGATCATTGTTACAGCTGCTTCACTGTGCATGGGATAATTACATTTTCTTGGAGACAGTGGGCAACTGAGAACTACCCTGATGCTTAGGAGGAGGACAGAGGAGTATTTGTGGCTTTTCTTTAATCATCTATTCTTGTTTTCTCTGTACACTTACTTGCAATAAACAATAGGACCAAGCAAGGGCATAGCAAGGGTAGAGAAGGGAGCTGCCTATTGCAGCCCAGTTTTGTGAGAGCTCCACTCTGGGGCTGAACTCTGCTGGGAGGGTTAATATACTGTGAGGTTTAGCTTGTCTCAAGTGTAGGATTTTTCACAGACTGGTAGGACCTGTGTGTTCATATCATTCTCTGTATGCCAGCAATGGGAATAGGAAACATGTAATCCACGGACCACCTGTACTAGGGCATGTGATGAACCAGGGTTTTGCCCATGGGTATCTCTCTTTTGACTAGGAAAATGAGGATCTCTCTTGCCATTAGTCAAAGTGAAGAAGCTATAGATCTTCCCTTCCTTGTTCCAGTCCAGGTAGAGATAAAACACAGGTAGAGAGTTAGCACTTCTTACGTAGTATTAATTGTCTAAAAATTGGGAAGCAGAAGCCCCCTATGTGGACAATTCTTGCAGTTGTGCTTTTTCCATTAAATTCCCCATTAAATCCATTTACTGATTTTGTAGCACCTTGACAGTACATTATCCTCAGGCTTCTCCAGGCCTGAGCAAAGAAGTTACTTGGCCTTTTCCAAAACCCCAGGCATCTGGATTATCTCAAGAGTATTTTAACATCCTTCAAGTGGACATGGGCATGTTTTAATGTTGTAATTTTTATTTTTCAGACTCTTGTTGAAACATTTGAAAAAATTGGTACCACAAACATTGCAGATCTCATTGCTGGACTCCTCACCATTTTTGTCTGCATGGTAGTTAAAGAACTAAATGATCGGTTCAAACATAAGATACCAATACCTATACCAATAGAAGTTATTGTGGTAAGCAAAGGGGCTTAAAAAAGGCTGAAAACAGATAAAATGGATGGGTCTAGCTACAGGGAGACAAGAAACCTTTTTAAGTATTAAAACTCTTGTTTTATTTTATTGCAGACCATTGTAGCCACTGGCATTTCATATGCTGCCGACTTGGAAAAAAAATACAATGCAGGCATTGTTAAGAGCATTCCAAGAGGGTAAGTGTCTTTGTTTTCTGGGAAATAGGTATTATTTTAATTGGCTAAAAATGACAGTGCTAAGAGAAAAGGCATAAAAGGAACATTGAGAGCTGTAACCTGAGTTTAGAACTCAGATCTGGAGATTTCCTGAGTTTTACCTCTGCCTCTGTCAATTATGCCACCTAAATATGTTGTCTAGCTTTCCTGCCTCTGTAAAATGGGCTTAGGAATGTCTGTCTGATTCACTAAGTTCATCGGAGAATTAATTGCTTCATGCTCATGAAGTGACTATGTGACTATGGAAAATGGAAAAAAAAAAAAAGAACTTTATTAAAGAAATTCTTCATAGATTAGTTTCTGTAAACCTGATTTATCCCACTGTGGTTCATATTCATGCTGCTACTGTTATCCCAATCAATCCTGTCACTTCCGTAGTCATAGGAGCAAGGATGTTGGGGATTACACTGGTAGAGACTTTCACTTGAAAGATTCAGAGCACTTCACAGTAGTAACCTTCACATTCCATTTGGTATTCAGGGCTTGATTAATTAAAATTTGTGGAAACACAGTAGGGGATAAAATGCTTTTGAGATCTTCTGAAGAAATATGTTAACAATAGTATGAAGTGTCATTAACATATTTATACAATTCATCATACTATTCAATACATCCTTTATTCAATGCTTCAAAAAAGTAGTTTTTCACTTTGCTATCACAAGGCCAAATCTCAGTCATGCCAAGAACAATGGGAGCTTTGTTGCTGACTAATAGCATCAGGATTTGGGCTATGATGAGCTAGATAAGCATGTTCTGTATGTCAGTGGGCTGTTTCCACCTTTTTATTAACTTGAAACATTACACTTCATATTATAAGCAACCTGTATGCCTCCACCTCAAACTCCTTGGCAATTCTAGTAAGAACAGAATAAGATCAAAGTTGGTAACACTAATATCTTTTCTAAATGCTAGATTTTTGCCTCCTGAAGCTCCAAAAGTCAGCCTGTTTTCCCAGATGATAGCAGCCTCCTTTTCCATTGCTATTGTTGCTTACGCTATTGCTGTATCTGTGGGAAAAGTATATGCAACCAAGTATGACTATGCTATTGATGGAAACCAGGTATGTATAACCAAAGCAGTTTATAAATAGAGTGAATGTAAGTTCTGTTTCTTGTTGACTTATGTGGCCGAGTGAAGGAGACACATGTTTTTCAGACAAGTGCTGAAGTCTGACAGGAGAAATTCTTTCAACTACTGAAAAAAAAAATAGCCGGAATGGGCACACAGAGATGAGTCAGGTGTGCTCTATCTTCAACATGGGATTTTTGCACTAATTCATTGCTTCTGTATTGGTTTAGTAACTGCAGGAGCTCTGAAAGGGTAAGCACTGTATAGAGCAAGTTTCTGGTGATGCCAAGCTGACATGGCCAGCTTTAGTAATCTACTTCCCATTTCCTCTTGTAAGGTGTATTTTGAGGTGTGTTGCTGGGGCAGGGGAAGGCAAAGTTGCTCCAGACAGCCTTATTTAGGCTTAGTCTACATGCAGGAATTTATCAGTTGAACTTCTCAGTTAATAAAGTACTGTACTTCTCAGCATGACACCAGTTACATCACTGTAAATGTACTTGTAACCTAACAGATCAGTCCTGCAGCCTCACAAAAGTTAATGCCTACCAACATGAGTGTCCTTGAGCAGCTGTCTGCACTAAGGCTGAACTGCTTTAAGCATTGGTTTCTAAGGACACATAGCTAGAACATGACATGAGCTGTGCAGCTGCCAGCTCTTACAGGATTCCTGCATTCGTTCAATGTCTTCACTGTGGGTTTTGTGGCTTGCCCATGGGCGTGGAAGAAAACTGTCAGAAAGCTTCCTTGTCCTGCATTTATGCTCATTCTGAATTTTATCCTTGGAGCATGTTAGAAAATGCACTCACTACAGAAATGGATAAGCTGAGTACTTTGTTTATGGAGTCCTTTGTTTTAGTACTAATGGATTACATAAAGTTTGATTTTGGAAACACTGTTTTGCAGTATGTAAGAAAATTATGCTTCTGTTTGTGAGTTTACAATCTACAACGTTCATATCTGGTAACACTTTGTCTTAAAGTAGCCCAAAATTAAACTGAAAGAATAATACGTGATCCTGGAAGTGCCGTTTATGCTGTTCTGCCAGTACTGATGTGCTTCAATGATACTGATTAAGTATTGTAGTAGAAGAATTAGTCTATAAAAAGAATTAAGTCTATTCCTTTCAACAATATGCTATGAATTTTACGTGTAGCCAAGGTTAACAGCAGCCTGGAATGATGGACAAATAGTTTACTTGATCTGGAGAAATTAAAATAACATCATAAAAGCGGGTAGTAAAATAATTTTGAAGGTCAGGTCAGTATTATTATCTGCCAGTGTTTATATTGTCTTTACAGATTCATAGTTTATTAAGACCTAAGAACCCTAGGAACTATACTTTCAACATTTTCTTGCACGTCCCAGCTTGTTACACAGGAATAGACAATCATCTAGGTCTGTTCTGTTACAGAACATGACTTCAAAATCCTGCTCTTTTAGTTGAAGCTTAATGAAAAACTTGCAGGAAATTTAATTTTGGTGAAAAGAAGGGGCATAGTCAAATTAAAATCTTAAGTTATATTTTTAAAAGTTTCCAGTGAGTGAAAAGCTCCTGTGCCTGTGTCAGCTTGGTGAAAACAATGTTTCTGTCAATTATATGGGGTTGGTTGCAGACAGCTCCCAAATTCCTCATTTCCCAGCAGAAAAATGGCCTAGATCCCAAGACATAAATCTCCCATGGTCCTTGTCATTTGAGCAGAACAACAAGCATCAGTTGGTGCCAGCATCTGTGACCCTGGGGCATATATATGAGCATTCTGCCTGGGACTAACGTGTTTTCATTAGGATGTTTAGACTGAAAAACTTCTGGCTCAACAAACTAGAAGTTTTCAGTGAAATTGTGTTCTATTGCAAAGTTCTTTATTAGTTCTACTAATAATACAATGTTTTGCATTAGTTAAAGGCTTATCTAAACTCAGCCTGTTGTACTGATCAAAATAACTTGTTGAGCTGACGATACCTTGTAGTTAAATTTATACTAGTACTGTGTCTTGTTGCCATTATGCAAGTGTAAGTCTTAGAAATGTTAGGTTTCATTGATGGAAATAAGCTTTAAACACCTTTATACTCAGACAAGTGTGTCCACATCAGGGGGAGCAGACCAACCTTTTTTATCAGTTTCCAAACAGAGGTAACTGCACTGGTGCAAAAGGAATTTGTGTAAACATTTAACAGCTATTACTAATTCGTACTCTTCTCAGTATTATGCTGCCTGCTTTATCAACTATTGCAGAAGCTATTGTCATTCTCCAGTGCAAAACTATCTTCAGGCATCTGTATTTACAGCATCACCCAATTATCTTTCAGGAATTTATTGCCTTTGGGTTCAGCAACATTTTTTCAGGTGCCTTTTCTTGTTTTGTTGCAACTACTGCTCTTTCACGGACTGCAGTCCAAGAAAGTACTGGAGGAAAGACTCAGGTAATGACCTCTTCTTACTAGTACTGTGCACAGGTAAATTTAATTTTGGATAGTGCACAGATTTCACAGTGGGATTAAATTAGTCCTAAAATGATTGTGTTGCTGGCACATGGAATGAATCATTTTTGTAGCTCTGCCAGAAGAGGGCGATCAAGTTTTACATAGCATGAGTTAACTTAGGGGTCAGAAATCCTTCAACTCTAGTTCCCCAAAATTTCACTCCCAGATAAAGGACTGAGTTTGTCACAGAAGGAATTCAGAATGAGGGAGGAAATCCTCTCCCAGCTGGGTGTGCTGTACTGAAGTTTCCATGTGCTGGCCTGAGCAGCCCTGCCATTTGCCATTCACCATCAGCCGATGTGCCATCTTTCTCATGTTGAGTAAGCTACTTTGTTTAACAGCACTACAGTTTTGCATTTTTTAACAATGGAAAACTACAGGTTATCCAGAAGCCCCTTTTCCAGCTGACACACAGACTGCTGTGTTCATCTGTCTGTGTAATGTAACCCCTCCAACTACCATGCCTGTAGTTGCTTAGACTTTCCTGCTTAATTGAATTCCCTCTGTGTTAGCTGAAGTGTGTATAATGATTGCCCACATATGCCTAAACACAATTTTGGAGGGTCTCCTTGTTCCTAAATAAATGAATGTGCAACTACTTGTACCTTTTCTTTGTAATCCTAGAAACATACGATAGTGTCTTAATAAGTTCATTTCCTATAAACACTCTGTTCTTTGCAGGTTGCTGGTATAATCTCAGCTGGGATCGTTTTGATTTCTATTGTTGCCTTGGGGAAATTACTAGAGCCCTTACAAAAGGTATTGTACTCTTCCTCAGCTGCACAGCCACATCAGGATGGGCAAGATTAATATCCCTCTTTAAACCTTGGTGACTGATTCCAGACAAGGCTGTGGTTTATAGTGTATAATGTGGAGCACTACCTTAATATGCATCTTTGCTTCTGAATACCACTTTTTCATCGTTTTTATTCACAGTCTGTGTTGGCAGCTGTAGTTGTAGCTAACTTGAAAGGGATGTTCATGCAAGTGTTTGATGTTCCCCGGCTGTGGAGGCAGAATAAAGTGGATGCTGTAAGTAACCTGATTTTTTATTATCATGAATGCAAGTGCCATGAAGTCAGTTAAAAATTCCCCATTTTAGAGTTTTACATAGTATTCTGCTAATCTTCTTTATTCCCTGTACCCTGCAGTAAGGGTGACAATCAGGGTACTCGTGTGCAGTGATGACTCCTTCATATGAATTACCCTTGTTTACAGCAACCTTGTGTTGATATGGCTTGAAAAGCAGAATAAAAATGGCCTGTGCCACCTTTACTATTCAATTTATCTTTTGCACAGTATAAATGAGCCAAAAAAGCCGACCTTTCCTTAATTCATGTACAAATATTTATATTGTTACCACATTAGCATGCCATTTACCTGGATTATCTCAAGTAGTCCTCAGAAAATATGTTTTCTTGTTGTAATCCAAGCTAGACTGTGGATTCACTTGGCATGCTAAGGGATGTATGAACAAACCTTTCTTATGAACCACTATAACCATATCTCAGGGTACTTGCTCACATCTCCTGCTGTGTTTTCCATGGAACAAACCTTCACTGTGGGCAGGAAAAGTTTGCATAGAAGACATTTTCTCCATGCAGTCCTTACTGTGCTTAGATTTTACAGTTAGTGTCATTGGGCAGTACCTGCCTTAGACAGATCAGAAGTATTTTAGTCAATCATTTACTCGTTCATAGGCAGGAGATCCCACTCACTTTAGTGAGAAGTCCAAGCACTCAGCTTTTTGAAAGACTGAGTCTACTGTGTGTTCTGCCTGGGCAGTGATGTAGGAAAGAACTGAGGAGTGCACTTCAACTGTTCTGCCTGAATATTCAGTGGAGACTTTAGAGAGTGCCATCAACCTGTTAATAGGAAATACCTCTTTTTGCAACAGTTTTCTTAGATATCACTGAGGAGTCCCCTTCCCTCCCTATATGTCTGTAGGTGGGGCATTTTGCAGTATTTTACATCTTGGTAAAATAAATGCTTTCCAATTTCTAAAGAAAGATTAACAAAGATTGCCACCATCAGAAAGAAGTAAACGCAATGCTTAACTACATCTCCATTAATTTCACCAAAGTAACTGGATCCTTGAAAAATTTTATGTTAAAAACCACCGTATTTCCTAAAAAGCCAACTATGCCTGATAAGACAGTGACAGATAGAAGGATTTTGGAGGAAGGGAAAGACTTTTGTATGGAAGTCAGCTAATTGCCAGTGTGCTACAATCATCTCCAAAGTTAAATTCTTCTGCTACTCATGTTGTCTGGTCTAGTGACCCTTTAGTGCTACCAGGATTTATATGTTATAATGAAGAGACTTTACATTTGTTATTTCCTTTGCAGATGATCTGGGTTTTTACATGTATAGCATCCATCATTCTGGGACTTGATTTGGGATTGCTTGCTGGCCTTTTGTTTGGATTGCTGACAGTTGTGCTGAGAGTTCAGTTGTAAGTAACACAAGATCAGAAGTAATTCTTACTGTTTTATTATGGAAAAGGAATACAGTGTGCTGAAAGTCAACATGATTTGTGGCAGAAAATCTGCTTGAGTTTACAAAAATGTTGAAATGAAAAAAAATCTGGGTTTTAGAAAAAACACTCTTTGTGTGCTATCATTGAATTAAACTGCTAAAAGAGAAGCTGCCTAATTTTATCAGCATTTGTTCCATATCATGTTGGCCACTCTGGTGGTATTACCTATGCACTTACATAGCTGAGTTCTGGAAAGGGATGGGAACATTCCAGATCAAATATAAACAGATGTATGGCTTCTGTAATTAATTGCTCGTTAGAGTAACTCTTAGCAGGTAATAGTACCACAATATGTTGCAGTGCCAGTAGCCTTTTCACTTGCTGCATATGCAAGACTGTGTGCCTGTAAAAGCAGTGCAAGAGAAACCGTGAGAGGAAGAAAAAATTTTGTGCCTGTGCCTGATTTGTGGCTGCTTAAAGAACATATGGTAGTGGAATGGTGGGAAAAGGTGGATTTAAAGAACTTTATTTGGCCATCCTGTTACATTTCATTGATCTTTTATCTGAAAATACACCATAACTCATTTCCTTTAGCCTGGATTCCACAGAATATGGTTGCTAGCATTCCCAAAGGATAGTTGCACTGTCAGCAAATGCACAAATAAAAAGCCTTGCAGAAATTGTTACACAGTAGTAGATTACAAAAAAATAGAATTTGAATAGCCTAAAAAAAAATCCCAAATTCAATTCAGATATTTATAATCAAAATATGAAAGGGAGATGAGGCTTTACAAACTTCAAAACCATTTGCTTCAACTGTTAAATTTTTATCTGGAGACTGCAAAATATTTTGGCTTTGATATAGACTGAAATAAAAATCAAAAAGGTTGGACAAAAATATTTACATAACAGAAAAGAATGTAAATGTATTGTTTCAGTTGATTTTAATTGATAAAAATGAATCATTTTTTTCAGAGTAAAAAAATTGGTTTTTTAAAATTTGAATCAAGCTAATCTGCTTTTGCAATATTTTTCTGGCTCAGGAAACAAATTGAACAAGTTATTCACTCAGCTCTAAATTAAAATGGTGCAACAAGTAGGCTGAGACCAAAGTACCTTGTCTTTAAAAAGTCCCATTCACTACAGTGACACAAAATAGATTCAACACTTGTGCAATGACTGCGTTAGTTTGGCATTAGAAAGCAAACCATGAAAGTCTAAGACACTTTGTATGCAGCAATCCCCTCAGTTCTGAGTGCCCATGTATGAAGTTTAACTTCAGTATCTTTTCTTTTTGTTTCTGTTAGTCCTTCATGGGGAGGCTTTGGGAACATTCCTGGCACAGACATCTACAAGAAGGTCAAGGATTACAAAAATGTAAGTCATTGCTGAGCTGTTTCCCTTCAGTCTACAACTCAGTATAATAAAAGGTTGTGCCCCACATATTGTGGACTTGAATTTGGAACTGGAATATATGAAGATATCAAGTTTCAGCATGAAATTCTTCATCCTGATCCAGAGGGTTGGTCCACATTAATGCTGGGCCTGTAAGCTTCTAACAATTGGATTTGCTAAATTGTCAGCAAATATTTGCAATTTTTGTGAATTAAATATGTAGTTGAACTGTTGAAACTATTAAACTGTTTCTTAGTCAAAGTATGTTTGTTGCTGCTTGACCTTATGTTCTTTGGCAACAGGTTATAGAACCAGAAGGTGTGAAGATTCTCAAGTTTTCAAGTCCCATTTTTTATGCTAACATTGATGGACTAAAAAGCAGCCTCAAATCCACAGTGAGTGATATGTGATGGGTTTGGAAGCTTCTAAACTATCCTTGAGATTTCCTCAGAATTATATCTATGTTAAGTTAAACAATTTTGGTCTTTTTTCTGTAGGTGGGATTCGATGCAGTCAAGGTGTATAATAAAAGACTCAAAGCACTGAGGAAAATACAAAAGCTAATCAAGAAGGGAAAATTAAAAGCTACTAAAGTAAGCCTTTTTTTCTTTTGATTTTTGCTCAAAGGATTAGTGTTGGAGCTTATTAATTTAACCATAATTATTAATTTCTATGTACTCATCTTTATGGCCTGCACAGAGAGGTGGTGGATTCACCATCCCTGGAGGTTTTTAAACTGAGACTGGCCGTGGCACTGAGTGCATGATCTGGTAAAGGGACTGGAGTTGGACCAAGGGTTGGACTTGATGATCTCAGAGGTCTTTTCCAACCCAATTGATTCTATGATTCTGTGATTCTGTGATTTTTCTGGATAGTGGCCTTCTTGCAGGAAGATGCTCTTTTAATGAAGATATAAGAGGAAAGGAAGTAATTATGTGCTCTATCTTGTTAATCTTTAAATTCTTGGATGTAATGAAACAGGGGACAAACAGGTTCTTACAGGGATCCTTGTAGAATGGTGATGGCACTAAATTATAGTTAAAATTAGAGCTTTAGTTCTCTTAGCAGGATTTATGATTAGTATAGCACAGAGTTTATGGTTGGGATGGCACAGGATTTCTACAAACAGAATTAGTGCAGTACAATTTATAAGCAACATAATACAGAATTTATAGTACAACTTAAATTACAGTTTCTAATTACCTAGACCCAAACCCAATTTAGAGTTTCTCTGCAGATCAGGTCAGATGGTGCCCAGGAATCTTGAGGCTGGTAGGGAGGGGAAGAAGAAATCTGTTTGGTTTATCTGTTTGGTTCACAGGACTTTCAAGGCCTGAGAATGAGGGAAAAGGGAACAAATACATGACCTGCTTGGCCATAGAGAATGGCTTCCTGCCTAATAAAATAGTGTTAATTATGCTAACCACATTACCAGGATTGGGAGCAGGGGGTACTGGTCACAAGTATCTGTCTTGTCTGTTTCATTCCTGAAACAGAAGGTGTCACAGGTAAGTAATTTTTGTAGCTCCAAAACTTTCTCCATGATTAAATTCTATATTCCACATATATTTTGTGCACATTAGAATGGCATCATCAGTGAACCTGGTATTAATAATGAAGCTTTTGAGACTGATGAGGAACCTGAAGACAACCAAGATCCCCAAGTTCCCACCAAAGAGGTAGAGATCCAGGTGGACTGGAATTCAGAACTCCCAGTCAAAGTAAACATCCCCAAGGTGCCCATCCACAGTCTCATTCTTGATTTTGGAGCAGTGACCTTCTTGGATATTGTAGCTGTGAGATCAATAAAAACGGTAAGGGTGGTTTTTTTGATGTTCCAGGAAAATGAAACTAGTCAATAGTATGTAAATCAAGAGCTGTTAGCTGAAGTTAATTTCTGAGTTTTTAAAAGTCAGTTGTTGAAAAATACCCTCAAAATGTAAACAGCAAGAGGTAGAATGTTGCTCTTTGTGTCTTTTAGGTGGGAAAAAAATGCATTAAAAGAACAATATGAAGGTTGCATAATCAAGTACTCAATTTAACTGCAAAATGTGGTCCCCTTATATGCATATGTTATGAAATATTTTAGTTATGTGTTTTCTTTCCACATGCCTCCTGCTTTAATCTGGGCACAGGATGATGCTCACTCAATACAGAGGTAGTAAAAATTTCATGTTACCATCCCTAATCAGTATTTATCCACTGATTTATGTATTCATTCATTCCATACTATTTAAATTATGAAGAAGGGAAGAATGAGTAATTTCTTTATAGTAGTTTTTGTGGCTAGTATCAAGGGCTTCATCAACATTCATTATTCTTCTTCAAACATCACACTACATAATAAGGAGATAATAATCCTGGGTTTAGGGAAAGGGAAATGAGGTGCAAAAATCAAAGCTAAGTATTTCCATTCTTTTTTGGTGCCCAGTTACAAGTGTATAGGACCAGATTGTTCAGTCTTTAATATTTTGTGATATTTTGTATGTTTGTATTGCTGCTTTCACTAAATTTTGTGGTTGGGACTGCTTAGCCTATATATAAACCAGATCTTTACCAAGACTCTAGTTTATCAATTAACAGAAGGGAATGGAATTGGTAATCACCTCTGAAAACAGTGTTCTAAGAGCCTTTCCTGCCACCAGCGAGCCAGGGGTAGATTCCAGCCTCCCACCTTTTAACTCAGTGAAATACAAGAGTGGTGTGTGCTTTGCTTCAGCCTTCTGCCTAGTTTAAATTAGTTTCTGGCTCCTGAGGCAACAGAAATACAAGGTCCATAGACATAACTCTTTACATATGTAGCTTCTTCATCTAAGAACAGGTCCATTTGGTGCACTGAATGAGGGGAAAAAATCTGTGTAAAAAATCTGCATGTGCCAGCAAGTTGTTGCATCACATCACACACACATGGGGGAAGTAAAGCTTGCCTGAGCCCCTGTGCTCTCATTTCGAGGTGATTATTCATATTATGGGAACAGAATGAGAACCCTAATTGGCAGCAGTGTTTGTGTGTGTAAAATGGATAGTTCCACTTAGATAGTCAAAGATAGGCCACTTCAGCAATCAGGTACTTAACTACTGGATCGTTAAGTACAGCAAAGTATAGCAGGACCGTGTTTATGATGGATAGACAGAATGTACCATTCAGAATGAAGACACTCGGAAAAAAAATGAAGTGTGTGTGCCTAAACTTTACCTACATAGACATATATACATTATGTATTTTCTCCTTACAGATTTTATTTATTTTATTTTGTACTTGTTGAAAACTTTTCTTTTTGTAGATAATCAAAGAGTTTGAGAGAATTGATGTGAGAGTATACTTCGCTTCATATCAAGGTAAATACCCAAATATTTCTACTATCACTCATGCAAAGAATAAAGTGAAGGGGTCACTAGAGGTGTCTGTGGGAGCATTTACTCTAATAGATATGTGAATTAACACACTGATGAACATTGTGGGCTCTTGTGGGACACATTTAAAGGAAACATGGGAAGTAAAAGTCAAGACAAAACTTTGATGGATTCATTTGGCTGTAGGTTGATTGTTGTGATCATTTCGACATTTATTTTTTAAATTACTTCAGATTATATGAACCTGTTTTGATTTTCTTTTATACAGACAACCTTATATCTCAGCTGGAACGGAGTGCCTTCTTTGATGATACTGTCAGAAAAGACATGTTCTTCCTGACTGTCCACGATGCTGTGCTCTACATAAGGAATCAAATGACATACAGTGACAACCAAGACCCCATATTTGAGAAGGTAACGATATCACATAATACATTTCCCTTCCTTCTATCATCTAGCAATTTCCATTACAACATGGCACGTTTGAAAATTAGACAGAAAACTGTAGTACAAAAGAAGTGAGAGTGTAAATCAGGCAGCTTCTGTAGTACATAAGTATTTTTCTAGATCAAAGGAAGGGTCTGTCAACTCCAGGAGTTCGTTTGTGAAAAGAACATGAGAAACAGGACATATGGAGGACACTTTATCCTGACACACATTGCTAGTTTCTGACATCTGATAGCTTAAGAACTTCTCCAGCTGGAGGTTTCATTTGGAATATCATATTTCATTGTCAAAGATGGAGTTTCTTCAATGTGTGTGTCATACTCCTTTTGGAACTTCTTCATACATTTTAGCCTCACACTGTCCTGTGAAGCTGGGTTCTGTAATTTTAAATTTTTTATATGACAAATATGTTTGGTTTAAGCCTGCTGGACCTCTGGATTATTAGCTGCAATGAATAATGATTCCCTGCTCCTTTTCCCAATACTATTCATAATTTCATAGACCTGTGATCAAAGCTATGATCTCATTCCACTTGGTATGGATGTGTATGGAAGCTCTTCCAAGCTACTGTTCATTCTTACTGCCCTTCTCTGAGCATTTCCTAGTTGTATTCTGTGTATTTTTAGGATAACCAGAACACTCTGTAGCATATAAGGATGTGGGCCCACATTAGGAAAATGGTCTTATAAAATCCTCCTTTCTTTTCACCACAATTCCTTCCCTAGCAATTGCTATTACAGTATTCTACATAAATAGCAATTAGAACTAATATTACCGATAAATAACTAGGACAGGACCTTGTTTTTTTATAATTTTTGCATACTACTGTTTTATAGTAGAGATTAACATTTTGACAATACAGTTTACATAGTCTATACAGCAGTTTTGATAGACTGTTTTTATTATTTTTACAAAGCCATAAATAGACATGTGAGCGGAGACAAAACCAAAAGCTCTGCAATTTGTAAGTTCCTTTCAGCTGAACTAAATCAACATCTTTGCCAAGGAACAGTAAACAACAGACTCTTGTAAGCTGTGGAAGTTATCTTAAGGTACTTCAGAGTAAAAAATCAATTTCAATGATACAGACAACATGTAACTTACCATGCTTCTCAACTTCTTTCCAAGATTTCACTCATGCAGGAGTCTAAAGAACCCATAGAGTTCACAGACACAAGCCGGCCTGATGACGAACTTGATGTTCAGGAAGAGGTATGCACTTCAGAACTGAACGTGTCTATCCCTTTTCCCATCTCATTGAGTCATGCTGTGAGAGGATGGCTCTCAACAGTTACCTTCTCCATAAATAAATACCCTCTCTGGATACCTGGATGTCAGAGCTGAGTGAAGGAAGGAAGATTTTGCTGAGAGGGTAGTAGATTATATCTGCATAAACATCTCCTCCTCTCTGCCACTTTAGGACTACTTTTGCCTTACACAGGCTTATAAATAGATCTAAACACAAGTTAGGTGCCTAAAAGAAGACTCGATAAGGTTTGAGGCACCAAGAGTCCAAAATGATGATCAACATCCCACTCTCATTCCCCCTTTTAGCACAGGAGACACCTTCTTGCACAATCTGCTCATTTTACAGAAGTTAATTTCTCCATACTTTCTCTGAGTTTTTAGTTAGCACATACACAAATGTGTTATTTTTCTGGGTGGTGTATACTCAGAACTAACCACGGCCTGTTTCTCTCCACCTTTTACAACCACTTCTGCAGGCTATGCGCAGACTTGCTTCATGAAGATGGACTGCTGGTACTGTCCTCCTTGTGAACTTGTAGCAATATTTATGCACCAATACTATATAAGCATTTTCTGCAGTGAAACGAATCTTTGCACTTGAAGAAAACCCTGATTGTTTGTCTGAATGATACAGATCTCTGTAACTCCAAATTTTAGCTAACATTGTCCTGGAAATATTCTGGACCTCGATTCAGCAAGCACTTTCCAATATGATACATTTTAAGAAAAATCAGAAGACTATTATGAAAGATGTACTCAGTTTTGGGACTAGTCAGGCAGAAGATGCACTGCACCTCTACTATTGCATGCAGGATGAAAAGCTGCTTTGTGGTCTGCCCAGGAGAGTCAGAGACCAGAATCTTTGGATGGCAAGCCTTTTGTTCAGTATTTGTACAATGCCTTGCAAAAGGACAGGAGGTTTAGCTGGCCAAGGCTTTGAATTCTAGAATATTAGTGTGAGAATATGTGCTGACAAGTCCTGAAAAATATATCACAATCATTTTTTCCAAGCCATTCCTGAAATTGCTGCAGGTTGTTAGATCACTGAAACAGGTGACAGGTGAAACAGTCACATAAAGAGAAAACAGCACTGAACTACTATAAAACTTAAACAGGATAAGTTTCAAAAGACCCTTGGATATGGACTTATTAGTTCTGTATTAATCCCATTGTGGCAAACCATGCACTACTACTTATGATCATCCCTGAAATGAAGTACACACAGATTATTTTGGCTCAGTAACATAACCTTCATCAAGGGGCAGATCATTACAAAAATTAAGGAGAACCTTAGTGCCCAAGTACTTAATAGAATCTGTAGAACAGGCTGCTACTGAGTGCAAGCAAACAAGTCAGAATGTGACCTAGTATAGAGGTTTATGGGTCTTTTAAATGGAATATAGGAGTATTTTTTCTTTAATGAATAGTTATATTTTTTATATAGCAGATTTCTTTCTTTTAATATTCTACATCAAACTGCTGCTGTTCCTTTACATTTTAAAGTCCATAATGCACAAGTGCAATACTTTACAAAAGATAAAGGATTTGATCTGTAAAACTTTAATTCATACTTCAGGATTACATGAAATAGATATGCAGGAAATTAATGTTCCTAATTTTCTGAAGAAGAACTGTATTTTGATGGAAAACAGACTGCTACCTTAAATTTTTTAGCACTACAATATTTTTTAATGGAAAAAACCACTGCATGATGAGGAAAATGATAAAAACAAAAGTATAAGAAATGTCCAGGTATAAAATGCCTTTAAGTTTAGCAATATATGCTAATTAACTTCAGGATCTTCACATATTTAAGTCTCCTTATTTGATTACATCAGAGACATTTGTGTACATAACACTGCACAGAGAAGATTTCTGCTGCAAGTTAACATTAGTGGAAAATCTCAGGAATAAAGCAAAGCACTAAATAAAATATTCTGTCCTAAGGACCTGAGTGAACTCCATCAAAATCAGTGAAAAAACAAACAAACTGTAAACTTCAGTCAGTTGGGCAGTATCTTACAAAGTAGGTAACAGCAACACACTGACACTTTATTCTCTAATTAAGGCAAAAAAATTCAGCCTTCACAAAGTCAGTGAAGTTTCTCATTTCAAATGCAATACAGGCTTGAACTTTGTGATGCTGGTGCTGCAGTCCAAGCCAGCAAAATGCAGGACTGTATTCACAATGGGCATAGGCCATTTATGTCAGATGGGCAACTCCACTAGCTGAGAATGAGGCAAATCAGACGAACATGCATCTCTTCAGATGGTACTAATAATTTCTATTTACATTAATGTTTCAGCCCAGGCTGTGATTTGACAATTCACTTTTAGCACTACCTGTCCTACTCCTGTCCCATTTTTCAGCCTCACACAGGAGGGTGGCACTTCTGCCCACCTTACTGAGCTGAAGTTCCTTTTAGGCTACGGCCCCAGCTTCTATAAACCTGACTACAAGGAGCTGTTGCCAGTGCACAAGGCCAGTGACAGAAGGACAAGGCCAGTGACATGTTTCTCAGAAGCTGTACTGCTTTTCTAAAAAGGATGTATATTTTATGTAAAAAGTAAAATTTTCCACATAGGACTGGTCGGTGAGCTTTCAGCTAATTGTTATGCAGGACATGTACTATGGAAAAGATAGTTAAAAAATGGTAGCAGTGATTTTTTTTTTTCCCAAGGGAACATCTGCACTGTGAAGTTTGAGTATAGATTCTTACTTGACAGACATGTGGGCTTGTATTATTTTTCGAACTTTCTCTATTCTTGTCTGTACAGATATTTAAAAAGCAATTAAATATTCAACAGTCTTCCAGTTCCTTTCCAAATAGGACATTTCAGTTGTGATTGTGATAAAGTATGATGAAATACACTTATCTGTGGCCTGCATAGTTCTTCCAGGCATGGGTATGTCTGCTCCTAATTTAATTGGTACAAAATATTCAACTTTTTCTGAAAAACAGCATTTCACACAAGACCTACAGTGACATAGAAGGGTAAGAGGTAAAATGCTGAATTGCATTCAAATGCCTTTCTCAGTGGGTCACAGGGTATGTGCTTAATTTTCTATGTATCCATCAAAATGAAGGATACCAAAATAATGGATTCTGCAGTGAAGCTAAAATTCTCTACAGTTTTGTACTAATTCAAACATCCATAATGCAACTAGGTGTGCTTATCCTTTTCCAGGTGGATGAAGAAGTGGTATTTTTATATGCATTTTGAGTATTACTGTTCTGTCTTTGCATGTCAGGTGTTAAATTTGGAGATGTATTTTAATTTTTTTATTCTTTTAAAAAGCTGCATTTGAAAAGTAATTATATCCATTAACTAGAAAATAAAGTTGTGCATACTGAAAAAAACGCTCCTTTCATCTGCATGTTTGGGGGTTTCTTGTTTGGTTTTGTGTTTGAGTCTTCTTGCGAATTCTTATTATCAAGAGACAAAAGCATATGATTGAGGGGATCAGTGTCATTCTTCCCTTAGTTTTGTGTTTTGAGGAACAAATATAAAAGGGAAAACCTGTTCTCTCTGCCTTGTGGGGTTGAGACAAGAAATGATAAACTTAAATGGCAGCTTTTAAATGCTAGGGCTGTAAAGACAGTGAGAGACATTGTAGGGCCACAAAATCCCATTCCAGGAGGCTTTTAGTGAGACAATCACCAATCTGAAGCGCATGGAGTAGTTACTCTAGTGTAGGGTTGTGGAAGGACTGCTTGAGGCCATTTTCTACTCCTAACCTATGATTTAGTTGTATTTGTTTCCTTTATTCTATGTGATGGGGAAGCAATCCATAAAGGCAGTATCCCAGAGTTACATGGAATTACAAAATGCCAAGTTTATGGAAATTACATTAAGTTCTCTCCTGAGCTAGTGAGCTTTTTTGCTATGAAGCTTTAGAATGCTCTGGAGGTTCACTGCTCCATCATTTCCACCGCCCAGCTGTCAGGAATGTGCCGTTTCCATGCTGGCACTTCAGGCTGACCACGAGCACCGAGGGCGGGATGCGGCGTCAGAGCCGCCCGGTGTGTTTGGGGCCGCACTGCAAACGCGGGCGAGGCCGCCGGGGCTCCCGCACCGAGACACCCCTCTCAGGCTGTAACGTCATCCTTCCCCAAGGGCCCACAGGGTCGCGCCTCCTACTCCCAACCAGTCACGGTGCTGCCTCGCCGCGGCCCCGGGGGTGTGTAAGGCGGCCCCGCCGAACCCGGGCCGTGCCACTGACCGTCCGTGTCCAGCCCGCCCCACTGACCCTGTGCCGGGCCATCCCACACACCCCCGTGCTCAGGCCATCCCACAGCCCCCCGTCACCGGGCCATCCAACTGACCCGGTCCCCAGGACATCCCACACCCCCGTGCCGGGCTATCCCACACCCCACTCCACGGTTATCCCACACCCCCGTGCCGGGCTATCCCACA
>JAWWEV010000043.1:13306190-13355150 GCA_035583235.1 Hafferia zeledoni
CCGCTGCCCGCGGCGCCCCCGTGGCGGGCGGAGCGGCGACTGCCCCGCCGGGAGCGCCCCGAGCCCGCGGGCTGCGCTGCCCCGCCGGGGGCCCGGCCCGGCCTGGCTCGGCCTGGCTCGGCCGCACCGCAGCCGGGGCCGCTCGGCGGTGGCGCAGCAGAGCTCGCTTGCCCCGAGCCCACCATGTGTGTGCTGGTTCCCAAGTTGTGGCCTGAGAGAAAACCCTCGTGTGCTTGAGTTTGGTTTCGTGGCCGTCGCTCCTTCGGTAGTGCGGTGCGGGGAGAGGGGGACGTCGGCTTTTTGCTGGGGTGTTTTGGAGGTTTCCTTCCCTTTCCTTAGCAAAGATTGCATTATAGATCTGTATGTGTGAGGTATCGGACCTATATTTATGGATTTTAATAAAGCTTGAAATGCAAAAATAAAACGTAACTTGATGAAAGTGGCGTTTGAGGAGGCATCGCCTGTTAATTAGATCTTTTCTAAGTAGTCCTAACAATTTTGGTATATGTTTGTTGTATTTCTTGTCTGGTTGTAATCATGCTAGTTATGCTTTGCAGACTGGAATTTATTGTCCTTCCATGAAACAGGAATGACTAATAGACTTGCTAGTTTGGATTAACTGAGTGGCTAACTCATGGAAATATTCCTGGCTGGCAAGGGTATGTGCAAGAAAAGTGTCAGACTTAATTGTTTCCCTTTGGCACTTCAGTGGACTGAATAATACACAAGTTTGGAAATTTTAAAATTTAGTTGTTGCTGTTTGCAAGTGGCCTGAGGTTCTGCAGGGGCTTTTCCTGGTTTATGGTGTTGTGGTTTTGTGTATTCTGGTAGAAAGCAGAACTTTCCAACAGGTGGAAGACAGAGAGCTTTAGCTCTGATGTCGGGGTCCAGCAGTGCCCAGGGAAGCCCCGCGTCACAGTTGGGTGTGCAGGTTCATCCACACAGCCTAAACAAGTGACAACTGGCCAGAAGTAAAAACAAGCTTTGTTGCTTTTGCCTTTTTGCATGTTGCCTTTTAGAGTGAAACTTGTCAACCACAGTGCTGAGAGGAATTTGATCTATCAGAGGAAGCTGAGGGCTTGTGTTTTTGGGGTAATGTGACTGTCAGGGCACAGGCCCAGCTTGGTACAAGTGTTTCTCAGCTTTGGCGGTAGCTGCTGAATAACCTTGAGCAATCCCTTTCTCCTTGTTTTTCCTTCTACTTGTTGTATTGTGTAGGATGGTTGTAGGCTTTGAGGGACAGCATTGTGCCCTAATCACTAATGGGCCCTAATTGCAGTGCCCCGGCGCTGCTGTGCTGCAGTCCCGGGGCTGCAGTGCCCTCCCCACGGAATGGCAGGGCTGGCACAGCCTGTGGCTCGCCCCTTCCAGGCTGAACCAAAATGGCAAAATGGCATTTTCAGTGAAAATCCAAGCGAGATGGGAAGATTTGTGAAGGATATAACTTTATTTTTGTATGAATGATGCTGTGCAGTGGTTTCAGGTAAACTCACTTGAGGCTGAGGGAGTTACACTTGCTTTGGTAGCAGTCCAGGTTGCAATTCCACTCTAGATTATCTCTTGGAGCCTGTACCTACTGATACATGTGTCAGGCTATTTCTTGTTTCCTTTGCCCTAGTACTCAGATTTAAATGTGGTTAAAGAGAATTCTGCACGTAGTGGGGAATAATTTCCAATATAAGAATGATACAGCTACACACTCCTAAGTACCAATATTTTTGTGAAACTTTATCATAAACTTCTAAGTGATATGTCAGGATGCTGAGTTAATATAGGAACTCGTTTCCTTTCTACTTTAATAAACAAATTTCTTAGATTGTATTAATTTTCTCATAAATTCTGTGTTATCAAGGTTGTACAAAGAATTGACTCTTCAGTGCTATTCACACTGTGAGAGGAGCTGTACAATTAATGTTTTTTCCTGTTGTGGAAAAATGACAGACTACCTAGGTTATTTAAATAGCTTTATTTTTAGAACTAGATTCCTAAAATCACAGCTGTTCCCAAGAAAGTTTTGTGACTTGACTTCTGGAAGAAATTGTATGTGAAGGCACTTATTTTCTATGTTGTATGAGTCTTAAGCAAGCTTTAAAAATTACTTTTCCTACAACTTTCTCTTAATATTTAGCCTCTTCAGAAACTATTAGATATCTGAAAAATTAGATTTTTTTTTTTACTTTCTTTCATAGACAATGATTTGCAAGGAACAAACAGTTCAGGATCATTGGGTGGTCTTGATGTCCGTAGAAGAATCCCTATAAAGCTTATTTCAAAGCAGACCAATAAAACCAAACCTGCACCTCGAACTCCAAGAAATATGAACAGGATGCCTTCGAAGACACAAGCTGGTGAGGAAGGTAAATGAATATAAATTTCCAGTACTACTAGGGAATTGTATTATTTTGTAGCATTGTTCAAGACTTTTTTAAGTCTTGGAGATTTAAAGTCCAGGGTTCTGTCCAAGTGTAAAACAAATTTCAAATTTCCAGGTACTGCTGCACTGTAGGGCTTAAATGGTGCCCATTTCTCAGACTGTCTTACTATTTTGACTCTGTTTCTGTACAATGGTCTCAGCAGATTGGAAGTTCTGTGCCATTATTTGATGATTTTTTGTACAAATGATCCATGCTGTTATTAGCAGCTGGTGTCAATTAGGAAAGTGTTGTGTTTGGCTCCTGTCTTTCTTCTCTTTCTCCTTTCCACAGAAGAATTTGATTATAACAAAGAGGAACGATACGAATGCAAAGGAGGTGAAATGTTTGGCAATCAGAGGAGATTTCCTGGACCCATCTTTTGGGACTATAAGGTAAAGTCATGGATGGGAAGTCATGAGTCTTTGCCTGTGTATCATACCAAGCTGTAGGTAGTTGTGGTAGATACTTTGTGTATTAAAAGTGTTTTCCATTATTTTTGACTGATTAAAAATACATCCTCTGCTTTCTCCTGTTGTGGTGTTCTTGCTTCCTTCTCATTTAATTCAGAAATAATGGTTTCGTTGATGATAATTGAAAAGAGAAGCTTTAGTGATGTTGAGGTTTGTTTTCCCATCCCCTTCTCTATCCTATCAGATAAACTTGCTGGGGGAAAAAGATGACACACCGGTCCATTTCTGTGATAAGTGTGGTTTGCCCATCAAAATGTATGGACGCATGGTAAGTGAAATTACCACTGGAAGATGCAGCTGTGGTTTCACTTCAGGTGAAATTAGGTTTTACTGTGTCTGTGTGAGGCTTCTGGAGGTTACTGAACAAACACCAGAATAGTACCAGGATGGAGCCAGGGGCCTTCATTGCTAAAGTATTTTTGTTCCACCTGTGTGACTGATTTTGCTTCACTCCCTGATTTAATAAAGTAAGCTTGAAAATGTTAACAAATCAGAACAGCATCACCAACAAAAAACCCTTCAAGTTCCATAGGTTTTGGTCTTAAACCGCTTAGGTTTAAAAATAAACATTCTATCTTAATTGAAGTTAGAAAACACTATTCACTTCTAAAAATCTCTGAGTTTAATTTAGATTTCTAAGTGTGATGTAACAGGCTTCAGGATCTGACTTAATTGCAGTTAATGCTCTTAAAACTTTCTGTCCTTGCCAGCAAGACAAGTGTAATCAGATTACTTATGCAGTTTCTGTGAATGTTCAGTGTTGGCATTTGTGCAAGACTCCAACTTTTACTGATGTTTTTGCCAACACTTGAAAAACCAAACCAGCGCTCCCCCAAAATATGCCAAACTAACATAAACTGTTCTAGAAGGTTTCTATGCAAATATGTTGTAAACTGTTAACCACCTTTATGGTTGTTCACTTTACAGAGGATTTAGTTACTTTTATTATTATAAACTGTGTGCTGGAGGGAGGAACTGTATTCTGCAAAATGACATAGATAGTCACATACAATGTCTTAACAGAGCAATTTTTTATCTCTAGATACCTTGCAAGCATGTTTTCTGCTATGACTGTGCTATACTACATGAGAAAAAGGGAGACAAGATGTGTCCAGGGTAAGTTCTCTCAAGATTTGTTAGTAAAGGCAATGTAGGAAAGTAACTTAAATGTGTTATTTCAGGCACTGTATTAATGTGGGTCTTATTTATGTACATTTAGTAGAGGCAGTAGAGTACTCTCTTTTCGTTCCTATCCCATCTTTGGGACTGTAAGAGTGTTTGGGTAGCAAGGGCTGTAAGAGTGTTTGGGTAGCAAGGGCTGTAAGAGTGTTTGGGTAGCAAGGGCTGTAAGAGTGTTTGGGTAGTAAGCTGTTACTGCTCTAATTTGAAAAGGAATAAACAGCAGTTTAATTTGCTTAGTGAGAGTGACCCTTGTTAATTCTTAATGCACAGAAGGAATTTGTGTGAGAGATGCTACTTGCAAAATTCTACCTAATGAAAGTTTTATGTTCTTAGTTATGTTTAGAGACTTAAAAACTAGATAAACTTCAAAATCAGTGAAAAGTGGGAGAACATTGTCAGTTCTAATTTGGCTAATTATGGCAAACTGGTTGACTTTAACAAGAAAAAAATGTATGTTGGGCTCTCTCTGATGACAATAACTAATGTTCTCCTTTGATTTAGTTGTAATGAACCCGTGCAGCGAATCGAGCAGTGTGTGCGAGGGTCTCTCTTCATGTGTAGCATTGTTCAAGGCTGCAAGAGAACTTACCTGTCACAGAGGGACTTACAGGCTCACATCAACCACCGTCATATGCGAGCTGGAAAGCCTGTTACTCGCCCTGCCATTGAGCCCGTGCATCCTCCTATTGCCCCACCGCCTGCCGAAATTCCTGAGCGTTTCATAATGCCCCCTGAGAAACATCACATGAGCCACATTCCGCCAAAGCAGCACATCATGATGCCACCACCTCCTCTACAGCATGTGCCACACGAGCATTACAACCAGCCCCACGAGGACATCCGTGCTCCTCCTGCAGAGCTGTCCATGGCTCCGCCACCGCCTCGCCCAGTCAGCCAGGACACCTTCCGCATTTCAACGAGGAAACACAGCAACTTAATAACTGTCCCTATTCAGGATGATTCAAATTCAGGTGCTCGAGAACCACCTCCACCAGCCCCAGCACCTGCTCACCACCACCCTGAGTACCAGGGCCAGCCGGTGGTATCGCACCCTCATCATATAATGCCTCCACAGCAGCACTATGCGCCGCCCCCGCCACCGCCCCCGCCCATCAGCCACCCGCTGCAGCACCCTCCCCAGGCAGCAGGCACACCTCACATGGTCTATAGCCAAGCTCCTCCGCCACCAATGACCTCTGCTCCTCCTCCAATAACCCCGCCGCCTGGACACATCATTGCCCAGATGCCGCCATACATGAACCATCCTCCTCCGGGACCTCCCCCTCCCCAGCATGGAGGCCCACCCGTAAATGTAAATGCCCCCCCTCCCCATCACTATAATCCTAACTCTTTGCCACAGTTCAGTGAAGATCAAGGAACTCTTAGCCCCCCCTTCACACAGCCTGGGGGAATGAGTCCAGGGATATGGCCAGCTCCAAGAGGGCCACCTCCACCTCCGAGGATGCAAGGGCCTCCTGCTCAGGCCCCTCTTCCTGGACCACACCACCCTGATCAAGCCAGATACAGACCCTATTACCAGTGATACAAGCAATTATATGAATAGAGAGTGCTATGAAGAGGATAAAACTATATACAGCAGCCTTTTAATTAATTGTTTTGAGGTTATTTTGTTGTGTTTTTTTTTTAAATACTGTCATTTTGACTGTAAGACATTTTGAGGTTTGAATCTTAAATGACTTTTAAGCCTTGGCCGTAGAACTCTGACTTCAAATATTCTGTAGTGCTAAAATAAGTGGCTTAGTAGACCACAGTTGCATTTTAACAGAACTTCCGTTGCTAGTGTGGCTAAATTGTCCTAAGATGATCACTTGTAATATTATTTCCTGGAGAAAATGAACATGTGTTGTACCATTCTGAATATTGGTTTTGTTAAATCCAGTGTTTTTGTTAACCTGTGTACAATAATTAAATTGAATTATGGTTGTAAACGTGGTGAGTTTTTATATGAAGTTAACACACACATAGTTCTGGGACACAATTCAACACTAATACTGTCTGAAGGAGCAGTGTAGTCAAATATTAAGGGAACTTTAATATTTCCACTACTACCATTTACCATTACTCATAATGAATTCAGGTTGTAGTGAATTCACAGCACTAGAAATCAAACATGCAGAGTTTTGCATTTACTGCATTTCAGCTTTTTAATTTTTTTTCCTTTATGCAGCAAGATTAATGCATCAAAGATACAGCTTTGGGCATGACATGAAGCCGTGTATTGTGGGGTTTTTGTTTGTTTGGCTTTTGGAGTTTGTTTTAAAGCTGTTTTAAAGTTTTGATTCAGAATATTCTGTTTACATGTAAACAATGGAGGTGAATTCAAACTATTGTATTTACCTATGGCTGTCAATTGTCTTGCCATGTCTGAGAAGCAGCTTAGGTAGAGAGGTGGTGTTTGCCCCTCTCACCTTATATAACTTCCCATTTGAATAATCTGAAAGAGTGGTCTGAAATCCCTTGTGTGAAATCTGCGCTTGTGGAGGCAAAAATGGCTCTGCCAGCATTATTTTCATTCATTAACTAACAAGAAACACATGAGCAACTTTTAAGGACCCCCATCTGTCACTGTTTACTGGGAGGAGGGAGACATAGGCACGTTTATGTTACAGCATATAACTTCATCTGGGAGGAAATGTGCATGTCTGATGAATGCTCTGATCTGCAAAGCCAGGCTCAGGCCTGCCATGCCTGTGTTCCAGGGACTCACTGCTGGGCCTGTGTCCAGGACACACGTGGGTTCCCGAGGGCTCTGCGTGGCAGGTGTTTGGCCAGGGTGGTGCATCCACTCACCTGTGTGTGCCTATTGGGAAAATCATACGTTCTGAAGTGAGCTCCTACCTGTCGATTGCTGCGAAGGAAGGCACCTCTTTCCATCATGCTGGTTTTTAGTCAGTCAGGTTGAATACTTCTGTTGTATATTAGTCTGTTTTGAAGCAGACGAAGGGTTCAAACTTTGCATTTCTGTGTCCAAAGCTGCTTCTCGAAGTTAACTGATAAAGTGCTTTTGCAAAAATGCTGAGGCAATTCAAGGGAAAACAGCAGGTTTTGCTCTATCAAAAAGCACAGAAGTTTAATGTATGCCAGTGTGGACAATGTGTGAGAATTTTTTTCTCTATAGTTGAGGCAAAGGTGACGTAAGCCATGTGGACAATGACACATCACCCAAAAAATCAGTGGGATCCCTCAAGTTGTTTAGTGACCATGGACCAAAAATCTTTGTGATAGAGGACTTAATTGAAAGTTCATCATATTCAGGCAGGACTTGGGCTTGGGTCAAATTTCTGTATCTTGCTTATAAGAGAAAGATCTAATTATGTTTTTTTAAACTATTAAGTCTTAAACATACTTGTGTAACCAAGGGCACTGTTAGTGTTCTCATATTTACAAAGTTTAAAAATGCCTTAATTGGTTGAAACCTTGTATTAACTGTCTTTTTAAATATTTTATAGGTTTGGGGTGTGTTTTGGCATGATTTTTTTCTTGGTTAGTTGGTTGGTGGTTTTTTGCAAAATACTTGGACATTTTAGTGTGAAGTTCCAAAAGTCATATATTGTTATTTAATTGTATAATTGACAGAAATGGTGAGATGTACTTGTGATTTCTTTGGATTCCTTCTTAAGTCGTAATGTAAGGCAAACATTTGACTTGAATATGTTTATTTTGAATAAATATCCCTCACTGATCTCCCTCCCAAGGCATTGCCAAGCAGATCTGACATTATGAAGGGAACTCTGACAACCTTTGAATTTGTCAGCCATTTTAAGTTCCTGTAACAGTGTCACATAAGGGAACAAGAAGGAGTTTGATGATGGCTTGTGTCCCCCAAGGAATGCAAGATGCACCAGCAGATGGCCTGAAAATATCTGTGCTTTAGATGCTTGTCTCCTTACCCTCTATCCTTGACTCCATCTATCACTGTGCTTGAAGGATTGCCTGCAGCCATGCATACTTTGCAATAAGCAGACTGTGTGAACATACACTTTCTGTTGGTGGTGGTTTTAATACTATTAACATAAAGATTGGTTCCCTAGATGTGACAATCGATATTTTTCATGACTTTTAAAAAAGAATATTTAAAAATGTGAATTATTTTTTTAAAATGTGATCCAAGAGAGTTAGAAGACCTTACTGGATGGTGTTTCTGCTGCTTTTCACTTCCTGCTCTCAAAGGAGTGTCAAATTCTGTTTGCTAAAAACTGAAGTGAATGTAATTCCACTATTTATTCCACATTAGAAATTGCACATGTAGCAAGGGGGAGAAGCTGTCTCCTGTGTGAAGTGAAGTCAGGTGTTCTCAAAAGTACATTTGTGGATATGCTTTCCCTGTGGATCAAGTCTAAACACACTTCTCTGTTCTTAAACTGTTTCATGCTCTGTAAAACTTGTGTCTGATTTTGTGGTGTTTGTGTGTGTTGCTGGGCTGCTGACAAAAGCAGGCACAGGTTCACAGAGAGGGTCCTCTCAAGCCTGGAAAACTAGAGGAGCACAGTGGACTGAGCTGCCACTTGATACTGAATGTATGGGAAATAAGTCTGAACACAGGGTCCAACACAGCAGAGAAATGTGCAAGGTTTGGATTCATTTTCATCCTGATTACATTTCTGAAGTAAATATCGGCATCATACAAGTTGTATTTCCCCTGGTTTTTATTTTGTAGTGTTAAAAACAATTCTCAGCAATTCATAAATCATCTTGATACAGTAATTGTGCCTTCACAATCCTGAGGTTTTTCACAATGTTCATGTATTTTATATTCACACTCATGATTCACTCTGATGGGTTTGTAAACTGAACTGGCTCCATTTGTTAGGGCAGTGTGAATGAATAATGTGAGAATAATGAAGTTTAAATCTCCTTTCAGTCTTGACTTAGCCATAAAACAAAAACTTTAGAAACTCTTCCTACTCTGAATTGGATCTCCTTATTCTGTTAAGTGTGGGGCATTAATTTGTCGGTGGGTTTTTTTCATGAGTGCAAGAGATTAAAATATTAAAAAGTGCAACATACATCCAGAAAGATGTGGGTGGAATAGCAGCAGGAAGCTGGGAAATTAGCAATTTTGATAATAGACTGCAAGTGATTCTCAAATGCCAGTAGGACTCATTGTAATGAGGAAGAGTGATAATGTCCAAGAGTTCCCTTCAATTTTATTTGTGAAAACCAATCCTTCAATGCAGCTCCAGGACAATTTATGGTGAATTATTTCCTGTACTAAATAAAATCACGTAAGTACTGATGATTGTTCTTCCACTTTTTCTCTGCCGTTTTGGATCAGGTAAACTTTCAGCTGTTTTCTTAGGAAGCAGAAGGGAGAAGGTGCATAAAGTGTGAGAAAATAAACTACATTCAGCACAGGGATGAGGATTAGAGAACTGTGAGTGACGTTTCAGTAAAGAAGGTACTTCTTTGTTAATAGAAATTCAGTTAGAAATTGAAAAAAAAAATTGATTGCATGTTACAATCTTCTCCATTGGGCCCACGAACTTGAATCAACAATTTTTTGTATCTCTATTTCACACAGGCAATCTCTTCAACTTGAAAAAGTGAAAACCAGGCTTGAGAATAGGCTTGAACATCACAGGGTCCGTGGCTTCTCTCTTTTCCATCCCTCTCACTGGCTGTAAAATGCCCATGATGGAGTTATGCAGCATCTGCACTGTGCTGAGGAGTGATAGGCTCAGGATATGTGATGAGGAATTAACACGATGCCTGTCAGCTTGCCAAAAAGACAGCAGGTATGAAATTTGCCTTTTAGCTTAATTCTTGAGTAAAATATTAAGAAGTCATATATGGTAGTGCTCCAGCTGAGCAGCTGCAGTGCCTGATGGAGGACATTTAGAAACCTAAAAACCTAGGTTTCTGAAGGTCCCTGTCTCAGGAATAAAGCAGGAAATCTGCATCTCCATAATACACCACAGCAAGAGGTCTGTTCTATAATCTGTGTGAAGGTAAACTGCCCAGAGGAAAGTTAGAGTAACAGAGAGTTGAATGCAGAAATAACCAGGACCTGGAGGGGAAATAAAGCATCAGAAATACAATGCTGCTGGTGTCAACATTGGAAAATAAGGAGTGAAGTGGTTTAAGAGGATGGCAAGTAGCTGGTAGGGACATGTGACATGGGAGTGCAAGGCTGTCTAAGCAAGGCTGTCTAGGTATCATGTCCTTTTAAGAAATGGTGAATAGTTTCAGAAGGGGGATTTGTCCTCTGAGGCACCATGCTGTGTCAGAAGAGTCATTAGTATTGGAATAAATTGTTCTGAGAAGGGTGATTTAGAAAAGAACATTTATCTTAAACCTGTCAACAAATCCCATGTGGTTCTGAAGTGCAACATGTGGCATTCCACCACATACAGCACTTCATATGTTGCTGACTTGTTTTGATAGGGATATTTGCCTGGGTCTTTAGAGGTGCTTGTGAGCACAGGACTGGAAAGAACAGCCTTAGTCAGACAGTTCAGATTAAACTGATATGATGTGTTATCATGATTTTCATAAATATGTTTAAGCCTCATCTTAAAAGCAGATTAGTGTTTTGCTCCTCTTGTTCTAACTGGAAAGGATGTTGCAGAATCATCTCACCATTGTAAAAATGAGGAACCATCTTCTATTATCTTGCTAATATTTAAGTTTGGCCAGTTTATTTTTTTTTTTCCCTCACAGGATAATATTATTTTTTATCTGGCATAGCTTTTCCTCTCTTTTAGGTTAAATCCCTGCATCTATTTCTCTTTTTGCCAGTCCTTAGATACAGACTCTCCATTCCAGTAAGATCTCATAGCAATTTTCCTCATTAATTGCAGTTTGGCATCATCCTTCTTGAACTGGAGAGCTCAGTCCTGAAGTTCAGAGTATTTGGAATGAAATCTCCTGTGAGCATTGCACAGTAGCATTAATACCTTGCTTGTTCTGCTGGAAAATCTGTTCTGATATAATCTGTGTTTTTTGGAAGACTGCATTAGAAAAGCAATTTAGCAATGTCCTGATTATATCTGTTTTCAGGTATTGCTGTGCTCATTGTCTGGCACATTACATGTGCTGTGTCCTGCTCGGAAGCACAGTGGGATTGTACCTCCCTCTGTCTGGTGTCTGCAGAGAGCTGCCTGTGCCATCTCTGTGATTGCCACCAAGAGCCACATCCCCCACACCGTGTCAGGCCCACGATCACCCACCACAGAACCACAGCTTGTTACTCATTGCAAATGCATGAGTGTGTTTTCTGAAAGCTGAACTTCTCTCCCCTCAGTTTTCAATCTCACCTTGTTCTTTCTATATTTAAAACCTTCTCACGTTAATATTGACTTACAGCTTGGTGTCATTAGCAGAATTCATCATATAACAGCAGTTTAAAAAAAAAAAGATGAAAATATTTAAGAGATTAGTGCTCCCTCCATTTTGGTGTTTCTCTTTCAAAGCTCCTAGTTGTCACCTCCTCTTTAGCATAATCTACTTTTGCCTTTTGGTGCATTTAGTAATCCGTTCTTCTGCAATGATAATAAAAATGGCCCTCTTGTGGCAGGGCATGGAAGGCTTTGCTCAGATTCAGAGATGTGATGTTTATGTCATTTCCCTTTGGAAGGTTATTTTTCTAGATAAAGGTACCAGTTGAACATGGTATATGTGCAGGTACCCTTTATACAAACAAGTGCCATTTCTCCCCACTTATTTCTGTCTGGTTTTCATCAAATTTTATTTTTAAGACCTGCATACTATGGGATACAAACTGTGCTTCTGGTTTATCCAGAACACTTTCTCCTTCCCTTCAGCCCTTCACATCAAGTCCAAATGCACAGTTCTGGTCACCCCAGCTTGATTGCAAGTTAAAACTAGGTTTAAAAACCAAAAACTTAAGTGTTTTCAGACAGCTGTTTTTTTAAGACTCCAGAGATTGTTCTATTTCCCTCTAGGCTGAAGATTTTTATACCTCCAGCACTTGTTATGCAAAATTAAAGGTTCTGTCACTTTGAGGGTTGGGTTTTTCCCTCTGCAAGTTGTGATGTAATTCATCCTCAAGCCTTAGACTTCCAGTTGGAGTTCATTGATGGCAGTCGTGCAGACTGGGTTGTGCAGAGTATCAGAGCAACTCTTAAAGCTGAAGTTCTCTGTGCATCTGTGCACAGAGCTGGGCAGTCCAGCCTGGCACAGCACCCACAGCTCCTCCGAGCCCTGTTCTGTGGGCAGCACCTCTGTGCCCATACTGGGTCTCACTGCCCATGCGCTGCCCCGGCAGTGTATTGACAAACACAACCAGGCACACAGAGTTACTGCAGTCACTACGTGTGGATGTTCACTATAAATGCATCCTCCTGGGTGCACTTGCACCGGCCCAATGCAAATCAATGAATCGTGTTTGCATCTGAACATCCTGTGTCTTTCTTGAGCAATCTTCATGTTTTACAGCAGATACATTAGTCACTATGTACACTATGCACGCTGTGCTCATGGTACTGAGCTGAGAACAAGTTCAATAATTCAGTCTACTAAATATCTTACAAACTATCAAGAAAACTTTATACAAGTTATATACAAGTTGAAGATAAAATACCAGCCCCAACTATTAGTCTATGTTATAAAACACAAGATTTCAAATATTAATATGTTCTTTAGTAACTGTACAGGTTGTTTAAAAACTATGCTATGAAATAAGAAAATCTGTAGGATTTTAGCTTCCATATATGTACATAAATACATTTATATATATACAGAGACACATAAACACTAACAAGCCTATTCTAAAACTTGGAACATAACCAAGTGTAGTAAATCCTTCTTAAGGTATTTTAAAGTATCCTTCTGTCTTTGTGCTCATCGTGGCATCCACATTCTTCTTCTGTGACATTGTATTGCTGGAGAATATTATATTTAGGAAAGGAAATCTAAAATTTTGTTTCTGTTGGAATCTGTAGGAAATAAAAGGAAACAAATTTCACCTTTTGAAAGAAATAGCCAGGGTAAGTTGCCTCTGGTGAATGATACATAAGAGTCTGCTTCTCTAAAGCATTTAGGTGGGAAGACTGTGATCTGAGATTTTCTCCTCATGGGGTTGCTCTGTGCTGGATACTGCCCTTCTCTTGAAGACTGTGATGAAAGGCTGCATGCATCCCTTTCTTATCCCTGTCTCCAGACTACCCTTCTCCCTGGGAAATTTGGATAAAGTGGACTAACGTTGACTTCTGTGCCACAAGGGCATTCTGTCAGTGAGCCTGGGGAGCTGTGCTGGACAGTCCAGGAGAGCAGGTGAGACAGCCTGTGAGATGGCCTTTGCCTGCTTTCCCTCTGCAGCCTCTCCATGCACACAGCACGGCTGCTGAGCCGAGCCCTGGGCCTCCTGCTGCCAGAAGACTTTGCCTTAAGTCAAATCCCATCAATAAGCTGTCTGGGTGCTTTCTGCCCTGGGCTGACGTAAGAACTCAGGGATGAAGATGCTTTTGTCATCTGACCTAGCCGTTCCCCTGAGCAGCTCTTTGGGCTGGGTTTCTATGCCTGGAGTGCCATAGACAGAGCCTTACTGTGCACTCCCGGCTGCGCAGTCCATTCCTGGGGATGATGATGTAGTCGCTGCTTCTACTGTTCTCCTGCAATGAACACAAGAAATTGTGGGTTAGGAAATCAATTACTCCTTTTTTTCTGTTTTTCCTTTTTCACATTTAAATGCTTTTTAAATCTTTAGGAGCTGATCTAATGCCTGAGAAGTTGATCTAGAAGGAAGGAAGCTCTCACTTGTCAGGCCTTTATGACTCCTGCCAGGTCTCTGGGTCAGTGCAGAAGGGCTGGGCCAGTTTGGCTATGTGGAATTAGACAGTTTCCAGGTGAGCAGCATTCTGGATCTGGTACATCTAAACAGATTTAAGGTATGCAGGATCCTTTCTTGCTCTTAAGAACACTCCCAGAAAGACCATCACCAAATTTGGCTGTATTAATTTATCTGCACTAATTTAGCACTCCTTTTGAAGGTAGGCAGTGCTGGAAAACCTACATGCAGCTTAAACTCTGCCTTGAAGGAGCCACTGCAGTGAATGGAGCCGTCCCTGCTGGATGGGTGATGACAGGACTGCCAGTGGGTGGGCTGGGATTCACCCACGCTGCTCTTCCCAAGGAGGTGACTTCAGGTGAAGTCTGTCACCAGACCAGTCATCAGTGGGAGTTATTCACTCCTTTCACTAGTGGTTTGCCATGCACATGGAGCAGGGGCCACTCTTTGCTCTCCAAATTTATTGGTGACCAGCTGAGTTTTAGTCATTAACTTTTTTTCAGTATAGAGACAGTGTAGTGCACGTGGCTAGCTATGCAGGACACTGCTGAGTGCTGGGCGGTACTGGAAAGACACTAAAATAATGAAAGCTGAAAACTGTAGTGTTACCTCAGTGTGCTTTAATTTTGGGGAGCTGGCTGAGTCCTTCTTCAGCAAAATGTATAAAACTGCATCATGAATGGTGAGGAAAAACATGGATGGCTTAATCTCCTCATCAAAAAATGCACTTCTTTCCAGTTTGTCCAGGAGGCCCTCTGTGAGGGAACAAAATCAAAGCACAGAGTGATTTTCAGGCCTTAAAAAGGAAGAAATAGTGCATCCTGAGCACTCCCCCCGAGTGAACATGGGAATTGTTTTATTTGTTAGAGCTGATGGTTTCCTCATTATGGATGTGAAGAGGATGGAACATCAATACCCATCAGTAGTGCCCTGCTCAATGCCAGGCAGGAGGGAATTTGAGCCCCTTTGCTTATTTAATGCCCAACCCAATTGTGCCAATTGTGGGTCTTGCAGCCCAGAGCTGCGATGGCCATGAGTAAAATGAGCCTTTTGGGGACAGCATGGGAAGGATGACACCTCTGCTCAGCTGGATCTGTTTGCCATCCAAGACTGGAAGGTAAAGCTGGGGTGAGCCCCACAGCCGTGCTCAGTGGTCAGCAGGGGAGGCAGAGGGGTGAGGCAAAAGGCAAGGACTCACCGTGTGACCCAGCAATGTAAATGTCGATGTCAAGCCGGACAAACTCTTTCAAAGTCTGTCAAACCAGAAGGAGGCCCCAGTTAGATACTGCTATTTTTGCACTATGATAACAACCACTATGGTGATTAGCCACAGCAAATGTACAAAGCACTTTAAGGTGTTTAAGATCTACTATGGTTAGTGGCTTTGAACTCAAACTCTGCTGCACCCAGAGGTGGGACAGTCTCTTCATGTGGCTGCAGATGGGGCTGGCCAATCCTTTTGGAAAGGGGCAGTAATTGAAAATGTTTAGCTCACAGAGAGAAAAGGGATCTTTCACAAGTTGTATGACTTTATTGTACCAACCTAATACATGATGAAGTTGGTTTTTTTTAAAAAAGACTTCAATATCTTCTGGGGAGATTTTTAGAACTGGGAATTTGAGTGGCACTACAGTTCCCACAGACACGGTGGGTCTTTAGTTCCTTTGGAAATAGATTTACACACCCCATGTGTCTCTAGACAGTTAACTGTAGCTGTTGCTGTTTGAAAATGTTATGTCTTTTCCCTTGTTCATGATCATCTGGGGAAGCAAGTGCAGGAGCAGAAATTGAACTCCAGTGTTCCAACTCTCAGCTGGGTGTTTAAAGACATATTTCATATATACATTTCTGTCAAAGCTTCAAAAAATCTTAACAAGTGAAAAAAGGGTGTCACAGACAACACTTTAATTCCAAGACTATTTATATTGATTATTTAAACCATATCCTAAACATTTTCTGTGCAAAATGTATGTTAAAATTCACATAAACTCAAACGTTGCCACTGACCTTCCAGTTTATATAGGAATGTCCTTAAAAAGCAGGCTATATACACAGTAGAGAATCATAGAATTGCCTGGGCTGGAAGGGATCTGAGAGATATCACCTAGTTCCAACTCCCCTGACACGGGCAGAGACATTTCCCGCTTGACAAGGTTGCTCCAAAATTCCATCCAATCTGGCCTTGAATGCTTCCAGGAATGGGGCATTCACAGCTTCTCTGGGGAACCTGTTCCAGTACCTCATCACCCTCACAGTAAAGAATTTCTTCTTAATATCTAAACTAGACCTCCCCTCTTTCAGTTTAAAGACATTGCCCCTTGTCCTATCACTGCATGCCCTTGTAAGAAGTCGTTGTCCAAGCTTTTTTATAAGCCGCCTTTAAGTATGGAGAGGCCATATACCAAGATCTCCTCATAGCTTTCCCTTCTCTAGGCTGAACAAGCCCAACTTGCTCATCCTGTCCTCATAGGAAAGATGGTCCAGCCCTCTGATCCTTTTCATGGCTCTCCTCTAGACTTATTCTAATATGTTCCTGTCTTTCCTGTGCTGGGGACAGCACATGCACAGGGTACTACAGGTGGGGTCTCATGAGAGTAGAATAGAAGGGAAGAATCATCTCTCTTGACCTGCTGGTCACACTTCTTTTGATGCAGCCCAAGATACGATTGACTTTCTGGCCTATGAGAACACATTGTTGGGTCATGTTCAGTATTTCATCCACCAGTATCCCCATCTCCTTCTCTGCAGGGCTGCTCTCAATCCATTTATTCCCCAGCCTGTATTGGTACTGGGGTTTGCCCTGATCGACTTGCAGCACCTTGCACTTGGTCTTGTTGAACTTCACAAGTTTTGCATGGACCCATTCCTCAAACCTGTCCAGGTCCCTCTGAACACCATCCCTTCCCTCATGCATATCCCTCAAAAGTAACTGCATTCATAAGTTTTTCTTTCATATGATAACAGTTTGTCTTGTGAATTATGAGTACCTTTTTGAGGACTGTCATGGCAGAAAAGTCAAGGAAGGACACTGATGAGAAATCCAGAATGATGCTGTGGATGTTGACCTGGGGCACGGTGATGCCAGGCGGGAGGTCAGTGCCCCAATTGATCTGAATGGGCAGGTCTGTCATGTTGGTGGGCTGGTCCAGCTCCTCTATTTGGTTGTTGTCTAACTCTTCATCTGACTCATATGTATGGTTAGCCATGCAAATCAAGCCTTTCTGTGTTGACAGAGAAAAGTGTCATAATTAATACTCTTTTTTTAAGAGCCAGCCAGGATAGTGGTGCTTCTTACACAAAGGCAAGGGCGGTGGCAGTGCAAAGCTGGTGTTCCCATAAGAGGGAGCAGGACTCAGCTGCACTGGGCACTAGAAAAAGATCTGTCTCTCCCTTGCCTGGAGAGGTCTGGAAGTCTTTTAATGATGGCTTTCTATTGTTCCCTGAAGTCAATTGTCAGATACACTTTAATTCAGTAATTTTGGAACAAGTCAACAAAAAGCACACAGGATTTGGACTGGGACAAAACTGGCTTTATCCTACCATTAGTGCAGCATGATCTTCACCTCTGTGGGATCTGATCCTGCCATTTGCTGCCAAACAAAGCTCTAGTAGACACATACAAGCTCTGTCCATGGTAAATCTGTAGGTCTCTAACTGTGATGGCAATTGAAAATCTTATTTTTCAAATGTGTTTAGGTCATGAAGTGAAAACTTGGGGAGTAGCATATCTAATTAGGAGAGCAGGCTATGAGGTACTTCTCAGCCATGTAAAGCCAGGGAGCTGGTTGCTTAACTCCCCCTCCCTGGGGTGGAGTTGCCTTACATACGGGTGTCACTTGCAGCTCTCCTTTCTTCAGCATCTTCCTAATCTTCCTCAGAGCTTTATTGCGCTTCCTCAGGACTCTCAGAGGGTTGAAGCCAACCTGCAAAATAACACTTTGAATAACTAAAAGAAGCAGCATCTCAGTGGCAGTGGGATAGGAACAATGCATCTTACATGCCTCATGTTTCCAGTTGTGATGAGCGTCATTTGAACTTGATGTTGCCTATCACTTTTCTTAGTTGGAAAGATGTCTACAGTGCTACAAACCAGACAGGCCTATCTGTGCTCCCTTTAGGACACCAGCCTGGACAGCATTATAGCAGTGACAGTGCTGTAGCATAGGCCAGTAACTCCAGTGGGCTGGCACAGAGCTGGCATGTCCTACTCACATCGCTGTGAGATGGAGACCCAGGCAATCCAGACTAGAGAGCTCACAGGCTCTATCTGCTCTGTGCCACCTGACCACAAGGTAGATCATTCACACATTGCTCTTCCTGAAGAAGAAACCCAAATTTGATGATGTTGGATGCATATGTCTCTTGAACCTGCTAGCTGCTTCTAACAAACTAAGGTGGCAGATAAATTAGGCTAATAAGGGTTATGAAGACACTAGATTCCTGCAAGTCTTCTGCCTCATCCATCTAGTCGGTAGAGAGGAGTTAGAAGCACCAGTATTCGTACAGAGATTAGTGTGAGCATTGTGGTTATGTTTTGGGGCAAGATGAGTAAACTAGGCTTTATTGGGCATAAATAATAAAAAGTAAAATAAAATTATTTCCCTTTATATTATCTGTGTTTGCACTACTTTCTTGCAAAGAACTTAAAATATGTATTGTTAAGGTGTAAGCATGTGTATGTGTATATGTAAGTATATGTATGCTATAAACATTATTATGGCACAAGTTCAGCATGGGTCAGGCTGTCCTCACCTTTGAGCTGCAGACCAACTACCTGTATAGTAATTATTGGGACATTGTATTCACTTTAATGTGCTGTGCAACTCATATATCGTGACTGAGAGCCCCAGACACTTACAGCAGTGATGAGTTTCTCTCTGAAGAACTCAATATTAGCAAAGAAGATTGGAGAGGCGCATCTGAAAATCTTCACTCCCTCTGGCTCATAGATCTGGACAACGAAGCAGAAGTGTCAGTGACAACGTATGTTATAGAAACACAAGGCAGCAGATGATGAAAACAACAAGATGCTTCTTACATCAGTGTAATCCTTCCTGTTTCTGTAGATGTTACTTCTCCCAACATTAGCCAAAACAGTGCAGCTTGGACTGTGAACAACAATACACACAAAATTATTAGTGTCCTATATCAAAACTTGGAGGATGGGAAGGATCAAATAAAACAATCTCAGCTGCAGTGGCAGACTGAAGCACATCCCCATATCCAAGGGTTTATGCCGTAAATTTCTTTTGCATATGTGGTTGCTGGGCAGACTGAGGCACAGGGCTGTTGGCCTTCTCTGTAGAGGGAGTTAATTTATAACAGGAGGCTCTGAGATATCGTCACATCCAACAAGTACTCACATCTGGGAGCGGATCACCACCGTCAGCAGCTGGAATGCCACAGCTGTTGCTAGTCCAATGTCCAGGCCAAGAAAGATGGCAGCTAAGAAAGTCACCACCCATATAATCTGTAACAAGAATGTGGATGGCAATGGTTATGAGTCTGTCAAGGACCTGGGTCGTGAGCTCAGGGTGGGAGCAGCAACAAATCTCAGATCTGATCCAGGGTGTCCATCTGCTTTGCTGATGGCTTTTGTCTTGTAAAATGGGGCCCAAATCACCAACACCTGGGAGCGTTTCTAGGACGACCTTTTCTAGACCACAAAGGCCCAGAATGATAGGGGTGTAGCTCTTCAATAGATGGTTTACTAAATGCTCAATAAAAACCCAGCAGAAAGGCAAGGTTACAAGTAAATCAGGGTCCTGTAAAGCTGAGAGTTGTAAATGTGCAAATGTCAGTGCTGTGAATGTACATAACTGATAAATGACTAGGTAATACTGAGTAAATTTTAGCCACAGAGCTCAAAGCGTTTTCTTTTCTGTTTGATAGCTGGGAAAACTGAGGCCTGGAACCATTTGTGGTGACAAGAAACTGGCACATGAGAAAGGCAAGAGCCTAAATTTTCTGAATGTTAGATGTAACCAATCCTGCCCTCCAGCCACGAGATTTACCATCTGGAGTAAACCCTTCAAGTTATGGTTATCATTTGCTTTTTGTTGCGTCTCTTCCATATAACGTGTTGTGTGAGTGTGAGAAAGTGTCCCTGAGTGCATGGTCAGTGCAGTGGGTATTCAGGCATTTTCTGTTATTTAGGCATTTTCTGTAACTGCCTTCTATATTTGACTTTGTATAATGCACTATTTTAATAGATTTTGATGAAATGGATGAAAATAAAGTTAAGAGAGAAAATCAACTCAAAATAGGTGGGACAAAATGGAGAACATAAGCAAGGAGTACACCAGTAAAGAAGGCATCCCACTATTGTACTTTCTGTTTTGTGAAGTAAGACAGATATATATATAAAAAAGATAACCTGTAAGAAAATTTGCATAATAGATTACTTTTTCAGAGCACTTTACTTGTGATGATGCTGCTGCTTGTGAGACTCAACTTACACAGTCACACTTGTCCTTTCTCCATAGGATGCCGACTTCCTTGAACTGCATGAGCATTCCTTTCAAGTTGCCAAGAGCCAAAGATGCAAGGACTGACTGTTAAAAAGACCAAAACACATGCTGAATGTTTAAGCAAGCAGAGAAAATGTTGAACATTAGGAATTAAAAGATCATACCAATAGGCCCAAAGTGCAGCTGAAAGGTCAGGGAGCTGCTCTGGGTGAATCACAGATGCTGGAACCTCCCAGGCTGTGGGGCAGGGCAGGTGTCTGATTTGAGGCTGCAAATCCCACTTATTTTTGGCACCTGAAAGCTGGTGCTGTGGTGTTTGGTGTTTGAGTGTTTGTGTTCTCTTTGAAGGACCAGATGTAGTGGTCCTCTCTGGCATGTTGGGGGAAGAAGAACCAAGCTTTTCAAACCCCTGCTTCGCTCCCATTGAAGTCTATGAACACTCACAGTGACTCCTAAGGCAGACCTGCCCTTGGCAAGCAGGAGGAAGCACTAAGTGAAACCAGTGAATACCTTCTGTAATGGTGCCAGAAGAAACCCAATGGCCAAGATCACAACCAAGACGATGACAGATGAGACAATACCAGCAATCTGCATGAGAGAACAATTTCTCCATGAGTGCCTGCAGGCATTATGAACAGCTAGGTAAAAAGAGCTGTGTTTCACTAGACACCATCCTGATTTGTTGTCTTTTATACCTGTGTTTTGCCTCCTGTGCTCTCCTGCACACCTGATCTTGACAGAGCAGTGCTGGAGGCAAATCCTTTGAATGATCCACCAACTATATTACCCAGACCAAAAGCAATTAGTTCCTGAAATAAAACCAAAAAAGATTGTTCTTAAAAACTGGTTCATGACAATTATTTACAAGGTAAAGGATTCCTAAAATTACTTATTTCCCATAGGTAAATGCACTATATTGACCTCTGTGTTATTTGCCTACCTGGTTGCCATGTATTGGATAGTCATGCTTGATGGAATATACTTTGGCCACAGAGAAGGCTACTGCAAACCCAACAATAGCGATGGAAAAGCCATCACCAATGCAGTTCTGGAGGATGCCTACATCAGGTGCAACAGGTGCTTGAAACCTGAAAGACAAAAAAAACTCCTCTCATAAAGGATATGCCCAAGGAGCCAAACTGCCAACCGAGAGAGCAAGGCAGTGATCAAACTTGTACTGAGCACTTTGGAGAGATGTGACACAGAGCTGTGGGTCTGAACCCTATAAAACTTGGGGGAATCTTTAATCAGGACAGGGACTCTGCTTATCTGCCATCAGCTCAGTTTGTGTTTCAGCATGTTCTTATTTATTTGGCCAGTTCCAGTCACAGCCTATTTCATCTGAGGTGCACACACAGTTCTTCCTTCTAGGTACACATGGATATAGGATCTTGCATGAGGCAATTTGCACATGGAAAGTTTTACTTAATTGCAACTGAAAAAATATCCCTGTATGATTCACTGAGGGTCTTTAGACAGTAAAACAAATATTTACAATATCAGGTAATACTGACTAGTCTCTCAGGCTATCTATCTCCTAGAAACTTTAGCTTTACCATTTTCTGCTGTTTTGATCAGTCTTTTGCTAGGGAGAATGCCAGGTCTTCTCCTAGGGAGAATTCACCTCTGGGCTTCATTTTTTTTTCCCCTTTTTTTTTTTTTCAATGAACTGAAATCTGAAGAAAGGAGACTCTTGAGCAGAAATAGCTGTTCCTCCACAAACTTCATCTACTAACACCCCTGAGGCTACAGAGAGCACTGCTGTCCTAGTAAATGTCTTCCTCACTCTTGTTAACTTAACACATGCCTATTAATTCTTTATGCAAAGATTCCGGCATAGCCAGATGTACTTTATATATAGATACATTCTCATTCTCTGGAAGTGGATATATACTCTGTATGTGGATATACTCCTGGAGGAGCAGACATTGAGGTCTCTGGAGGATAATGGTGCCTGAGGAGATGCTGGTGGCCAGTCACAGGACCAGGCAGGAGACCTGTGCAGTGTCCTGATGGCTTCCCAGGGCTTGCGGTGGTGCTGAATTGTGCAAGTACTTTGAGGGAAACTGAGGGGTTCTGGAGTGAGCAGCCCAATAAAAAGGGGCAAATGTCAACCTCCTGCTCAACAGCTGTCTTAGAAAGTGAAAGACATAATTAATTCATGTCTTGGTGTATTCCTTGATGACTAGAAGATGAGTAACTTTTATGTATTGAAAGTGTATCATATTGTTGTGAGAAAAATGTTTATTTACCTACTGATAGAAGATGAAGCAGAAAATTTTAATCAGAAACTGCTGAACTGATTTAACACTGCCAAACTAGAGAGAACATTTTGATCCACTGGTGAATTGTAAGTGAATCACTTACCCTTCCTCTAGTTTTCCCACGACAGCTACATTAAATTTTTCTTCAAAGTTAACAAAGTGGGAAACCAGTGCTGCTAAGACTGTCTGAAAGACAATAAACCACACCTCCATTAGATACATTCAAGCAAGAGTGTGAACAAACTATTAAAAACCATTACCTTCCCTATCCCACACACCCTCCAGCCTCATCACTAGTGGCAGAATTATGCCCTAAGTCTGTACATCCCTTTGCTGTTCAGATGTCATTCCTGAGTGACCTTACAGGTCTATGTTCAAAAATCACACAGATTATTAAGGAATATTTTATTAATAGCAGAGATCTACCCACCCAATAAGGCAGGTATGTTCTAACAAGGTGCTGTAATGACTGTGAGAAAACAAGTACTACTTGAGTCTATACAACATCCTGCAGGGTTTAAGGAGCTTCCCCCACCCCTCTGTTGCTCGGAGTGGGCAAAACCTTCTGCTGGAAGGCTAAATAATTTTGTGCTTGGCCATGGATGGCTGGCACTTCAGTGGCTGCTTGCAAGTGTGGTGCAGAGGTGCCCCAGCTGTGAGACTTGTCCAAGTGAAAAATTCATGGTTTGTAACACCACAGGTATTTTCATTTAAGAACTGTAAAGCAGAGGTAAAACATCTCACAATAGCTCACGAACACTGTCAATTTTTCCTTATAGGTTAAATGATATTGCATCATTTAATGGAGAACAAGAGAAGAAATAATTAAAATGCTGCTTCCCATGTTGTAACATGGAGCAATTGCAAAATCAAAGGGAAGTGACTCACCACGAGGAGTTCGATTGGGATGGGAGTTGGTAACTTTTCTTTGTATCGATCGTTCATTTCTTTCACCACAAACACGATAAGCAAGACCAGCAGGGATGTGACAAGGTCAGCAATGTTTGTCTCTGTAATCTGGCTGAAAAGGCTCTCCAGAGTCTGAAGAATCAGGAAGAAATACACAGTGCTTTAGAAACAGCAGGACCCTGGCACAGTAGCACTATCCCTTCCACAAGTGCCTTTGTCTGAATTGCTCTAAGGAGGATGATGGTTGGGATTTATTCCCTGTGGCATGATGTGAACTGCAAGCCCCTGTGAATGTAGGTGCCTCGGCCAAATGATGAAAGCATCTGCAAAAGACCCTTTCCACTGGCTTGTGACCCTCCCCTCCTCACTCTCCCCTGAGGGAAGGTTGGAGCAACACACACATGTGTAATAGAAAATGTGAGCATTGCAGAGCAGGGGTCTCTCTCCTTTCCTCCTTTCCTGTCCTTCTCTTTCCTCCTTTCTCATCCCAGATCCCTCACAGAGTCATATGCAAATTAAATACATACCACATCAGTCCAGTAAAAATGAATTATTAAGGGCTTAACACAGAGTTGAGTGCTTAATTGAAATATGCCAACACACAACAGTAAATACTATCTAATTAGCCCAATGGGGTGTAATTTGGTGCTTGGTAATAAATTTAAAGATTGGTCAAATACTAATAATACCTCTCTCTTATTTTCCTCTTGTGTTTCCTCCTGCTTGGTTGTTTTTATGCTGAGTTCTCTTATTACTGCCTTGTGATACACAGTCAGAAATACATCACAGATACATCAATAACATTAGCCAATAATAAACACTTAGCACTTACATAGATGATGCCAAATGGTTTATTAAATCCAGGGACAGGGAGCTGAAACATGAATTTCAGCTGGGAGACCACAACATGGATAGCTGCAGCAGTCGTGAAACCACTGATTAATGACTGTGATAGATAAATAACGATGAATCCAAACTGGAAAATTCCCAGAAGTAACTGAAATGCAAAATAAGCATACGTCAGTGGGATTCATTTGTGTTTTTAAGCAATCTCTGCAATAAAGTGAACCATATTTAATGGAAGCAAAGATTTCACCTAATCCCATCCATCCAGAGACTGAGGAATATACTGTCACCAGACTGGCACCAAAAAGTTGAGATGTAGCAACTAGGAAGAGTAACTGCTAGAGCAGTTAAAACCCATTCTTTTTATTTTACAGCTAAAATAAACCTCCTTAGCTTTAGGGTTTTCCGTACATATATTTTCACATCATACCAGTGTTTCACAAAGCACAAATAAATTGTTAGGAAGTGGAGAACTGTAGGAATTCTTTATTAGGAGATAAGGATTAATTTGGGGGGGTTTAAAAGACAAGCCCAAGTATTTTCCTATTGTGAGGCAGAGCTTTTATTCCTCTTGGTGGATCTGCATCACTCATTTTACTTTCATGGCTACTTTTTCCCCATCCAGCAGGTTGGTTTTGCTGCAGGTGTAGGTTACAGCTGTGTGGGCTGTAGCCTCAGGTCTCTGCAAAACCAAGGAACAGTTGTCTCCTAATCAGTGAGCTGAGGTCAGTTACACAGGAAGGGGGAGAGAATTATTTTTGTGACTACAACAGCAGAAACCAAAGAGGAAGGTCAGCCCACCATCCATCTATTCATATGAGGTGCATATAGACATGCATGGATACACACACATGCATTTACCAACCTGAAAAACCCCAGAAAGAAAGGTTACAGATGCAGCCACCATCACCCTTTCTTCATTTATTGCCGAGATATTTGTGGAATTGCCATTTCCAGTGCTGTCATCGGGGACCAGCCTGGTGACGACTCCTCCCACCATCAGGCTCAGGACAGGGAAGGGACCTGAGCAGCACAAGGCACTCATTAAGAGATCTGAAGGGGCAGCATGTACTTCTTCACCAGTGAGGAAGGTGTGCCTGCACTTACCCACTGAGATATGTCTGGATGTGCCAAAGATAAAATAGACCAGCACAGGGAAAAATGCCGCATAGAGTCCATAACCAGGGGGAACATTCACCAGCAAAGCAAAGGCAAGACCTGTAAAGACAGGGGCCCAGGGAAGATGATGTGTGTCCCAGGCTGCAACCAGCAGTGCCCTGGCACCTGGCCTGGCAGGCTGTGTCAGGGCACATGTTTCCTGAAGGTACCTTGCAGCACAGCCACGAGCCCCGTGTTGATGCCAGAGACAATGTCACTCAGGATCCACTCCCTGAAGCGGTACGCTGGCAGCCAGGAGACGATAGGAAACAAACCCAAAGCTGCTTTTTTGATCCTTTGTGGGGAGCAGCTGTACAGGCACAAGAGGACAGAATTCTGTCAGTGGACAGCTCAGCTGAGTTGCAACCTGTTTTCTCAGGGAAAACAAAGAGAAAATGATTCAGGTTCTGGCTGCCAGAGGACAAAATCTTACCCAGACAGACCTTGGATCAACCTGCGTTGCCAGCTATGTTTCAAGACAGACTCAGTGACCTTTGGAGGTACTTTCCAACCAAAATTCTCATAGCATAGTTTGGGTTGGAATTGACCTTTGAATGTCATCAAGTTCAAACCCCAGGGATGCCACCCACTAGGTCAGGTTGCTCAGAGCCTCACCCAACCTGATCTTGAACATTTCCAGGGATGGGGCATCCACCGCCTCTCTGGGCAACTTGTACCAGTGCCTCACCACCCTCATAATTAAAATTTTCTTCTTTATATCCAGTCCAAATCTACCCTCTTAGTTTAAAACCATCACCCCTTGTTCTGCAACAACAGGCCTTGGTGAAAAGTCTGTGCACATCTTTCTTACAAGCTCCCTTTAAGCAGTAAAGTCACTCCAGAGTCTGTGCTGCCAAGTGCCCAGAAAAAGCAAAGCTACCTTAGATACAACTGTAGGAAGACTTTTAAGGGTAATAGCAGCTAAAATTCATGAGAAAACTCTGACATTGAATTTAGTTAAATGAATTTTCATTTGCTATGTTGACATCTGAGATGGATTTTGTCAGGATGGAGTTCATGCTGTCCAAGAACAGGTTAGACTCTTTCTTAGATCCATATTTAAAGGAAGAAAAATCTCCTTACCGAAAATAGAGTTTCAGGTGATCCCAAAAGGTTTTATGGTATCTGTGCAATTTCTCATGCTCTTCATTGAACGCATTCTCCGAGTACACAGGTCTGGCTACAACATAGTGATTGCCCACAGGCTCAACCATTTCTCCTGAAATGTCAGGCAAGGATGGCGACTTGTGTGTGCTTTTCTCTGGCCTAGGCAGTTAAAAACCTGAAATGAAGGACAGGGTTATGTCCTTATGTACTCTGGGGTGGGTTGCTGTAGCATAGCTGAGTGAACTCCAAACTGAGCGTTACCACCTTTGAAGATCAAAAGAGGGATTGTTGAGACACCCACTTCACTCTGCCAAGGTGATCTCCTACCCTGCTCCTCCTCCTGCTTCAGAGCAGCATTTCATTGGAGCGTGAAGTATTTCTTTCTAAAGATGCAGCCAAAAAGTGGAGATGGTTTTTGAGTTAATTTATCTCTGAGCCAACCATCTACAACCAAGAACTTCCTCCCTCAACAGAGATTAATTTCCTAAAGAACAAACAGATCCCAAGCAGTTTCTTTTTGTGGCACTGCTAGGAGGGTTGGAAGCTCAGTGAAACCCACTGACACATGAGGGGAAAGGCAGAACCAAGGCAGGGCTCAGCCATCCTCTCTTGGTTTCAGAGAGAGGGGGGAATCTTTTGGCTTGGATCTGTGTGCCAAGATCAGGCTCAGTAGTAAAAAAGCACAGTATTGCTGCTTGTGAAGTTATTTGTAATATTTATTTCCACAGGCTGTCTGGATTGCTTCTCCTCTGTTTCATGTTCACAAACAGTTGTTCCAGTATCTCACCTAAATACTATTTTCTGCCTTATCCCAGCCCACAGTTCCATGTTTGTGCTGAATAGAAACTGTCCTCAGTCACTCCAGCAATGACCCCTGGAGCCTGTATTATACAAGAGAAGATTCAAGATTCATTTGAATCAATACTACTGGTTACTTTGCAGCAATTGATGTCATCACTGTGCTACCCACTGTGCTGTTACATTTCTCTCTATGCCTCACATTCTTCCCACACCAAATCACCTCAACAAATGCACTACCTAAAAACATTTCTCTCAATGGAAGCCACCATTAAATATTTAATACAGTACTAGTTCTAAACAGAAGCTCTGTAATTTACTCTGTGTAGCTACTGTTGGACTAGATGATCATTGTAGGACCCTTCCAACTGGAACTAATCTGTTCTATTGTGTTCTATTTTCTTTTGACTCAGAGATGAAGATGTCCTGTAGGAAGCAAAAAGTCTTTTGTGACTCCCCTAGTGCAAATGCTCCTTGGTACCTTGGTGCTTGCTGGTGTCTCGTGACAGATGCTCAGCTAACACCAGTTCCTTGCCCAGGTCTATCACCTGACTCTCACTGAAATACCCTGTGGTATTTCTGATTCAGACTGGCACGCACTCAATATTTGGAGACACCACAGGACAGGTTTTAATGTAGCATAAAGAAATTTGTATAGTTTTGAACAGAGGAAAAGCTTTTAATCTATGACAATTTTGGCACTAAAATGTGAACCCCATCCTGAAACTTTGCTACTGACTTAATTTAAGTGATTTTGTTTTAGTTTCCTTGTTGTTCATTCTGGGAAAATTCATGGATATGTGTAGAAGTCCAAATAATGCCAGATGTATTTCTTAGATATGCTGGGTTTGTTGGCATACTATTTTTTTCAAGACAGATTCACCATTTTGGCAATAGGTTGAACATTTTTACTGTTTGTTTTAACACAGAAAATTTGATCTGTAAGATTTCCAAAACCTAGCAGGTTCAAAATCCAAGCCCATTCAAGACACTGATCTAAAGTCAGTTAAAATCATACTCTGATCCTGTAATTGTACACTACTGTCCCTCCCTCTGTTGTGATCAGAGCTTCAGACCTCAGGCTGATAAAATTTCAAGGAAAAAATTGCTTAATTTAGTTCATTCTCTGATAAATCTTGGTTACTTGGATTTGCAGGAAGCAGTTTTATCTATTAAAGATTTTAAAGTTGCTCTGTTTCCTGGTCTGTGTATCTGCCTTTTAGACTTCATGTCACTCAGAGCAACACTACTGAGAGTCCTATGGACTAGTTTTGTTATTACATTGTAGGGCACAAGATGTACTACTTGTACCCTTTGAAATGCTCATAAGCCATAAAACCAGAAGAAGTGTGTGGGTGACTTTCATTTCAGGCTTTCCTCAGTGCTGCAGCTGCTGTAGTTTTTTGTGAATATTTCAGTTGTCCCTCTGCCCCTTGCCCAGCCATTCTTCTTTCCTCAGGCCAAATTTACTGCCCCAGTCCCAGGGAACACACAACATTCTTCCTCACAACTCTGTGAATCTCCTTTGCTTTATTAGTGCTGGTCTTATTGAAGGTGTGTTTTGCTTGCTTTTTTAACCTCCTGATTGGAACTCCAATTCATGAGCTCTCTTCCAGGTGAGCTTTGGGTTGATTGCTTAGAGCTTCAGGAGGAGCCTCAGCCCAAGGGTCTTGTCAAGATGACCCCTGCAAGCACGAGCCTGTGTTACAGACTGCAGTGCTACATAGCGTTGGACAGTGACAGTGAAGTACCGGGACTGTCACAGCACCCGGTACTAACCAAGGCTGACCCTGCTGAGCATCCCTGATGGGATCAGATGGCAGGGAGGCTTTAACTGCCAGAGCCTCACCTAAAAAATCCCCTGCGCAGGCTGGAAGGGCACACCTACGTGGGGAGAGCCCTTCCCAAATCTTCATTCATGAAGTTTGGCCATACATACGTAGATAGAGTTACTCAAGTTAAGTTTAAGCCTGAGTACCTGAAGTGGGGTGGAACCAGTTTCCTGGCAGGAAAATCAGACCATGTGGAACAGCCTCTTGCTGCAGCACATAGATGATCACTGCTGCCAGTCACCCTCACTAGCTGAGCTTTTGGTGCCTCATTCCCTCTTCCACGGGCCCTGTTGGCAGCTGTCAGCTTCCACGGCTGCAGCCAGTCCTGCCTTCCTCTTGCTTGCTCCCATTTTCTTCCCATATATATTCAGAAAGAAAGGATGCCCTCAGCACAGGGATGTTTTTTTCAGCTGTTGACAAAGTTACTTATTTTATGTGTTTTAAAGAAAATAAGGGCATTGTGAAAAGGGCCAGCATGGTGAAGGCAAACATCCTCCACAAATCCCCTGAAAGAGAGTTTCTGTACTCCACAAACTCACACTGCCAGTCCAGATGTGAGTCATTTTATTGAAAGGATTAACAAAGGGAGACTTTTTTCTATTTATTAATTTGTCCTAAATATTGACTAAGAAGTACACAAAAATCTGGTAACTTTAATGGAATAATTAAATATTAACACGCTCCATCTCACTTGTTCAATCTCTGTATACCCACTCAAAAATTCTACTTCTCTGCAATACAAACATTTGAAAAATACAAAGAAATTCCACAAGGGAAACTTTTACATTTCACAAGAAATACAACACATGACTAAAAGCATTTCATTTATAAGTATTACTTCACATACCCCATGCCTAGAATGACAAGTTAAAATTGTACCTGTTATGTCTTCCAGGAAGCTCTTCAGAAGACACCACACCAAGATTTCAAGAATAAAGATATCCTGGAAATTTTCAGAGGTAGTGCAGGTATCTTGTGCTGTTCTTCATTTCGGAACCTCCCTAAATACTGGCAGCATTTTAATAACTAACTTCAGTTAACTTTTACAAGAAAAGGAAGATTTCACTGTGGCCTTGACCATTGAGCTTATCCTTAGGAGGGATGATAAGAGCAATTTCTTGAAGTTCTCTGTAATATTGCTTAACTTTGTTTGGTGAACTGTTTCTGATTGGTCTGCAGAGACTCATATGGGAAAATAACAATGAATAAGAAGGACTGTCTGTTGCTGTGCTGTGCATCTGCCAGGTTTCTGTTGAGCCGAGATGGGAAGTAGCGGCCAGGGCTCAGCTTTGGTACTCTTCATTTCTGAAAAAGCACAAGTCATTGATGAGGGAGGTGGCTGTGGGGATGCCAGGTCTGAGCAAAGCATGCCTCCCTCAGCCTTCCTCTGAAGTGTCTTTAATGGTCCCTGAACTGTCTTTCCAGAAGCAATTCCTGAATTCTCAGATCATTGCCAATAACAGCCTGTGACTTGGTGGAGCTGACAGCTGTGGCACCCCATGACAAACAGCGGAAGGCACAGGCCACGTGTGTGGCCAAGAGCTGGGGCATGAACATGATGTGGGTGAATTGGACTGTCCCTCCACTGTCCACAGAGGAGGATCATCCTCCCTAGGACAAAGTGAGCCTTTGTAAACATTTCACTGAGATACCTAAAACCACATAAGGAGATACCCAAAATAGCATTTTGAAGCCTGAGCTACAACTTCAGTTGCAGGTGCCTGTGTTCAGGAGAGCAGTGAACCTTCAGTGCTGAGATGCTGAGGACACCATAGCATTAAAGTTCCCTGATGAAAACTGTCCTTACAACCCTTTCCTCAGCTCATGCTGCCACACTGCACCTTGAAGTGCTTCAGTTGGTGCTACCCATGTTATCAGCAAGACTATGGTCTGCCAGGCTCCTTAGGTCACTCCTCTGCCCTGGAAATCAGAGCTGGACTTAGCCTTTCGTGGTTTGAAATCACAGACCCTGACTCTGAAGAAATCTGAAAGGGTGGGCACTCTTTGTGCTCTGGAGGGTCACTCACACACATGGGTCTAGGAGGAGAAGAGGCAGGAGGAGCCTGGGATTCTGCTCTCAGATGGTTTGCCTGTATTTTGATCAATTATTAGACTAAGAAATAATGAGGCAAGCAGGGCCCCCATATCCAATGGGGGTCAGAAGGTGGGAGCTGTTAGACCATTCAGTCAGGATTTCTTTCTTGTGTTTTAGGCCATAGCTCCGAGTTCCGAGAGTCTTTATAGACTTCAGGTGCTTTTGAAAGTTGAAGGTACACTTCTAACCAAGACCATAAACTCCTCCAGTCAGTAAAGATTGCAGGTCTCTTCCTAAACTATTGAGAGTTCCTTCTCTGTGACAGCAAGCCCCTGGTTTTGGTGACTGCTGTCAGGCTTAAGGGATTTACTGCAGTTTGTGAAACAGACACAGTAACTAATTTAACCATTAAAATAGCAAATATTTAAAAAGATGTAGAGACCACAAAAAAACATAAAACAACTTAAACAGCTTTTGGCTTCCCTCCTCAAAGTGGTGTGTTCATAGATGTTCTTTCAAACTTCTAATTCTATGTATTCAGGGTATGTCACAAGAAGCTGCAACATAAAACAGTAGAGCAGCTCTTTAAGGACTAGGTTTGAATGCAGGAGGGACTCTTGGTTCTAAGGAATTCAGTAAAGTCTTGTCTTTGGTTTCATTGTGTCCACCTGTAAGTGCTTTGCTCTTGGATTATTTCCACTAATTCACTGAAGCAATAAGGCTCTGTGTGGAGTGACAAAAGGAATAAACACTTTAGCCTTTCTGTTTGCAGCAGTAAAGTTAAGAACATGATTTTCCCTTTATAGTGCAGCAGAGGTTTCATGCACAAGGGTCATATGGGAGGCCGGGTGCCCCTGTCCCACACTGCAGATGTTCAGCTGTGCAAACCCCTTATGTCTTTATACCTGCTATTCAAACACCAGCTAAACTCTAACCAACTGGGAAAGCAGGGCCTTTTCTGACAAGGCAGAGCAGCAGAAGAGGAAACAAATTTCTGATTGTTCTGTCTCTCGGGAAGCTTCATTAATATAGAGAGTTCAGAGATATAACTCAGTCACAGCCTGATCCTTTGCCAAGTCTCAAGCACTTTTTGCTTTCCTTTGTTTTCATGGAAGCTGAAAACCAACAACAGCTCTTGAAAGCCACTTGCTGAGCTGAATTCTGAAGGGCTTCATGTGTGTTGTCTCTCACCCCAGCCATGGTGAAGAGGGAAAAACAAGTCAGTGGAGGGACATAAAGCAGTGTGTAAATTGAGGGGCTTACCAGTGTAGAAAGAAGCTATTTTTTCATGGAAAAAGAAGAAAACAGTTCTGCCACTGATGCATTTTACTTGCCTTGTGAAGAGCTCCACGTCTTTCTTTAGAGTTAAATAAACACCAGTATTGATACTGGGAGATTAGCTGGCTGAGAATGTGGATAACAGCGTCAGTCCAACCGGATTTCTAGTGTTTCCCAATGTTTTCCCTCCCCAAGGCTTCTGTTCTCATCCACAACTTTCTGGCAACATCCTCTCCTCTGCTGGTCACCCTGCTGACAGGTTCTGCCCAAAACCTTGAAGCAAAAGATTGCTCACAATACCACCTGCTGTAATGCTAGAAATGCAAAACACCCCAAACTCAGGATTTTCTAACCCTTTCAAAAATGGGCAGCTTAGTGGGTAAAAGAAATACATTTTGCTCAGTACTAAATGTGGCAGCCAGTTTGGGGATGCATTTCTGATGGGTGTCAGCTCCTCTGTTCTGTTTTGGGGGAAGGACAGGGATCACAGCCTGCAAATGGCATCCTCAGGAAGATTTGATTTCACCACTGGGGACATCCAAAAAAGAAATAGAAAACTGGTTGGCCCTGAGAGGCCTTCATGGAAAGCAGAGGTGTCTCTTGTACTCATAGACTGAGGACACTGATGCCAGAAGGAAGGATAATGCCATTTCACTTCCAGCTGCTTCTACTCTCTAGTACCTTGGGGTTTTTTACAGCAAGTTTCTCTTTCTAGCATCCTGGAGCCCAATTCAAATCAGTCATGTTACTGGGTCAAATTCAGTGGTGATGCACAAAATGGGGCGAGGATGAGTAAGTTTAGTTAAGAAGAAAGTTTCAGGCAATCAACATTAGACTGGAAGGAGCTGTGAGGTTTGGTTGGAAGAGATCAGTTCCATTAACAATGATATTTCTGGATTGCTCAGATTTATTGAGTCTTTCAGAAAAAGAGAGTCTGAATTTTGCTTAGTGACTCAGGAAAAGCTGAAAATGATCACTTCTTTTTATAGAGCACACAAATAAGCAGGAGCACCCACTACAATTACCACAGTATATGGTGCAAAGGAGCTGAGAGTTCCAGTGAAAGGACTGGTGTCGTATTCACATCCCTCTCACTTTTTATTCACACTTCTTTTATTGCACTTAGGTAATTTAATTCCCTTTTTTAATGGACTTTAGCGTTATTGTGCCCTGAAAGCCAGCAATTGTGGCCTGGATAATAGGTGTTTATAGGATGGCATTACCCCATAAAGAAGAGCACAAACACAAAATCCTGCACATTGTGTTGCAGAACAGGGAGAGTTTTGACACCCTGCTCTGCCAACATTAAAAATGGTGATCCACTATTCCAGACGAAAGTGTCATATTTTTATCTGATGTTAACTTTACTTTCTCTATTAAGAATTTTCCATAGTTTCCTTAAGGCATAAATAGTTACTATGTTTCCATTTAAAGCTGCATGCCTCCTTTAATTTCATGAAGCAAATTAATTTCTTAAGCAATCTTTCATCTCAGAGACAACCACCTAGATTAGACTTGTGGACTCAGCATTTACCTGCACTTCTACATTGCTGAATCTGGCAATACATTGAGACAGGACCAGGCTGGGAATCACAGCAATGGGAGGATGCACAATCACAGAGCCCTGAGGAGCTTCTCCTGCTGGAGATGGTGAGTCAGGGAGTCTGCAGTGTCACAGCCAGACGTGTTCTGTCCTTTGGTACAGATACTGCTACATGTGCATGGAGTTATGTTTAACAGACAGTAATGAGTGTTCAGATATCTGAAAATAAAGAAGAGACACAGATAGCCTTGTTTGTGCTCTGCTGGAATGGGAGGCTCTCCACCCTGAGGTCCTGCCTACTGTCTCCAAGGACGCCTGCCCCAGGAATGCTTTTGGGACCCTCATTTGCAAGAGGCTTTCAGCCATATGAGTGTAAAAGCATCCTATGATCCACCAGGCTAAAGGAGAAGCATTGCAGGTGTCCTGTCCACCTCAGGCTTGCATACAGTGTCTGTGTATATTCCTCCTCCAGGCACACCTGGGCTCTGGGAAGCCCAGGGTGCCGGATGCCTGTGGCTTTCACAACTGCCCTTTCCTGATGAAACTGTGCAGGTCTGTGGTGTGGTTAACATGGTAATGTGGTGCCAGCCCCAGGGAAAGCTGTGGTGTTCCCACTGGGTTTCCTTAGATGTCTTTCCCTTCTGGCCAGCAGGAGCAGATAGCAGAGGGAGGACCAGTTCATTGCTCATGTGTTGGATGGGACCTGACACTGGAGCCTCTGTCCAGCACTGCAGAGCCAGAAAAGCCCTATTCTCCCACCCCTCAGCACTGCTGGACAATTTGTGCATCAGTCCTTCCCCAAGCCATACCTTTGTCCAGTTTGTGCCTCCACAGAGGACCAAGATAATGACCTTGGAGACCACAACAGTGGTTACCTGAATTCCAATTAATCCCCAAACAGTTCTATTAAATAGGAACAAAGTCAAACCATCATGAAAGTGAAAAGAAAACCAAACTGATTATCAATGCCCAAAGCACTGCCTGGCAGAATATGGCAAGGAACTCCTAAGAATGGGTGCCAGCACCATATTTCCCAGGGAAGCCCTGGTCACCGTTCCAAACTTCCTCTTTGAAGTTCAGCTGAGCACATTTTATTTGCTTACCCACTTTGAAAAAAACTTAAAATAAACTGTTAGAATAACCTAAACAAATAATGTATTTCTATTTAGCTGGTGAAACATCTGAATATATTCAAACAAGAAGTCAGAGCCAGATCCTTGTAACGATTTCTGTTTGTGCTCCAGGTCTCCCTGTGTGATGTATCTTTGCAGATAGCAGTGCAATAAAATACTGCACTATCTCCAGATACTTTAGACTGTGCCATTCCCTAAACTGTGTGAATTATTTCAGGAGTTTCCTCAGGTAACAGTGACATGGAAAAATGTATTTCCCAATATTTCACCAGGCCTCTTATCAGTTCTTGCGTTCATATCAGCGTCAGCTTGTTTTGCAAGATTGTGCAAAATGAAACGCTCTGGGGTTTTGCTCATGGAGCAACATTGCTGTGCTCATCTAGCAGAGAGATTCACCTAACTGCAGGCTCCACAGTTTGACAGTGCTGGGGTCTACAATCCCCCACATCATCGCCAAGTATTGGGTCCAGAGCCATCCAGGTGTGTACAGCCCCTCTGAAATCACACCTGGATTTGGGAATTTTAACCTTAACTCGCTTTTGTTACCAGACTGCTCTTCCCCTGGAATTGCACAAATGAAGTAGTAACAGGATATAGAGAACTTTGTCTTTTGTGTTTACATCAGGATAGTTTCAGATTATTTAAGGAGCCTTTTCTGAATATTTTGGTAATCCTTAAGAGAGGGAATTCCAGTTCCTACATGACAATGATGTGTCACTGAAATTCTTTGAAATTTTTGTTATTTTTCAACTTACTGTTAACATACTTTACTTCTTCCATTTGTGGTCTCATAAACATTTCCAAACAGATCTCCCAAGAATACATTGAAATCCAGCAAAGTCTGCTTTTCTTACTTGTGTCACAGAGATCCTTTGAAGTAAAGCAGTAGGTTCAAAGTCCACCAACTGAAGACCAGTGTTCAGATTAATTTTTTAGATTAGTGCTAGCAAACTTTCACTTCTTTAAATTTTGTTTCTCTATATCATATAGATACCACATACTTTAGTAAATATTAAAATATATTGAACAGTAAATATCTTTTTAAGATATTATTATAATAAATACAAGTAGAGTAAACTAAAGATAATATTCAAGAATTGAGTTCAGTCGCAAGCAGAAATTAAACATAATTCTGTTATTCCCTCTCATCCTTAATCTACAAATGAGATCTCTCTCATGGTATTGAAAAGCTGCATAGTACCCTTTGTTGCATTCACACCCCGAGTCTCCTTTCTGTCTGGTTCTTTGCAGACTGACACAGGAAAATGATGAAAACTTTATGCAGATCAGCAGGTGGCCTGACCTGGCATGCTGTCTGCTCAGGAGAAGGCAGAAGTAGGAAAGTGTTCATATATAATATAATGCCAGCTGTAGCACTCCTTATTAGCACTGCTTATTTTAGGAAGTTTACAAGAATGCTGAGACATCCAGAAAAAAACAAACCAAACCAAACTAACCAACCAAACAAACCCCCAAAGCCCCCAACAAAGCAAACAACCACAAAATGGAACATTTGAAAGAATTTTCATGTGTCACTTGTTGAAGCAAAAAGCAGCAGCAATGTCTGTGTTCTGTGCTCACAGTACCAGCTCCTGGGCTCACCCACAGCATCTCTCATTCCGACCAGCCCTGACTTCTGGTTTTTTCTTGCCCCACGCAATGCTTGTAGGTGGTACTTTGGCCTCTGCTTGTACAAGGAGAAGCCTCAGTGTTCATGATGCTTAGCTGTGACTTGCATATAGCCTATGGTTTCAGTCTATTTATTATTTTTGTAGCTGTTTTTTTCAGTAACTAGAGAGGGTTATTTGCTTCTTGTGCCAAATCTAAAGGAAAAGTGGCCACCCAGGGCTGTAATCAGGCCCACAGCTGTCTCTGGAACCCCAAAGGGACACCACTGCAGTTCCTATCTGCAACATTATTGATAAAAAGGACTGCACTTCCTCCAGCTGGTATAAAAGCACACAAAGACACAAATCCCCAAGGCAGCTGTGCAAGCCATTTTGCAACTAGTGGGCAGTAACAGCGAAGGGAGAACCCTCCAGTGCTGGGGTGTTGGCACTCCCTTTAGCAGCAGCCTCTGGGGAACAGATCCTGGCACAGCACCCACTGCCAGGGCTGGGGCTCCCCTTCACTCCTCAAGAGGCTGCTTCAGGTTGTAATCAAGCCAGATCAAACAAGCTAAAAATACTGTGACTAATCAGTTTAGGATGAAGGCCATGTCAGAAAAGATAGCTGCTGCAGGAAATGAGCTTCTTTCTCAATAGCTGGCATCACTCCCAGTGAATCACCAACAGGGCTCCAAGCACTGGGCTACAGGAATGAAACAAAAAAGTCCTTTGGGTGAAAATAAAAAGAGAATCTCCCCCACGCTGAGCTACATGAAAAAAACACATAAAAACAGGGCATTAAGAAACTGGTCACTCTGAAAGGCAGCACTGGGATTGGGGAAAACACCTGTACTCCTGGACACAAGTCCCTTGGAAACAAACATTTGGGGGAGCGGAGCAAGAGGAAGGAGAGCTGTCCACTCTTACCAGCCAATTATCTAAGTCTATGAAGAAGGTAATTTAGAGCAAACAAAAGGAGCACAAAATAAAAGCAGGATTTCCAGCACGGCTTTTGCTCCTCGGGATGGGGCCAGCAGCACTTGGGGGTCTCCATAAACACAACCATTGGTTAACTAGGCAGGGAAAAGCAGATTCTCCTGGATAGAAATCTGCAGCTAGAGCTCTGGGGAGGTGATTTTTACAAAGAAAGGACAGACAAGTAAGCAGTCCTTGTCAGACTCTCCTTCACATCTCAAAAATATCTTCCCTGTCTCGTTTCCTAAGACGTTTGCATGCAAAATATGGTCACACAGTCCACGTGCTTGGAGTGAGTATGTTTGGGTGATGCAGTCTGGTTGTCCATGGAAATTAAATGCTTGCTCTTTGAAATGCCATAAATCCTTGTGTTCCTGGGGCTTGGAGCTCAAGCCTGAAAAATTGTTACAAAGTATTACAGAGTTTGAGGAAATTCCTCACCATCATATCCCTTACAAAGGCATTCAATACAACTAACTTCTAAAGTTTTATAATTACAAATACTGTAGTGCTCTTTCATATGATAGTGGCTTTCATGAAAAATGCATTCAAATGATAATATTCTTTTTATAATCTGCCTTTATGATCAAAAGTTAATTATCTTTTACCTACTGGCTGCACTTGCACTATGTAATGCTCTCCAAGGTCTTCTGAAAATGCTTTTATTTATGACTTGGGATGGGCCAAAAATAAAATCATTGTATCTAAGTACATCTGATAAGTGTGAATTGGTTGCAGTCTAATGTCATTTTCACTACAAGCCCCAATTCAATACTCTCTGTCCTGGAAAACAACCCACAAACCTGTGTCTCTCTTCATTTTCTTTAATCATTCTGTTTTACTAGTCAATCCCGCTGTTTATTTACTCAGCTGGGTTCTCAGAGCCTGATTTAAACAACACTGAGGAGTCAGATTGCAGCTTGTTTTGGATCAGCAGGATTCACCCTCAGGACAAGGCAGGCAGGGGCTGTTGGCCTGAGTTATGGATGCAAGGTACGGTGCAGCGCTGCTGTTCCCATAGCTGCCAGCTCCTAATTAGCAATCGTAATAAAGAGATGATACACACAAAATTTTGCTGACACTCATGATATTCTAAAGGGCTGTGTTGCTGCAGTTTGGGTTGGAAAGGCTGGGTCCTGGCAGGTTCTGAGCTGTGGGGAGAGGCCTTCTGCTGTCAGTGTGGACAGACCTGGAAAAGCATCCTTCCTCATTGCTTGGGTGTGAAGGGAGGCACCTCCACAACAATCCTTCTGCCTCCCTTGGGCACTTTGCACAGGCTCCTGAAGTTTCTAGAAAAGTTTTCTTCCATCTGAAGCTAAGTAGTAGTTCATTCTAAGCAAATGGGGTTTGTTTCAATGACTAAACCACAACTCTCTATAGTGAGACATACCAACAACTGATGGAAATTATCAGAGTGAAGCAAGGAAGAAAGTCAGGGCACTTTTAGGAGAGTACAGGTAGAATACTGAGCTGCAGGTGGGTGAGATGGCAGAAGTAACTGCAAGACAGTTTGCTGGGGAAGCAAGGAAATATAAATTGATCTATGGAGGGACTTGTCTGTGTGCTGCTGAGGGGCTTTCTGTGCCTTCAACCTGGCACATGTGTGGGAGGTGAGTACAAAGCCCCAGTATCAGCCCCTGCAGGGTCCTGCAACACCTTTGTGTGCAAGAAGGGCATGGGAGGCCACCACCAGAGAGGACAGCCTGACTGCTTTCCTTGCACCCACAGCTGAGGTCTCAGCCTTGCTCAGAGGGCTGCCAGCACGCTTTTGTGGAAGGGTGGCCCTTCTGCAAGGCTCCTTTGGAAGGCTCAGCAATCAGTCCCACTGCACAGGAGAATCAGGGAGATGTCCCCACAGAAAGACCTGAGCACTCATTCTGGGCCTTAAAGAGACAATTCAGGGCTTGATATAGCTACATGAGCTAAAAAAAATTAAATTCTTCAGAACAACAGACTTATCTTCTCTTGCTAACTGCCTACACATTGGAAAATGAAACTTTGTTGTGTATACAGGGGGCCACTGAAAGGTGAGATTTTTCCAAACTGGTGTAACCCAATTGCAGAACATTTTGCTCAGCCTTGACTGTCTTGTGCACCACAGAGCATTTTGTTAATATTTAAACTTGGGTCTTTTGACTCTTGTCCCAGAAGTCCTGGCAGGGGTTTGTGCTTTCAGCAGGCTGTGTAAGCAGAACCCTAGAGGGTCTGAGCTGTGGAATGGCAGAGTTTGCACGTGCTCCTGCCAACCAGGAGCTCTCAGGGTGCGTGGGCTGCAGTCACAGCAGATGAATGGGCTCATCCCAGGGAGCTGCAGCCAGTACAGCAGTCTGGGTAAGGTGTCACATGAGAGCTGACCTTCACAGCCTCCCCTGGAAACTGAGGAGAGCCATGCCAGGAGGGATCCTGATGTGCCAACAGGAGCCCAGCCCAGCCTGTACCATGTGTAGCATGGGGAGCCAGAGCCTCAGCAGGGGATGCAGAGGAGACCAACTTCGATGGAGCACTAAGACTACACATGGTTGTGGAAGTCCATCCATGACACCTTGTGACCTCACATGCCCTGTTCTTCCAGAAGGCAAAAAACCCTTGGATAGTTTTAATATTCTCAAGGCAGGATGGAGAGGACAAGAGTACCATGTTTGTGGCAGAGGAAGGAGGTGTAAACAAAGTGTGTAGAAAGAATAAATGAGATGTGCAGAGTTGGGGCTGTCTCTTTAAGGCACCAGCCAATTCGTGTCTAAATTTTCAGCAGGAGAGATTGAAAATGACTACCCCAGGCACTCTGATTGATGCTGCTATAAAAACCTGTTTTTATTAAGAATCAGTATGTAAAATTCTCTTCTCACTTCCTAGACACACATCTACCTATGACTGCCTGTGCCTGTCTTTGTGTACATATCTACCAAAAATGAATACTAATAATAATTCCAATACAACCATGAAACAAAATAAACAACAATGCAAGCTCAACAATTAGACTGGCCTGATTGTAGACGAAAATGGGCTAGGGCTCTTGCAACCATTCTTTTTATATAAATTGGTATTTTATGATATTGCTATTTATCTATATATATGTATAAAGTATTTTGGCCTGACAGTCTAAGAATACAGCACATGAAATGCCATTAAACTACTTTGCTCCTGGGTAGCATTTGAAAACTGATCCAAAATATAATTTTTACTCAAGCATTATTTATTAACGCAAATCTATGCCTAGAACCTTTACAGTCTGTGTGAAGACACCGTCTTTATAAATATGCCTCGTATTTACTCACTCCAATTTTTTGAAGATAATACTTCAACTAGAGGAACGGTACCTTGATTAGAAGAATAATTAATGCTTGTTTAAGTGTAATTTTTATTACTACTGCCTCATTCTATGGTTAAACATTACCTGAGGTATCTCACTATTAATGGATTAATGATATAAGAGCACTGCCACTTTTTAGGACCTTCCATTCAAGATTCTTGAATTGCTTTATGACTGTTAGTGTGACTTTATCAAAACTTTTCCTTAGTAGATAAACGTCTGATATTTGCTTTACGTAAAATAAACCGAGGCATGTAAAATTTCCTCAGTACCGTATCACAGGATATTTTATTGATAATATTTTAGAAACTTCCTTTGCAAGGGTATCATATCCTGGAATAGTCCAGATAGCCCAGTGCAGCACCTGTTACAGGCAGATACTAGCTCATGACAATTTAAGTTCTTCATTGCTCTGGAATTAAAATGACCTTGACTGGGAGAAGCCTTCTGAAAGCCCAACCAAAATTTGAATTATTTCAAGAGGAAAAGTATCATCCTTATGTTCTGTCTTACTTGTACTTTGAGTTTGTGAGAGGTCTTAAAATCCCTGGATTGAAAAACCCTGTCCCAGAAATCTGCTCCCACCCTTAGGCATGGAAGGAAGCTGTGAAAAGAATGGGGATGTTGCTGGCAGAACTATTGCTCTTGTGTCACGATTAGCGTGGGGCTGGATTACCGACATGATTTTCCATCTTCCTTGCTACACACCAGCTCAAAATCACCACTGTGTCCTTCAGGAGGCTGCACGGATTTGCTCTGTGACTGATTAGCTCACACAGGACAGACAGCCATGTCCTTGCGTGGTTGTACCTCACCTATGTGACCTGGGTGTTCAGGTCCTATTGTTTGTGTGCTGCCATTCACAGGGATGCCTTGCCAGATGTCTTCCTTAATTGTTTCCCAACAATGTCTTTTTAATCCATATTAGTTATCAACTAGGCCACCAGGAAGAATACCAGAACTGCAAGAACTGTTGTTGACATTGTTTGGGAGGTCTGTGAGGGGCATTCCAGGTGGTTGTTATTAGCCTGTTAGACATTAATGTGACTGTGCTCCACAAATATGTTAAGAATGCAGCCATACAAAAGGCTCATGTACCTCTGTGCAAAGGACACTCTGAGGAGGAGTTCTTGATCTCCCTAGTTATCACTATTAGAAAATAAAAAATGGAAACAAAACTAGAGAGAATCAAATTCAAAACCCATAAAAGGAATCCTTTTTCTGTGAGTGTCAGACTCAGGATGATGCCCTGCCATACTGTGTTATTGAGGCCAGCAGTCCAGCAGGAATTTAGCAAGTGAGCACTGACTGCCCCACCTCACAGCTGCACTGCTCCACGCTGCGTTGCAGGTCTTTGCAAGAAGCTCTCATGCATAAAGTCTGCTTCAGGGTGTGCTCTGGGATGATTTCAGCCTAAATGGTTCAGGTATTTCTAAGAATACAACTAAGGAAGAGTGCTTTCCTTTCCTGCCAGCTTCTGTCTGTGAAAAGTTTAAAGTCCAGTGACTTGACTCCTGTCCTTGGTGTGTAATGCACCACTATAGGGAAGTTTCAAAAAGTTAGAGGGCTTCAGGGCCAGAAGAAGAATTTCCAACATCTGTCTACTTTGGGTTGTGACAGAGCACTGTATATTCTGACTCAGTGCAATAAGGCAGCATGTGTGTTTTTTTACTGAGCTGACAGTGGGCTTCTAGGTCAGCTCAGTTGGTTAGAGCATGGTGCTAATAATGCCAAAGTCGTGGGTTTCATCCCCATACAGGCCATTCACTTAAGAGTTGGACTTGATGATCTTTGTGGGTCCCTTCCAACTCAGAATGTTCTGTGAGTCTGTGACCTAAAGGGGCCATCTGTTCTACCAGGGAGGTCCTGCTCGCCCCTCCAGCACCCTGACATCTCTGCTGTGCATTGCTCATCTGATCTCAGTCTTGCAGAAAAGGTGCTGAACTGTAGCTTGACTGAGAAACAGATGAAAAAGGAACCTTAAGGAGAAGAGGGGAAAGATGAGTGGAAATTTGGCACCTACCAGTGAAGACAGACACTGTGAGTCTGCTGTGCAATTTTCCAAGGAAACCTACTAGATCTCCCCTTGGCATGGTGAGATCACAGTTTTACAGCATAAACTAGGTTGGAGGAGCAATAGCAAAGCAACAGCTTTGAAATGAATCACTAGGCTTCCTCCAACAGCACTGTAAGTGGGCTTTGGGGTGGCAACACAGCACACAGTCGATTACTCCAATCCTTCCCCAGCCCTGGTGCCTTTTGGAGTTTTCAAGTTCCCTCAGGTTCCACTGGAGGAAGTAATTTTAGAGTGAAACATGGTCAATAAGTTTCAGTCTGGGAGCTGAACAACAGCACAGTTAGTACAAATTTAGTTCTAAATGCATGAAGAAGCAAGTCACCTTAGGTGGCTGCTGCTGCAAGAGAAATGGATGTAGTAATACCTCTGGTGAGCCATGAAAACACTCCTCTAGAACAAACTGATAGAGAAAATAGATTGATTTTTAACCCATATTTTAGGGTGTTGCTGAATTAATGTCTGAATATGGGCAAGTTAATAAGTGCATTACAGGGAGCAAAAATCTCTGAAATAAAGATTCCTTAATCCTGTAGAAGGACTAGATCAGGAGTCCTCACAGGGGCTGACTATGGACTTTAGGCTACTGCTCAGTGACATTGGGATATTGAAACATCTGGTGACCCAGCAGGGCAGTGAGGACAAATCTGCCCAGGGGTTGGCACAGGAGCATTACCTTTCTGGGTTCAGCTTCTTTGATTCTAGTTGAAACCAGCCTCAAAGATCCTCAAAGAGCCACAGAAATCCTCTTCCAAAGAAGCTGATCCTTGCTGAGCTTATCCAGGCCCTCCTATCACCTGAAGCTATGTTTAGGAGTATGGCAGCACTTCACTCTCACTCACGTAGACATACCTGAACTGGATGGAACTGGTTAATTTAGAATGCTGATAACAGAAAACACTCCAGTCTGACTTGTGCCTGGTTGCATATAAACTGCTCCAGATCCTTTTTTCTTTTCTACTGAGGTCTCGTACCCAATATTTTTTTGTAATTTTCTTTTTTTCATTTTACTGGCTCCCTGGCTCACTTCTGACTATGCCTTAGCCTTTCTGCAGTGCTGGAAAGTTGCCTGCAAGCCCATGAACCTCAGTACAAGGAGATAAGGAGAAGTCACAGGGGTAGCACAGAAATGTGGATTTCAGGTTCTCAGCAACAACTGGTTTGCTGTACAAATTCACTCCTGTTTGTAGCACGTTGTGGTTTAAACCCAGCCAGCAGGCACTCGATGACTCCTTCATCCAATGGGATGTTGGAAGGGTAAAAGTGTGAAAATTTGTGGGTTGAGATAGACAGATTAATAGATAAAGCAAAAGCTGCACATGCAAGCGAAACAGAGTAACAAGCAGGCAGGTGTTCTGCCATCCCCAGGGGAGCACGGGCAATCACACAGTTGCTGGGGAAGACAAATGTCAGCACTTCAAATGTCCCATTTTTTTCCTTAATTCCCCAGCTTTTATTGCCAAGCACAACCCTGTATGGTAAGGGGGATTCCTTTGGTCAGTTGGGTTCAGCTGCCCCAGCTCTGTCCCCTTCCAGCTCTTTGTGCACCCTCAGCCTCATTGCTGGTGAGGTCTTGTGAGAAACAGAAAAGGCCTTGGCACAGTGCAAGCACTGCTCAGCAAAAAAGAAAACACTCCCGTGTTATCAGCACTGTTTCGAGCACAAATACAAAGCAGCTCCACACAAGCTACTATGAAGAATTTTAACTCTATTCCATCCAAAACCAATGTACTACATATTAAAGTAGAGGTAACCCTTGCCTGTGTGCTGGTTCACTTCCTGATGCAAGTAATGCTGGTTTGATTTGGTTTAACCCTCATTTTTTCCCTGTATGTTTGTCTATCCTTCCTTTTCTTACACTTATGTACAAGTAGTTTCAGGCAATATTTGGCTTGATGTAGTTATACTACCTGCAAAATTACATTTCTTTATTGCTGAAACACCAACCCTTAGTGTAAAGACTGGTCATACATCATTCTAGATTGTTTGAACATTATTCAACCTCCCCCTCCTCCATCCTATATATCCTAACAAAAATCTGTACATAAAGTTTTTGCTTATAGACTGCAGGTAAAGGCCCCTAGGTTGGCAGGACTTGATGAAATTCATCATGGACTCAGAGAAGCAACCTCTGACTGTTCAGAGACCTGGAGAAGGACAGGACTCAGTCTTGCTAAGTGTGAAAGGAAGTATTTTATTTTTAACTGAAGGAGGAAGGAGAACCAAGAGAATATGACATTACTTCAACACTTGTATAAATTTTAGCACCTTGAAGACAATAAAGAGATAAGCAAAGATGTACAGACATTTTACAAGAACAAATTGAACCCAACTGATAAAATGTTGGTTTTTATAGAGTAACAAGCCCAAGGTAGATTCAAAGTAGATGTGGAATTTTCTATTATGTAACCAACAGCATTCTAAAATCTCCTTGGAACTCCTAAAGAGCAGGTTAGATGGGCTTGGGGATGGCTAGGTAGATGTCCAGAAAAAGGGTACAGCATGTGCGCTCCAACTTGTGCCTGTTGCCTCTATCCCTGTGTTTTCTTGCATTGAGGAGCCAATATTGGACACAGACCTTTAGGCATAGTCCCACAATCACTGAACAGAGAGAAGTAACCCCCTCTTGACCTGCTAGCTCATGCAGCTGTTGGCCTTCATTGCTGCCAGGGCACACTGCTGGCTCACAGTCAGCTTGGTGTCCACCACACCAGTTTCTCCAGAGCAAGATCATCTTCTCATCAGCTGGAACTCAGCCTACATTCTGGCCTGGGTTAGTGACTCCCAGGAGCACAACTTTGTTATAATGTACTGTATTAACAGGCTGGCACAAGATATCATAAGGAAACAGTAATGTTAATATAACCAATCTATACCAATTATAGTTCTTAGAGGGCAAACTGCAGATTAGCACAATGTGTGCACTTTGATTTTCATGGTGTCAGTTGATTTGCTGTGCTGGATCAGGACATTCTCCTGTCCAGGTGCTGTACAGTGCTTACAATCTCAACACTGTAGGATGCAGGAATTACACTGTGTTTATCACCCTGTTATCACTGAGAACACTCAGAGCTGCACAGTATCATTGTGCTTCAGGGAGAACTTTGACTTTCATAAAGTCAAGATGACCTAACAACAAAAATTTATTACCTCAAAGATTTTCTGTAGGAACAAAGAAAATGTCGCTGGCTTTTGTTGTGAAATTTCCTGTTAGTCACAACTTCCCCCTCCTTGCTCAGGAGGTTGAAAGGCCAAATCCAGGATCAGGAGGACAGAGCATGAGAAAACCCATCCCTTGAGTGGAAGTGTGCCATTTCCTTGATGTAATACATATCTCTTGGAGAGTATCTGTGAACAAATTGCCTGTTTGACAGAGCTTTTGGAATACAAGAAAATTAAATACTGCACAGTCACTGCATTTTTAATGGTCTTGTTTGAGAACAAAAGTGAGATTTTAATCAACATGAAAACTTGTGTGGAAACCCCACCTCAGTTTAGATTTGTATGTTTTCCAACAACAATAGAACACATTGATTTAGCAAGTGTTTAAGAAACACAGAATATTTGCAATTTGGGGTTTGATTTTTATTGCAAACCTGAAAATGTAACTTGATTTATAGGCATTGCAGAATTTCATCCTGCAATGAATCATATTTTTTTTACGTGACCTACTAGAAATAACAGGTGTTTTCCCATGAACAAACCAGGGCTTCATATACGGCATTGACCTCACCATAATCTCCTTTCTAATTAGGTCACAGATTTTCAGATGTGTAATGTGCAGGCAACAGAATTTTACAAAGTACATCAAGTTACTGATATGGAAAGCCACTCACTACTATTGCAAAATAATTGATACCCAGAAGGAAGTCAGATGGAAGGAAGTTGAAGGCAAAGACATCAGGCATAGACCTCCCACTGTCTTTCTGCAGCACAGACTTGATAAAGTTAAGCAAACTAATGACTAAAGGGAGATTCATCCCTGCCTCCCTTGAGGGGCAGCAGCACAGTTGTGTCCCAGGGACGCCAAGGGCAGGACCCAGCTGAGCAGCCTAAAATGCCCAACTAGCACCCCAGTTCTCCAGGTCTTAGAGGGCCTTTCTTCATAAATGGGATGACCTTTTCTCTCATCAGCTTTGACTCTATGAGGTTAGATGTTCAGTGTAGGTCACCTGGGTCCCCTCTCTGCTCAGCATATGGCAGCACTACAGTCAGCCATTGGAGGGAATTCCTTGACACCTACCTTGGGTGTTACCCTCTGAACTTGCCAGTCTTTCTGCACCTCCCACAGGAGACCAGAAGACCAGCTACTATCAGACCTGCTGAACCAGGTATCTGACCATGACAGCTGCAGTGAGGTGAGACAAATCCTGCATTGATTGCTCACTTTCCCTGAATAATAAAAGCAGAGACAGGAATCCTTGAAGGCCCCAAGGAAGATTGTCTTTGCCTTGGTGCATGCATTTAGGACAGGCAGATAGGATCTCCTGAGTGGTTATTTTCAAACACATCTACTGACCACCAAGGGAATTTAGATACTTGCTTTAGGAGGATGGCTTCTCTAGGTGCCTAACATTTAAATGCAAAGAAGTGTCACTCCCTCAGGTGAGGCAGCTGGCTTCCACCTCACTCACAAGCCACTGCCAGGGGCAGGGTGCTGGGTGTTTAACCATGGTACATGGCAAGGTCTTAGATCTGTAATAGTTCAGCTTGGACCAGTGCCTTTTTCTGCATTCACTATGTGGTATGAGAAAATCCAAATGGGTCCTCCCACTTGCATTGGCTCTGGTGCCTTTTGTTGGTTCTGAGACTCCTTTTTATATTCCCTTTGGCTCAAAAATGCTTCAACCTCCCCAACCCCTACTTGCCTACGTGTGCTTCTTCAGAGGTCCATCTAGCAGAGGAATGTCCTGAACACTTAACTCTTCTGCCAGCATCTGGGAGCCACAGGTCTTTTCAAAATACCTGTAGAACAAAGTACATATCAGGTCTCCTGATAGGCTTTGTTCTGCCTTTTCAATGAATCTGAGGTATGCTGCTATTTTGAATCTGGCCCAGTTTCACTTTCCATCACCCTTTCTATTTATTTCACATTGCTCACATATGGGTGCAGAACCTCAAACAGAGGTTGTGAACTTGCTGTAGCTTTCTCTGCACTTCTCATCTTGCTTTATGCCTTGAGTGATAGGAAGCTTTTCTAAGCAGAGCGGTAAGATGAGCAGTCTGGAAAGCAATGCAGTACCCTACTTTGGCAGGGCATGAAAGGATGCAAAACAAAATGCCACCTTTCTCGCTGCATATACTCTGTCCTGCCATGGTGCCCACTCTCACCAAAGAGAAGTTTGCCAAAAGGATTTACCAAAGATAGCAAGAATAATCTGCAAATGTGTTTTGTTAATTATGGCTTTTCTAAGGTACAAGCCACTGATGGCCACCATTCAAGCCTTGGTGGTATTTATTTTAGTTGTTTCCTCAGATCAGATCCAGTGTAATAGTCTATCCAGACTGATAATATTGATGTGTACAAATAAACATATATGCACAGGTATATATGTAAAAATTCAATTTGTATGCTAGAAAATATTCAGTATTTTAAAGAAATAGAGTGCTCTACTTCTCTAATATCCTTGCAGCTCTCTTAGTCTATGCAGCCATGTTGCCCTCTGCTGACTCCAGCCTGTGCCAGCAGCTTTCCTTGGACTCCAACCCAGAGCTGACCTCGTTCTCAGGGCAAATAACCAGGAGACTTCATGATGCAGTTTTTTTCCTGACACAGAATCACAGAA
>JAWWEV010000043.1:13361612-13468075 GCA_035583235.1 Hafferia zeledoni
ATGTGAGCTTTTAGAGGCAAAAATATGTATGTAGAAATATTACAATCTCTTACTTACAGTTATTAATGTTCAGCTCTGTTTGTTGTCTTTGAATGCCTTTTGGAAGAGGCAACTGGTATCTTATGTGTCATTATTTTGAACTTAACAAAAATACAGAGTGTGACACTAGCAGGATATTTTTTTGCCTTTATTCCTTAATATGAGGCCAGCTGACTCTCTTGGCACTGCATTGTTCTCTTAATTATTTGGAAATCTGAGAAGGCAGTACTAGCAGTCTTTAACATGTTTCTGCTGGCTGATGTGTCACAATGTTTCTGAATTATGAAAAATAGACTTCCTGACCAAAAGGAGTTGGTTTGACAGGAGCTGTTAAGGATATAACTCCTGTTGATGAATGGAGTTCCAGTGAAGCACTGGAACAGGCAGCATGTAGTCTTCATCCTTCAGTGTTTTCAGAACTTGACTGTACAGGACTCTGACCCACCTGATACATCATAGAATCACAGAATGGTGTAGGTTGGAAGAGACCTTAAAGGTCATCGAACCCCTCTGCTGTGGGCAGGGACACCTTCCACTAGACCATGTTACTCAGAGCCCATCCAGCCCAGCCTTGAACATTTCCAAGGATGGGGCATCCACAGCTGCTCTGGGCAAGCTGTGCCAGTGCCTCACCTCTCTCACAGTAATTAGTTTCCTCCTAATAGCTGATCTAAATCTACCTGCCTTCATCTCAAAGCCATTTCTGTCACTAAATGTGCTTGTGAAAAGTCCTTCTCCAGCCTTCTTGTAAGCCCCCTTTAGGCACTGGAAGGCTGCTTTAAGGTCTCCCTGGAGCCTTCTCTTCTCCAGGCTGAAAAGCCCAACTCTCTCAGCCTGTCTTCATAGGAGAGGTGCTCTAGCCCCCATGGGGTACTTATGGCCTCTTCTGGACTCGCTCCAGCAGTGCCCCAGGGCTGGACACAGCACTCCAGGTGGGGTCTCTTGAGAGCAGAGGGGGAGAATCTCCCCTCTGCCCCGATGTCTTTGTTGTTGACTATTTGTAGTAGGGGGTTTGACTTGAAGGCCTCCAGAGGAGGTCCCTTCAAACTGAACTGACCTGTAATTCTCAGTGTTGTCCCTCATTGATCAGTGCTCTCACAACTGGGTATCTTTCAGCCTTGAGATTCCAGTAAGTTTTACATCTGCCTGTGACCTAGTGCAGATAACTGAGTTGTCTTTATCCATGTTTGTGATTTTTTTGGGGGGGAGGGGTCATGATAAATACTCTTGCTTTGAGATGTATGTTGTTACTGAGCTGTTAGTACCTGAGATAAAAGGTGCTCAGTGCTACAGGATTTAATTAAGATTAAGGCCTCAGCCTCTTAAGTTCACATTTGATTATTCTAAAGGTATTTTTGTGGCTGGCTGTATGCCAGCTTTTCTTGGAACAGTGTTGTTCTTGAGTCCTTCATATCTGTGATTAACAATAGGATACCATACACAAGGAGGTTAAAAAGTGCCCTGGATTCTGTTTTTCATCATAGCAAAAAATAACTGTTACACTCCTTTACAGCTAGTCAGAAAGGGCAAAATCCTTGCACATACTTGAATGTGTCACCTGTAGCACTGAATAAACATTGGACAGAACATCCTTATTGGGTAAAGGCAGGACTAGTCTGGTGCTCTTGGATTTGCAGTGCTGCTTCTAAAGCCCTTGGATTGTGTCTCATACATTTATGTGCTTAAAACGAGGGGAGGAAGGGTAGGTGGGGGATCAGCTTGTCTCGCTGTTTTCCTGTGATTGGATTTGGTGAATTCTGTTCTTGCTGCTGCTGTCACCCCTACCTCAGCACAAAAGCAGCAGTTTAAAGAAATTTGGAAAGTCTTTCACCTGGGGAGTTGCTTCTCCGCAGACTGGAGCCCTTAGAGTATAAACCAAGGAACCATTATTTTCAATGTGCACCTTGCAAAGAAGGAGATGCCAGTTCTGCTTCTGTAAAAATGTTTTTTGATGTTCTCTCCCCTGCCAAGTGATCTCTTTTTATATGAAGTTTTGGCAATTTTTGTCCTTTGCACACTTGATGTTGGTAAGTTGATGAGAAGAGATGGAATGTTCTCCATCAGTGTTGATATTGACCTTATTTTTGCTGGATTTTGCTTTATGTGAATTTTTTCCTTTCTTTATAGGCCTTGGCATAACTTTATAGAAACGGGTCTTACAGGAATAGTGTATTCAGAGGGGAAAATGTTTGTGGCTTGGTGGTTCTGTTCTGTTTCCTTTTCCTTTAAAGAAATGATTACTTCATGGGATTTTAACCTGTGCTGTTTCACTTACCTGTTGTTTGCTTGTTTTTATGAATCTTTTGCATGATTTACATTTTTTGGTTTTTGCGAGTTTTTTCCTGTAACTCTAAGGGGAACATTTTTCACTGAATTAAGTATTTTATTTATTTGAGGCAACTTTGTATCTTTTTGAAGTAGGTCAGAACTTGAACTTGTGTTGTAAGTGTGAATAAGGAATATGGCTGTCTTCTGGTAGAGAATTTTGTCGAAAAGAGCCCTTTTGTGGGTTATAAGTTAGGAAAAAAAGGAGGGAGGAGAAATCTGAGCTGCAAAATAAATTTAGAAATTAAATCAATGAGGCATTTGAAGATGTAGAATTACTAGATAATCACCTGGTCTCTGTGATTAATTCTAAATTGCAAGATACCCTATAAGGAAATGATAACATAGCATTGCTAAAAAAATCTCTTTTCCCCTGTTCTTTTTCCTCAGACTGTCTGTGTAGAAAAAAACGCAACATTAGGTGGAACCTGTTTGAATGTTGGGTGTATTCCATCCAAGGTAAGTGGGCATAGTTTGTCTGTTAAAACCAACAGACATTATGTGCATCACTTGGAAGAAGATGAAGGAATTTCTCAAGAGGGACATACATTAAGTAAAAATGGAAATTGTAAAGCAAATGACCTGAGGATACAAATAAATATAAGTAACACAAAGGGTTAAAAATTTATTTGTTATTTCTATTGCTCAATAGAAATGTTTTGTTTGGAAATTTTGCTTTCTGGTCCTTCCCAGATGAGAGAGAGGAAGAGCATGAAAACCTGAGGTACATACCAGTTGTGTCTCCTCACTCCGAGCTGCTGAGTCTCTGTTGTAGCCAGTAATGACTGACCTGTTTTAGGGAGTTGTACCTCTTGTACTGTGTGAAATTCTTGATCTCCTCATACCAGTTTCTTAAAATAAACCTGTAGTTTTGTCCAATATGATGTCTTTACATTAAAGGAAAGCTGAACTGTCTCAGTAGATGAAGAGAAAATAAATCTGAATTAGAAGGAGAGAGGCATCCCTGAAAAATCATGAACTCTGGTTTTGTTTGGCTGCACCAAGCTTGGAAGAGACCAGTCTCGTTCCATTGACTGTATCACGAGCCTAGTTGGTTCGCTCTTGAAGTGTCCATCTGAGCTGTATCAGTATTGTCACCAGCTCCAAAGATGGTCTGAAGGGTGGGGCTGGTGGTGTTTGGGTGGAGTTGCAGATGGGGACAGAAAGGGTGAGTCCAAGGCCTGCACTCTGAAAGAAAGGAGAAGCAAGATGAGGTTAAGAAGAACCTACTATTTGACACTGTCAGCCCAGTTTTAAGTAACTTCAGACCTAGGCCCTTGTAAGAACGGTGCTGTTGCTGGTGAGAGGGTTCTGCCTCAACAGCACCCGGCAGGTGAGGGAAGGCGCTGATAGAGACACATTTGTCATGGCTGTAGTAATAAACATAATATCCTTAACAAGACCCCTCCTGTAGTGCTATTTCGAATCTGTTTGCTCAAGAAGTTCTGTTATCATGGGAAGAGAAAATACAGTATTAAATACCTAGTTTTTAAAAATTAAATATTAATTTTAATAAATATTTAAATAATAATTCTAATGAGATTCATAATATCTTATAACACTGAGGCACCACTCAAAAATTTCAATCTACACAGTGTTACCTTGAAAGTTTGGAACTCTGTCAGGATCTGTTTAATTAACTTCTTGAGTCCCTTTTTATTTTTTGTCTGTTAAATACCACTGAACCCATGGTTAACTTAAAGGCTACCCAGAATTTGTTTGAATGGCAATAAAATTCTTAAGAAATGGATATGTAGGCTGCATACACTTAGGCAAGAAGAGATTATTCAAATATTCCTTTTTGGAAAGCCACCCAAAATAATAGATTTGGAATGGATTTTTTCCTTTTTAATTGCTGCAGTCTTAAGCTGTGGCTATGTCTTTAGGTAATGTGGGTGTTAACAGGGATTGTGAGAGTTATGTGAAATGGAGAGAATAATTCTGAAGACAGTTGATAAGGCTTATTCATAAAAATAGAACAATCTCATTTTGACACTATTAGTTTTACTCAAGCATGCATAGGGCAAGTATCTCAAAATGTGCTTTGAATCTTTTACTGTGCCTGCTTTAGATTTTGGTCTGTGCAGACTTGCACTGTTGACCTTCTTGTGAAGATACTGATAGTTTCATCTTAGGGATGGCTATAGTAAAGAATCAATTTTCTTAGTAAGATCCTTTCCTAACTATATTGTTATTTCTATTCAAAATACAATTATTTCGAGCTGCTGATTTATAGCTGTTCTTATAAAAACTGCTGATTTTATCTGTGAGTTCTGGAAACCCATGTGCCTGAGCAAGCTCCTACCCATCCACCTTCAGCTCAGCTTGCTGTGCAGTTGTAGTAACTTAGCACAGCAACTCAAAATTTAACTCACATATGTCTACACAGGCTAAAATCTTAACAGGCATTACAGTGTAGATTTTCCTCATCCAGTTTTTCTGTATCTTGTTGGCAATCAGAATCGTCTTTGGTTTTCTCTACTTAGTCTGGGAGTTTTTTGGTTTTTGTTTTTTAAATCCCTATGGAGTAATTTTCAGTTTCTCTGGTTGAAATGTTCAAAAAGGATAGGTGCAGATTTAACCATTTTTTATTTCTGTGTTAAATATGTAAGTTTATAAAGTGTTCAGTAAGAGCTGTGTACAATTTCTGTGTTTGAAGTACACCTTTTTAAATACATAGGTCAGACTTCTTGATAGTGAGAATGTATTGCAAATAATATCAGATTTTTTTTCTGATAATATAATAAAATAACTCATGAATGCATATTCCAATTCACATTTTTGTGTGTCTGTTTCAGGCCTTGCTGAACAACTCACATCTGTATCACCTGGCCCATGGAAAAGATTTCGCTAATAGAGGAATTGAAAGTGAGTGTGAAGAACAACTGTCAGTGCCTGTCAATATAAATGGTTTTCATCAAGAAGCAAATTTAATCTTTCAGATCTGACTACTGTGGTTTTCTGGTCAGAGAACTTTTTAGGCTTGTAAATAATCTGTCATTTGGAGGCTTAGGGACATGTGTCTGCTCCTTGAACTTTGAATCATGGATAGGTTAAGTTTTACATTTGGAAAGTTTTATATTTGGCAAGTGTAATACGGATTTTTAACATAGCTGTTGTTGAGTGTAACCTTTAGCATTTAGTAGGGCCATTCAACACATATGAGAGCTGTTAATTGTGTTGAGCTTAGCTCGTTTAAAATTAAAACACTGCAATGCTTGATTTAAGTTTTGTTTTGGTTTTTTTTAACATTAGTTACAGGAATCCGTTTGAATCTAGAGAAGATGATGGAACAGAAGAGTAGTGCAGTGAAGGCCTTAACAGGTGGAATTGCTCATTTATTTAAACAAAACAAGGTTAGTTGGGATTATATACTGAGGTATATCCATTTTTCTGATCTGCATTTCTTGTTTTTTACATTTTCATATTGCCAGATAAGTTTGAGTGACTGACTCAAAAAGGGCGGAATTTGAATGCTTCTCTTCTAGAAAACTTCTAAATGACCAGCTCATTCATTGCTAATCTACTTAAAAGAAAGTTATGTAATTACTTTGGAATTTGTACCAGATAGTGATGCAAAGATACGTGTTAGCAGCATCTCTAAGCATTTGTGAGATTTGGATGAAATGCAGCCTAACTTCTTATATCAGGAATTTGAATCTGACTTCACTGTGTTCTGATTACTGAAGGTTGTACATGTATCTGGGTTTGGAAAAATAACTGGCAAAAACCAAGTCACTGCAACTAAAGATGATGGCAGCACACAGGTTATCAACACGAAGAACATCCTGATAGCCACAGGCTCAGAAGTTGCTCCCTTCCCTGGGATTACTGTACGTATTTGAAATGTTAATTGTACTGTTTTTCCCAGTGTCCTACAGCCACATAATTTGATGTGTATCATTTTTTCCATCTGATTGCACCTCATGTTTAGTGTGTTTTCTATATAATGTGTTAAAGAAATTGTAAACCTCCTTTTTGTGCATTTCTGTGTCATTAGATTGATGAAGATAATATTGTGTCATCCACTGGAGCGCTGTCACTGAAAAAAGTTCCTGAAAAGATGGTTGTCATTGGTGCAGGAGTCATTGGTGTGGAACTGGTGAGAGCCTATTTAAACCACTTGGTCTTTAATTTATATTTTTTTGTTGTATTTAATGGTGTTGCTGTGATTTAACAGTTGGGTGAGTTGTAATGAATCTGTTCAGGCTTTGTAGCCTGCTGGCTGCCTTTTTTACCAGAAAAGCCTGGATAAATGTTCATGGAATAAGAACTTCTGCAGCTGGTTAGATAAACAGAGAGAGAGGATCATAGAGGGCCTTACATACTTATTTTTCTTTTTGAGGGGCTTTGGGCATATGGGAGCATGGTGTTCAACTTTTGTGGAGGTTTGTACCTGCTCTATGTGCAGATGAGTCAGTCATCATCTATTTTAAGGGCAGTTCACTTTATTTCAGGATAAATGATTCTGTTTAGGAGTTAATCCCAAGACATTTTTAATATGATGTGACTGTACATATTCTATCAAACAATCAAAGCAGTAGAGACTTTGTATTTCATCTTGATCTGAGTCTTTTTGCCTCATACATACATGATTCAAAAAGAATTTGTATTTGCTAGTCTTGCAACTGCTTGAAACTTTGCACATCTGCTTAGTGATTGCTTGGCCTGCTGACCATTAAGCAGGGAAAGAGTAAGCAAATGAAATTCTGTGTTGGATGGATGTGGGTAACTGCAGATAGATAGTGTATATGAGTTTTATTGGTGATGCTGATGGTTGTGGTTATGGCTATATATACATACAGAAGCAGCACTGGTTGCTTTTTATTACATGAAATTTCCTTAATGTGATACTGTTTTGATTAATTTGTAGTGGTATTACACCACAAGCCATTTTCTTTGGGTTTTTGCTTTCACATTCTTTTGAGTTTGAATTTCTTCTATACCTGTAGCATAAAAATACATGAGTTATACTTAGTTATTTTATTAACTATTTGTTTGAAAGCCTAATTCACTGAATTCAATTATTGAGGTTTTGAGTATGCAAATTAGCCATTTTACACTGTAATGTTTGTAGAAACTGATCAGTCTGCTGTTACATGTTGTCTTACTTTTAAAAAGTTTACAGTCTGTGGTAAGTATTAAAGTATCTGAAGTTCACCTTTTAAAAATGCTTTTTACCTGTATTGTGACTGCAGGGGTCAGTTTGGCAGCGCCTGGGTGCAGATGTGACAGCTGTTGAGTTCATGGGCCATGTCGGTGGAATGGGAATCGACATGGAGATCTCTAAAAACTTCCAACGTATTCTACAAAAGCAGGGATTTAAGTTTAAACTGAACACCAAAGTTACTGGTGCTACCAAGAGACCAGATGGAAAAATTGATGTAGCGTAAGTGTTTAACATAAAACTAAGGGAATGCCATATGTGTTCTTTCTCCCAATACATCAAACTTTTTTAAAAATATAGTCTGATATTATCTTTTAACAGGAAAATAAAAGGATTTAGAATGAAACTTGATTCTTCAGTAAAATGTAACTTTTATCCTCTATTGTAACTTAGGGAGCTCATAATTTTGAATTTATTGAGTCCTAGGTTGCTTATTCAAGAGAGGGTCCATTGACTTGAGTTGAAGGCATGCTGGGATAAAACCAGTGTTGTTATAATGAGATCAGTAATAAAAACAGAACTCTAAATCATTCTTTTCATGGAAGATACTTGCTTTGGTAGGATTAGCATAAGTATCATGATTGTGCATAGTCGTTTTCAAGCCATTAATTCTTGGCTACTTATTGGAAGGGTTCTTTTGTCCATACCTCTTTTTGTCTCAAAGTAAGTGTGGTAGAAATATGATTGCTCTTGAGCAGAAAGAAATTAAACTACCCAAAAAGTATATTTAAATTATCACACCCAAGCCCTTTGAAGTTTTGTTGATGAACAGTTAAAATAGAAACAAATAAAGCAAATTTGTTATGTAGAAGTCCCCAAGAGTGCACTACTTCTGTTTGTGGCAACATACCCTCTATGCAGAAATTGTAGTTTAACAAAGTACTTAATGTTACTTAAAGTAAACACAATTGTTTTTTCACTGAAATCTTAATATGGTGACTTGTATTTGCTGTATCACTATAGCTTGGGACAGACTGTCCTCCACCACTGTAAAGGGCCAGGATTTGGGCTTCTTTATGTGCCATGCTGGTGCTGTTTGGATCCCTCACGTGGTCTATTCCTACATTTAGAGTTTCATTTTGTTTCAGGACTGTGCTTTTGAACCACACTTACCTTCACTTACCATGCTTTGCATTCTTGAGCACATGAACTGAACTTGTTCTGAGTGCTATTATACACAAGATGCACTTGAAGGATGGATGTAATGCAGGGCAGCTGCTGACAGGTGTTTGGTTCTCGGCTCCAAAGAAAGCTTGCTCAGAATACATGGCCCTACCCCACCTCAAAATGCACCTACTTTGGATGCCAAGTAATCAGCACCAATTATTTTGCTGTCCAGGCTGATCCTATCAGGTCATGCTAGTGAAAATATACCCTGAATTTATTTCTCTAACAGTTGTTAAGAAATGTAGTAAGAATTTGTGCAAGGAAGAAGCAAAGGGTAGGCTGTGAATGCAGGTGCTGTTGGTGCCAATCCAGCCTGTGGGTCACCATCTGGGTCACAGCAGGTTAGCCAGAGAGAGACCATGCTGCAAGTTTACAGCTTAGTGTTTTTGTCCCTTGTTTTTCACAGTGTTGAAGCTGCTGCTGGTGGCAAGGCAGAAGTAATAACTTGTGATGTGCTCCTGGTTTGCATTGGAAGACGTCCTTTTACAAAAAATCTAGGTCTTGAGGATATTGGAATTGAACTTGATAAGAGGGGGAGAATCCCAGTCAATAACAGATTCCAAACCAAAATTCCAAAGTAAGACTGATTTTTTTTTTTTCCTTACTCTTTTTTTAAGCAGAACATTTACATTTAAAGTTTAACCTATTAAACCTCTTCACATTTTTAATTGCAGAATATATATTTATGTTCTGAAGGGAAACTAAAGATACCTGTTCAGGAACTAAAGATTTTTACTCAACCTTTGAAGTTTTGGAATTTAAAAGTCACTATGTATTTCATGTCACTAAATACCTCTTGAAGTGTGTTCCTTCTGTGAAAACTGCTAAAATGTAGCATTTTAAGCTGTTCTGATTAGAGTTTTCACTGACATGTTTCAAACAGACTGTTATATAAGGTAGCCCAGGTGTGCTGGGATGTTTTTAAACAGTGTCCTGTTCTGTTTCATTGGTCTGATAGCATCTATGCTATTGGTGATGTAGTTGCTGGACCCATGCTGGCCCACAAGGCTGAGGATGAAGGCATTCTCTGTGTAGAAGGCATGGCTGGGGGCGCAGTTCACATTGACTACAACTGTGTCCCCTCTGTGATATACACTCACCCTGAAGTGGCCTGGGTTGGCAAATCAGAAGAACAGCTGAAAGAAGAGGTACGCTTTGTTTGCAGTCAAAAACTGTTTTTCCACCTTCTGTATGGTTTCACTGTTTAGTAGATTATCTGACTACTTTATCCACAATTTCTGCATCTGAATTTATTGCTTAGGGTGTACAATTCCCTTCTGCATTCCTCTCTCCCACGAATCACAGTTCTCTTCAGTGACTTGCACTCTGTTCATGTACTTAGCAAATTTTGTCTGGTTACCTTGTTCTTGTTGGTCATTAACTCAGTAACACATCTGTTTTGTAGGGTGTAGAATACAAAATTGGGAAATTTCCATTTGCTGCAAACAGTAGAGCAAAGACAAATGCTGACACAGATGGCATGGTGAAGATACTTAGTCAAAAATCAACAGACAGGATGTTGGGTGCCCACATTTTAGGCTCTGTAAGTATTGTAAATTGTGCTGTCTTGGCTTTGTAAGGGTCTTTTTATTTAGTGTTGCACAGTTTCAGAGTAGGTGTTGAGTTAGGAGGAGGGGTCTTTGTTTCTCCAACCAGTTTTGTGTGTTGGGGGTTTTTTGGTGGTGTTTTTGTTTTGTTTCTTTGGGGGGTTTTTTTATTTTGTTTTGTTGTTGGAGGGGTTGTTTATTTCGTTTGGTTTTGTTTGTTTTTTTGTTTTTTAAATGAATACTGCCAAAGAGTTGAGAGAACAGCAGAAATGGTTGATTCAAGTTTTGGAAGCTGAGAGAGCTGAAAAGACCGTGGCTTTCTCATTGGTGTTTTCTTTTTTCCCCTCTCTGACTTCAGACAGCAGCAAAGCTGGTGTCCTTACACTGCAGTCACAAAATCTGGAGTCAGTAACTTATGGAACTTTCAGTAAAAAACCTTTGGGAGTTTTCCCTGTTTGGGAAAAGTGTCTTTTTTCCCCCTCCAGTTAGACCCTAATCTTTTTCTGTTTCATTTCTTAGCTTTAAATATTTTTTCATAAGATGTATGCAGAAACACTTCCATACATCATTGTGTACAGATTTCTTTAAGAGAAACACTAAAACTCTCTCAGTAAAGACATTCTGATAGTTATTTTCTCTTGCAATTCCAGTAATTCAGAAATCAGTGTGCCTTAAAGGAAGTGCAGCTTATGTCTGTCTCACACCAATAAATATAATTTTCTTCACTGGGAAGGGGCTGGGGGAAGATCTGTGGATCTAAGTGCTAAAAATGTAACAGGAGACTTCACTATTTTTGATTCCTCAAAAGAAATTACCTGAGTAAATACACATAAATACACCAAATAAAAATGAGGGTGCAGATGTAGTAACATGCTTTTGCTTGTCTAGTTATCTGTTTAAGTTTCATGGGGGGCATGGAAGTTTTTGGGGAGGTTTCAGCAGTGATGATGTACACTATAGCTTTGAGACTGTGCATTACCTGTAGTGGGAAAATGCCCAGCTTTTGCCCAGCTCTTAGCAATGACAGAACAAATACTCTCATTAAGAATTATACTTAGACTAGGTTTGAGAACAGTTGCCAAAAAGATTAAGTACTTAGGACTTATATTAGAGCACAGTTGAAGTGCTTGTTAAAATACAGCTTTTCTTTTTCAGCCAAATATGCTTATTTACAAGCTGTTAGTGATTTGGGACAACCTGGGCAACTGCATAAGGATTTGTGCTAATTAAAGTACCATTAAATTACAGGGTGCTGGTGAAATGGTCAATGAAGCTGCCCTTGCCATGGAATATGGAGCATCATGTGAAGATGTAGCCAGAGTTTGCCATGCCCATCCAGTAAGTCTTTCCTAAAGTGACTGTTGAACCACAACCATAACATGACATGCTATTACTACATGTAACTATTAATGACTTGTACTTTGTGTTTGCTCTCCACAGACAGTGTCAGAAGCCTTCAGGGAAGCAAACCTAGCAGCATCCTTTGGCAAAGCTATCAACTTCTAAAGTGAGAGCAGATCTCTGTACATGTGTAGGACATCTCTGAAAACAGACTGTGGGCCCTTACGGAAGGCTGTCTGAGGATTTTAGGACTGAAATAAGTGAATCTCTTCATTTTAAACATCAGATACTTAAACAAGTAGAGTTTGGAACAAGTGGAATTATCCAGTCTCTGTAAACTGAATACTTTAAATTACATGTTTATTTACATGATGAATGTTTCAGAAAAGTAGCCTGACAACTCTCTTTTTCAAAACCAAACATTTTGCTGCTGCATGGGATTATTAGGTATGCTGGTCAGAAGTCTGGATGATTGTCCAGCATACCTTATGTTTTTTTTATTTGAAGTAGTGATACAATAAACCAGTTGAATGCTGGCACTTGTAATGCCACTGGCACTTAAAATGCCACTGTCACTTCCGCACAAAAATATGTTTCCTTCTGAAAGGATTAACTTTAGTATTTAACCTACTTCTTACGTATGACTACCAAAACTAGTAGTGTTAGTATGTTGGGAGAAGAGGGGCTCGTATAGATCAATTAAAATTACACTGATTTTTAGAGAGAAAATTACTTTGTGTGTGATTCTCCAGATCTCATGTTTTCATATTGAAAACTCGGAGAAACTGATTGAGAAACGAAAGACTGAAGACAAATTCATTGTACTGCAACCTAATCTTTGTTGTTTTTGAATCTTTCACTGTCCAACTCTTAAACTTGAAATGCTAAAACTGGGGAGTGAAGCAGCACTTCCTGTTAAGTGCTGTGACATGAGGGTTATTCTGCACCTTCCACAAGTAAGGGCTGCAGTGTCAGCTCTCTACACAATTAAGATATACTTTCTTCTCTGTTTTCTATTTTGTTCTTTCTGTCTCTTCTGTAGCAAGAGAGCTTAATAAATATTTGACATGGCTGGAGGGTCGTCTTAGTTTTGTTTGCTGATTGTATCCTTTCAGTGTCTAGGTTGTTAAATGTGAAGAAACTCACAAACAAATGGCATTTTTGGAAGATTCTTAATGTGTATATGGAACGTGCCCTACTCCAGTAGCTCATTTTAAGTTTTGTTTTCCAGGGTGCCCCTTTTTTTTTGTTAGGCTCTTCTGTTCTGAAGAAAACCTTAATATCTGCTGGTATTGTGCATGTCCTTTTTGATTGTGCCAATGGAATGAGAAGTGCACATTCAGAACATGGTGCAACAGCTACTTGGGTTTGTGTATAGACAAGACAGTTACATCTTTTTACCTTTCTTTGTAGCTTCTTATTCACATATTGATCCGTTATCCAGTGGTGGAAATGTATGCCAGCCTTACCATTTTATTAAGATACCAGTTAATCAATGAAACAACAGAGACACTCTTCTTCATTGTAGCTTATTTTTTTTTTAGCTTCTATTTTAAATGCAGGTGGGTTTAAACCATGACAACTCACTAAGCTTTATCACCATCTGATTCATGGATATGCTGCATTAGTGAATTAATGTTCTGCTTTCAGGTGTCAGTGGGAAGCTGCTGAACAGAAAGCAAAGGTGAGACAAGTGAGGGAACAAAAGCTTGATTCTTCCAATAGCTCTTGACATTTCAGAATCACTTCTACTTGCTACAGGTAAATGTTAAGTGTCAATCGTGTGCTTTGCAAGTTCTCCCTAGAAGCCCTGCTCTTTCAGAAACAGCTTTGTGTCCACTCCCTCCACCTCTGAATACCTGGAGGAGTCTTAACTGCCGTTCATCCCTGAGGCTCACCAGTTACAAATTCTTCTTGTATCTCATTTTGTTCACACTAAATGAAGTTTCGAAAGTCAGGGAAGCGTTTAATCAAGAGTAGAGCCAATACTGAAGATTAGTTTTGCAGACACTTAAAATTCAAGACCTTAAAATTGTTACTTCTCTGACTGTCGTTCCCATTCTAGTTAAGTGTACAAAGAGTGTTTGTTAAAGTAAGGTGAGCTGCTGAGCCACCTGTCTGATGGCTGTTAAGCCTGAGTGTTGCAAAGTTGGCAAACTGTTTTTAGCAGCTGCTAAGTGTAGAGGCAGTGAACTGGTGTATGATGCTGGTGTGGTTATCAAATTCCTGTGATGGATTTTTTTTGTTGTAGGATTTTTAACCTATGGTGCTCAGGGATAATTATTTATTTAAACATAATGCTCTTCAGTTTGCTTAGGAAGTGAGGTATCTTTGCATAGTTGTGGCTTTCAGTGATGTTTAGTAAAGCTTAGGAAAAGTGCTAATCAAAGTGTAATAGGATAAAATCCTCAGATCAGAGGTAGCACCCAGGATGTGCAAATGCACGTTGCGGTTTTGGTGCTGCTTTGTGTAGCTGCTGAATGTTGTAAAGCAGTTTGTGCAGTCCTGTCCGGTTGTCTGAAGGTGGAGTTGAACAGATCCTTTGGGTTCAAGTACAGTGAACTGCATACTACTCTTGCACCCTTTAAAAGTATTACTACTTGTGTGAAGTACAGGCTTTCTTAGAGAGCTGTCTGCATACAGCTCCTGAACTGATTCACACTAAGTGCCCTGGGAGCTTTAGTAGTTCCTTTTCCAGCAGGATTAATCTTCCAAGCTTGGTTTATCACATAAATTGGGTGCATTCACCCCTTCAGTGCTGACCTCTTCAGTTTCCACTTCACATATTAAGTGTTTCATAATCAGTGACATGAAACTAGTGTTAAGTCTAAATGGGCATCATGCAGAGCGTAAACAATCCTGTCAGAGTGGTGTGGTGTAACTAGCTAACCACACCTGGATGGTATTTATTCAGACACTGCTAATGTGGTCTAAGTCACCATCCTATAGTAATAAGAGCCCTTATTTAGAATTACATAGTTCAAGCCAATGTTTTATTAGATCTCTAACCAGTTTAAAACCAAGAATTGCTAAAAGATTAATTGATAAACCATTGCAGCTACTGAAAATAGGAAGGAACTTAATGAGTCATACTAGATAGATACAGTGATACAAAAGTAGTGTTTATTTTCAACATCAAAAAGTTACTTGTCTTTGGTTCTTTGACAATAAAGTCAATACAAAACCTGTTCACCTTACCAGGTCTTAGTATAATGTCAAAAAGAACTAATATAATACTTGTAAAACCCATCCTGAACACAAGTGTTTCCCACTCCCATTTATAAGCAAGTGCTATAAACAGCAACTTTCTGGCTGATTGTCTGTAAGAGGGAGCGAACTGTCTCCTCCAGCTCCACCAGCTGCTTGGCTTTGTCTTCCAGAACTTTTTGATTGTTTTCATATGTATTTTCCAGATCTGTAAGCAAAGGAAGGGGAAAACCAGCTCAGTTGGGGTGTTTTAATGCAGTGAAATGTAAATGGATATACTTATTCAAATTTATTTTTGTTGTGGAAGATTAGTCACATTAAGGGCAGGGATAAAAAACAAAGGCTGCAATGGCACCTTTTTGTTTCCTTAACATGGGGGTGTAAAGCAACTAGAAGTTATTTTCCAGAGGTGGAAATCCAGAAGTATACTTTGATTCATGGTGAAAATAATTGTCATTCTTTGCTCTATGGTGGCTTTTACAGGACAATGAAATGTTCTGGCTTGTGATGATTGACTATTCAGCAAGTCACTAGAACTGTGCAGGAATAGCTAAAAGGAGAAGAATGAATTCCTGGCCTGGCCAAACCAGAAGGAAAACTCAGTTCCCTCCCTGGTCGCTATGGGCAGTTGCCCCTTCCTATTTCACTCAACTTCAATTGTCAACAGTAAATGTTATATTCATCTATAAACTGAAATTCATGTGTCCTGATTAGCTTTTGGTTTAATCCAGGGTGGGATAGGGGTGCAGTGCTGTTTGGAGATGGGGGTCCTGCTTGTACCAATTAGTCCTTGTCCTAAGCCACAGTAGTTGTGTTCCTTCCTGCAGTGGTTCTGGCAGCAGTGATGGGTGCCATACAATAGGTTTGTGTCTCAACTGTAAGTTTCAGCTTATTTTATAGAAATCTTTGATTCAAAAGACTGCATGGTGTCCATAAAAATAAGGAAAGCAGATCAATCCTCAGTAACAATCTCCTTTTTTTTTCCTCTTCTGATGAATACAGTAAGTGTGAAATTACTTCATATGCTGAGGTGCCAACTTACCCCGTCAGAACAGCCTTACCTTTGAGCAGCTGGAGTTTGCTGTTTGCTTGAGCCAGCAATGCTTTAGCTTCATCCTGCAACATGCCGGCTTTCCTCCTGGCGTCGGCCGTCTCCTCAGTCTTCTTGGCAATGAGTTCTTCCACGGTTCTGTACTTGCCGCTCAGCTCGGAGTTGAGGACCTGTTCCAAATTCAACCACAGGATGGAGCTCATGCGAAAGCCAGGACTGCGGGAGTACCATTTCCTCTCTATCCTTACTAATCCGGGTGCAAGGAGAGACTACACTGTTAGCTCCCTTAACAAAAGCAGAAACAGTGTCGGAGTAGTAAGTAGAAAATACTTACTATTTAAGACTTTAAGAGCTGGAGTGAAGACTCATCAGTTGCTCTTTTGCAGATCTGTGTCTGTTTTACAGCACCAACACTGTCACTTGGCAGGGATTTCTGGGATTTAGTTACACAGTTCTGTAACTAATGGAAGCCATGGGCCCTAGTACAGCTGGAAAGCTCAGCATGGTAAGGAACTGGCCCTACTTCTGGTTGAATGCTTGCATTTGGGGAGGAATACTCCTGTTACCCTTTCAGTAATGGGAACAGCTGCCTAGTGTGTGCTGGTGAAAGTGCTGGAGAAGTCACAAGGTTGGTTTCTCAGCTGTGCTTTTCTCTGGGGGACTGAGAAGCCCTATAACCCAACTGAATCATTAAGCAGGTTAAACTGCAGCAGTACTGGATGTATCTTGTGTTTACTTGACAGCATCTGAAATACTACTTAGTGTTTGGATATTGTTGATTTGATGGATAATACAGCTCTGCTTCTTTGGAGACTGGTGGGCTAACTACAGACAAGAGATGGAAGCAATGAAACTTCCTTTGGCAGATTGGTCAATTGTTTTGTTAATGAGCATTCTTTTGCTATTACAAAGGTGTTTAGCAGACATTGGGAGCAATGCCATATGGTTGCAGAAAAAATGTTGCATGTCTGACATTTAAAAATTACTTTAGTTTTATATTAAGGTAATGATTTTTCTTGTTGCTTGATTCCATACATACCACGTTCCAGGTTATTTGTCCTGCACCTGTAATTGTCATAGAACCATAAATACTCTAAACAAGTGAAAAAAAGTATTGCTAGTTCTCCTGTGGCAGGTAATAAAGCTGAGGGACAGAAACACATCTATAAAGGGCTGACAGTGTGACAGGTTCCCTGCAGCTATTTTGGAACCTGAAAACTTCCCAATACTTCTCTCTGGATCTGGTACCAAAGTAAAAAGCAGCTATTTTTGGTAAGTGCGTAATGCTGGGATTTTTTTTACACCCAGTACCTGACCAGTCAATGTGATGGATCACATGTATTCCCTGATGTTCCTTTAGCCAAACCTGGGGTGGGAGTTTTGTTGGCTTTTCCTTAGCATCTTTCCTGAGCTCTCACCTCTTTAGCTTCTTCAGCATTTTGTTTTGCAGTAATAATTTTGTCTTCCAGGTTGTCCGCATTCCCTGAATTTGTAGCAGCCTTTTGCTTAAGGTCTTCAACGCTCTTCTCTAGTGCAAACAGACGTAAGGTAGCATTGTTCAGTGTTTCTGCAGATGCTGCATTTTCAGATGCAATCTAACAGAAAGAAGGATGAGAGTTACACTTCAAAAGACACTGAATAGAATACAAAACTTTCTGTTCAACTAATTAGTTCATGTCCATAGATGTGATTTAAAAAAGTGTTTTAGTTTTGCTAAAACTGGCCAATTGCAGTTAGAGTGAAAAAGCTCCCTGCTTGAGAACAGTGCATATGGGGCTGCAAAAGCATTAATGAGCATGGTTAAAAAGTTTTGATTGCATTATACACACAAGAGTTGCCTAATCTGCTGACAAAACTTCACACATTTGACTCCAGCATATGATAATGGACTTGTGAAGCTTCTAAACTGGCCAAGCTTCATGGGTATAGAGACCACTATGGTCTCCTGAGGGCTTTGAGATGAAGTTTGAAAACACTTTATCTGAAAAGATTACAGAACTTGCCACTTCAATCCAGCATTTGTTGATTTTAATCTGGGGCTGCAGTGGTGGATGACACTGAGCATGGCTACACCCATACACGAGCAATGTGGCTTGCCTTGGCAGACCTGCTGTGTTAGAGGGTTACAGTCCTGCTCATTTAACTTGGATGGTGAGAAAAGCCTTTTGGTTGGGTTTTGTTTGGTTTGGGTTTTTTGTGGTTTGTTGTTGTTGAGGTTTTTCGTGAGCCAATAGTCCCCTAGCATCTGTCATACTCACTCAAAAGTTGATGTGAAGGCAGGAATGGTTTAGAGTCATTTTAAGTGCAGTCTTTGCAGTACCCAAGAGCCTTCCCTCGGCGAGCTTACATCAGTTTTTAAGTATCAGACTTGGTGCTGTTTTGGTATCATGAGAAATAATCATTAAAGAACTCACTGAGGTCAGCAGGTCTTGAGTTCCTTTAATATCTTCATCAGCTTGTTTGATGGCTTTTTCAGCTGCATTTTGAGCTTTTTCAGCTTCTTCCAGTGCTGCTTTCACCATGTCTGCAGTGACTTTTACATCTGTTGCACCTTTGCTGTGGAGCAAGACTCTGTTAATGCTAAAAATGCTTTTACTTCAGAACCAGAAAAAAAACATGCACTGTGAAGGAATGAGAATCTACATGAAGGAAAGTTAAACTGCATTTTCTGACACAATGAGATGAAACAAGGCTGCATACCTTGCTTTTTTGGCTTCCTCCAGCAGCATTTCTGCTCTGGCAATGTCTCCAGCGCTCTGCTGCAGAATGACCTCAACATCAGAAAGGCTTTCCACACGCTCACGAATATCTTCTGTCAGGGCTTGCAGCTGCTGGGGAGTGCTTGGCATCTCCATGTTCAGCACTTCATTAGCCACTGCCTCGATGCTATCCAGGTCAGCACTGTCTTCTAGTAAATGGACACAATCAACAAAGATGTGAGTAAGAGCTTCCCTCTGTCAAGTCTCAATACTCAAGTTCTTGTCCAGCTGCTTCCTAAAGAAGGAAACACAGGAAAACTTCCACCCCCAGACTTAGAGAAAATCAAGGTGCTAAAACTGCTTCCTTGGGGTGAAAATTCCCCCTCAGGAGACGCCCAGCAGGTGTGGAGGCCCTGCTGGCACAGCTCTCTTGAAAGCCAAGCCATTTGAAGATCTTGGTGATTAACTGCACCTCACTGAGGGGGACGTGAGCCCAAGGAAACAAAGCCAACAGCTGCACTAACGTATTTGTGCTAACAGCATACTCAGCCCTGTGCAAACAGGGAAGGAATGGGTATGCCATGCGGCTGCTTGCTGGCAAACAAGGCTCTCATTTAACCTTTATGTGCTTTCTTACAGAGAGATAAACTCATAGTTTCTGACTTGCTTCCCCTTTAACACTATGTCTTTCTAGCCAGAATCATACTTGGCTAACTACAGAAGTACAACAGCCTCAGCTGAAACGCACACAAGAACATGTCAGTTTGCTCTCACTTTCCTATTGTCTTGGTTTTCTCATGTTTCCAGATTTCATCACAGACACTAATCTGGAGTGGGGGGGAACAATGACACGACTATTGCATTAACCTCGTGAGGATGATATGGATCTAAAATACTTTTCACAAACCCAAAATCAAAATATAATTAAAATGTAAGGTTTTTACGCATTAGGAAGTCTCTTATTTGCTTAATAAGGTTTCTCAGATCTTCATTGCTTCTGTCCACTTGTTCTTTTGTAGCATTGGTTTTGAGCAAAACTGCCTGTGCATTTTGTTTTGCTTCATCAGCTCTCTGTTTTGCCTCGGAGACCTGAAGAGAGAAAAATGGAAGACTTTGTGTATAATTTCTTATGCTTTAAGGCCTGTTCCACCGGAGTCAGAGGTAATAGTAACGAGGAATGCTTTTTCTCATAAAAGTCACAGAACACTTAGAAGCTGGCTCTGATCCATACCACCAGTGCTAGTTTAAACAACTCAGGCTGATGTTTAGTTATCCATGAGGCTTCTCTTTAGCAAGCTCCCTTGCTGAGGATTTTTACAAGCACGATGAAGTTACGCAACTCAAAGTATTCTGGAGGGAGCCAGCACATACTTTGTCAATTAGTGTCTAAACTCGAGTTACAACTGAAAGATTTTTTTCTTTTTTAATATCTAACAATTGATTTGGTGTATTACCATTCTGGAGAGTTGCTCAACTTCTGCTAATGCACTGAGGATGTCTCTGTCAAAGTCCATGGCTTTCTGCCAGGCGTTGTGTGCCACAGTGACCAGCCCCTCGCAGCCGGGGCCTCCACACCTCTTCTTCCCTTCTTCCGTTCGACAGCTCAGGCCGCCGCACTGGGACTCGGCACAGGAGGCCCCCGGAGCAGTGCCACACGTCTGCAGGGACACAGGGGAGAAGGGAAACAGTCACAGCCTGATCTCCATTGCTGAACTGTGTGGGGGCTGAAGTAGGACATTGCTCTACCAGAAACTTTTAGAATTTTTTTTTTTTTTAGAAGCAAAACTGTTTCTATCGGCAACATTGTACTGAGAATTATCCTCTACTTGGTCAGTTGTTTGGCAGTGAAATAACAGAGAAGGCAAAGTTAGAAAATTCCCCATTCTTGTGGTGTTCTTTTCCCTTTTCAAGCCCCTACCCCCCCTTTTTTGCCAAATGATAGTCACTAACAGACTTTTGCAGCCAAAAAACCTCCCTGGGAAAACCTAGGGGCTGTGCCAAGTTAACTGCAGCTGTCTCCTGTGAAGTGTAAATGAGTCCCTCTTACCTGTTTGGCATGCAACCCAGTAGTAGCTAGAAAGCAGAAACATGTTTTTTTTCGTGTCTGTGTGTGTCTCATGATTACACCTCCAAGCAACTCAGTGTTTACTGCCTTGATAAACATCTGCCCAAGATTTTCAGTCCTCAAGAACAGTCATGCAGGAATGTAGGGGAAGGGAAGCTAAACAAATAGATGCCTCTTTCTTGCCTCTAGAGAGAAAATAGAGGGCTGGGGGAGTGGGAGTTGTAAAGGAGGGGGACAATTCAGAGTGTGAAGAGGCCTGGCCTGCCCCGGGCAATTAATGAGCCCTAAAGCCTGCCTTCTCCCGGGATTCTTCAAGGATTGTTCTCTGAACGCAGCTGGCCAATTTCAAAGAAACTGAGGGAACACTCAGCCTCTCCCAAGAAAAAGACACCCTTGATCATATTTACAGACGAATAGGCAGCTTCAAGAGAGAAAATGCCCTTTTGACTGCAGCTCCCTGTAAGTTCTGCTTTGTCTCAAGCACGAGGATAAGCCCGTGATGGTGCTGAGATGGGCATTCACAGGAGTCAGAGCAAGCAGGAATGCTCCCTGGCTGGGCACTGTACAGGCACAGCGTGTTCCCTACAGAGCTGCAGAAAGGAAGAGGGAAGCCGAGAGAAGGCAAGCACTGAACTCAGGATGGGCTTAGGAGCCCATCAGATGGCTCTCAGCCCAGCCGATTTGCTTGGCTTTTCTGCATGTGGGAACTCTGTCCACAGCAAGGCGCATTGGGTTAGGGCAGGGGTGATGCAAAGACTGGGGCTGGGAAGGGTAGGAGGGAGGCCAACACGAAAGGCTGGTGCTTGAAAGCCAGGAGGTCACAGAGCTCACCAATTAAACAGCCCAGTTCTAGCCCACAAAATACCCCATCAACCAAGGAACGTGCATTTTTCATGAACAAACTGTGCTGCCTACGCCCTACAGCCTCTCACTTCTTGACAAACCCGGTTTTATTTTTGCTGCAGAATTTTATCCCAGCGATTTTAAGCTGTGTACCTTCTCAGCCACCTCAGAGAGATCCAGGCTCTGCAGCTTGCCTGCGAGTTCATCCAGGAGGCGCGACTGCTCCTCTTGTTTGGCCTTGAACTGAGCCTCCTGCTCATTGATTAAGTCTTCCACTTCCTGCCGCGTTTGTGCTGACAGCTCCACGGCGCTGTCAGGATGAACAGTGGAGGCATTGACCCTCTCCTCTGCCTCCAGGGACATCTGGTAATACTTGGTGATACTATCCAAGGCTCCTGTAGAAATCAAATGGAGCTGATGAGAAATCTGCTCAGTAACCCAAAATAGCATATATTATAGATGTTAGCAGATGACACATCTGGGTTAGCGATACTTGACATCACATTAAAAGAGATGCTGGTCTTTGCAGCTGTGTTGTGTCATTGCAAGGTTTAGGAAATTTGGCCTGTTGTAGAAAAATGGTTGCTTTTTTTGCTGGTGGACAGTGTATCAAGCTGGACTTGGAAGTCAAGCCTTTCTCTGACACTAGTGACTGAATTCTGCTTGCCCTAAGGGCAAAAAGAGGTTCAGGAGCTCCTTTCAGGTTTTTTAGGGGAACAGTCTGTTTTCTAAGGATTCACTTACCATATTAATTCTTATTGCCTCCCTGGGATGTCTGGTGTATGGAGTCACTGCTTGGAAACTGGTCAGAGCTTTCCCAACAAACAACTGCTTAATGAAAGATGCTGACTTGCAGAACTGTTAGTTTGGGACAGCTCCTGAAGAGGCCTTGAGTGGGTGTGAGGGACCCTGTGGGGGTGGCACCACAAGGCAGCTTTCCTTTGCAGAATTTGAAAAGTCAGGGACTCCCCTGTTCTACATCCCACTTGCCTCACTCTGCAATATCCCATGTTCTCTGTAAAAAAATTTCAGACTTTGTGCAAACCAGGAAATTTAAAAGAAAAATTAAAAATTTTTTTCTTTGAAGTCAGATTTTCAAATAATTTTAAATGAATTAATTAACTTTCAAATTATAATTCTCTTTTTCCAGCAAATTTTCAGTCTTGGCACATTTCAGTGTGTCAATGGGCATGCAAGGCTTGGGTGGCTCAGAACTGGGCTCTTTACAGTGTGCTCTTAGTCACAAAGACCCATCTTTTTCAACTAGAAACATTGAACAGACCAGGGAGAGCAAGGGAGACGTCCAGGTATATCTTGGAATCTGTGGTGCACTTTCTGCTGTTGTGTCTCATCTACAATAATTTTGTGCCCCAAGAATTTGAGCCAGCTTTGCAGTGTGCAGAGAGCGAGCAACAGGGTGAGGGGGCAAAAGTTCCTGCTGCATCAGCAACCCTGCTAATGCACAGAAAGAAGCTGTCCTCCTAGAAACTGCGTTTTATTACAAGTTAGAAGATTAACCTGGTATTTAAAACCATGCACTAATTAAATCTTTGGCCACCCCACTGCTTTCTCGCCCTCCCTGTGACACTCACCACGAACATCAGAGATCTTGATGAACTCTAGCTGTTCTGCCAGTTCCTTCACCACGCGGTCCAGGCTTTTGGCATCTGTCTCCAGCGTGCTCAGGTCACTGTCTGTGCTATTGCTCTTCGCTGCTAAGGCTGACAGGTTTTCCTCTATGTCAGCTATCTTAACTGTAACATCTGCTGTCAGCTTTCTGTGAAACAGAGGCACAGGACTCAGAGGAGGAGGAAGGGCTGTCAGCCTCGATGCTTCACTGGAGAGTGGTGGCTAAAGCTGTTCCCAGCTTCTCCCACGGCAGGACTTGTACTCCCTCACTGCAGCTCTAAGTGATTTGTAACAACATGCCTACCTAGAATACTGTTTTGTTTCCTTTATCACACCAAACCACTTTTTAATCTACAGCACATTTATAAACTCAAAGCACCAAATTGCTCAGAAAACAGCTGCTTTGTGTAAGATTAACTGGAGGCAGATTCCAGAGGACTGGTGTAATGCTCTTGTATCATGGCAACTGCATAGGTCAGAGTTGACTACTATGATCCATACATAATTTGCTTCCCATCCCACACAGCTACAAATGCAGTTTTGATTAGTACGAGCTCATGGGACAGATTTGAACTTCGGGAAGCAGGCGAGGGCCAGGGGGGAGCCTTAGTCTTAACACAATGGATTCTTTTAACTTGTCTGTAAAGATCCCCCCTCACCAGACGTTTCTCTAGGGCTATGAAGGAAAACCTCCCGCCTTGAGCACTCAACATGGCCTCACTCCACAGAGCAGGCTTTAGCTAGTGGGATAACCCTAAAAGGAAAACCAAGTGAATGTTACATCTCAAGGCTGCTGCAGAACAGAGTGGGCATAGGAAGCTATTCCCAATCATGGTGATCCCACCAAACCCAGCATTTCCTCATTCTGAAAGCATCAGGCAGCATTTAAGCTGTAAGATCAATTTACAGCACTCTCAAAAGCCCAACAGCCTGTTGTTTTCCAGGACTCCTCCTAAGTGCAGTGATTTTCTATACAGTCAGAAAGGAACAAGAACAGATGCACATACATGTATGTTAGGGAAAAGCAGCTCCTCAGCTGCTCTGACCTCCCTCAGTACACAGAGAGCCCCAAATCAGCAGCAACCCCCAGCCCTCCAGCTGTGAGGAAGCTGCAGGGCACAAGCTATCCCTAATTGAGACATTTGTATTTTAATCCTCACCGCTCTGCTTTGTGCAGTCCCCTTTACAATGCCAAAGCAAGCTGGAGCAGTTGTAGACAGGGTCAGAAAGCATCTGTAATCCTACTTAATGTTAGACTGACCCATCTCCAAAAGCACAGACAACCATCTTTTGTATGCTTAGCCCTAAAACAAAATACAAGGCTCCTAACCCTGAGAAAAATGGAAACAATCCTTGTTAAAAAGCTGATGCTTCCCACTACACATGCTCAGAGTGCGGAAAGGAGCCCAAGTTTCCAACTCATCAGTTACACACGGAAATCCAGGAATTTAATCTCTCCCTCTCTTCATTCTCTCACATAATAGCAGTGTTTGTCCTTTGCCCCGGGCAGCACAAGGCAAGCATGAGTGGCTCCCTGGTAATTAGCTGCCTGGTGAGCGGTGGGAGCAGGACAACCCCAGCCCAGCACGTGGCAGCTGCACTGCTCCTGCCTGCCCCAGCCAGGTTTCTGGGTTCCTGCAGTGCCATGGGTGCTCACTGCCAGTGCTGGGCACAGCCAGGAGCTCCACGGGCGCCAGGACACACTAGCACAGTGTACCTCGCCCAGCTAGAGGAGCGGAGCCAAGAGTCCTCAGCCCAGCATGGGGACATCAGTCACTCCAGTAAATTCCACCTCGCTGCAACTCCTGCTCCTTCTCACGCTAGACTTATCCATGTAATTGCAACTGTACTCACTCTGCTTCTTCAAAGAGATTCTCAATGTTCTTCAAGGGTTCGGCTGCTGGATTTTGAGTGACGATGGTTTTAATTTCACTGAGCTTCTCCTCCAGCGTACTGAGCGTCTGCTGGTATGGGCCAGTGACTCCAGTGATTTTGAGGGTATTAGCTCTGTCCAGGAACTGCTGGGTCCTATTAGCCAGCTCGCTGATGATCACATCCCAGAGGGCAAAGCACTGGTGGCAGGGCACGCAGTTGGGGAAGAAGCCTGAGTAGCCCCGGGAGCACTTGTCGCAGCGCGGCCCTTCCACCCCTTCGTTGCAGATGCACTGCCCGGTGGCACGGTCACACTGCGGGGTCTGGATGCCATGGGGGTTGCAGTCACATGCTGGAAGGAGAAAAAGCCACGTGTGAAGGCTATGGAGAGGAAATGAAAGTGATGTTTGGCAGGGTGAAAAAAAAAATCACTTATAATTAAAGCGATTAAATGAGTGCAGAAGTGGTCAGTGTCTGGATTATAAAAAGCTAATTATGGATGTATCACTTGGGTACAGGGAAGCAGGTTTGAGTATGAAAGGGGAGAGAGACAGGGAAGGAACCCTAGGGGAGACAGGATTTGGACATCCCAGGAACAGGAACAATAATTGAGCAAGGACAGACACCACTTCTTAGAATGTCTGGATGTCAACTGGATAGTAACTAAAGACAAAGATCCCACTTTCACTCCTACAATGAAGAGTGAATAGAGCAGGACTCTGCAGACAGGAAAACAAACGACAGACAAGCACATAGCAGAGGGTCTATGAGCAAAACATGAGTGAAACGGGAAAAGTGAACTAGGAACAACCATTTACTTCTTTTCCAGCATAGATGTGAGGGTAAACTGAGGAACCAAGCAGATCAAAACCCAACCACCGTCCCCTGCACCTCCTGCAAACAGCACACTAAAAGAAGATAGTTGATTACATGGCACTCAATAAAGTAGTGGAGCTTTATTTCAGAAGACCCTGTGGGTGGTAAAAGCTGAGGTGGCTTCAAAGAACAGGACAAATCTATGGAGTAACAGCCCTTGAGAGATCTTCTATGCAGAGGTACATGAACTGGCTCAGGACATGCTCCTGCCACAGATGGTGGGAAAAATTCGCAACACACATCAAAAAACCTGGCCCTGGGCTGACATTTTGGGTATACAGAAAATGAGGAAAAATCTGGCAGTGAAATGTAGGATAGAACAAAGAATGTGGTCATAGGCAGCCCTCTCTGAGGTTCTAACAATCAAGAGCTGTTACCCTCAAGTGGGAATGAGGATGAGTATGCGCACAATTTTTTTGTTGTTTTTTTAATTATTGCACACTTAAGAGCACTAACCCAAGAGTTAGCACTCACACCTTCCTGAAATGCACTTCTTTGTCACTAACCCGCCATGGAGACATAACTTATTGATGTACTGTCATTCCTAAAAGCACAGACACGCTCTGTACACAGTAATGCTATCAGGAGAAGTGTTTCCATGCAGCAGGGCTGCCACCTGAACTCTCCTCCTCCTTAATTACACAGGAGGCAGCAGCAGCAGAGGGCACCACCAACATGCAAAGCTTTCAATAAAGAGATGGCAGCAAACAACAAAAAGAGAGGCTTTGAAAATATGCACGTTATCCAACTACCATCATGGCAGAGTACAACCGAAGCAGGTCAAGCACACGTTCTTTAAACAGGAAAAGGACGGTGATACTTGATAAAAGCCTTCACTTACACATCCATTTACCAGGCAACCTTGAAGGACGTTAAATTGCTCAAAAAGGTCCATAAATTGATTCACACACCCCAAGCACATGCCCCCTTGAAAAAAGGGCAAAACACAAAGCCGTTTCCAAGATTGTGCATTGTTTGCTTCAATGCCAGAACACAGCGGTGGGTCTTCAGTTCAAGAATCACACAAAGAGCCTCAGCAGCACAAATCGCTCCTCAACAGAACGACTTTCTTGTACAATGCGAGTATGATAGGCAAGAGACAAAAATAACTTCTGCTGCTTGGACAATTGAGTAAAACGGTCCTTTGTTCTTTGAATTATATCCTGACACAAGAGATTGTTTTTACTTTACATTGAAAGTGCTTAAGTAGTCAACTCACCACAGAATATGTTCCCTGCAGGCAAAGCGTTGAGTTCCTGTTTGAAGGTCAGTTAACCCTTCTGTCAACTAATAAGGCCCAGAGTATAATGACGAATTGTCCAAATTCCTCTGTATAGAAAGAGGCTAAATGGCATGTGGTTTTTCTCAAAGATCCTGAGGTCTGATCAAGTTACATGAATACTTGCTTGCTTCTGGCAAATCAGATCATTATATTTACTCACAGATTTAAAAAGCTTAAAGTGGAAAAAAATACAACCAAAAAACAATCCCATGTTGGTAATTCTATTCCTGAATACCTGTTCAGGAAAAGCAGATGACATGGCTTTAAGTAGCATTTATGTGGTAATGTGACTCCAAAACCTCTGAAGCTAGAAAATAAAATGCTGGGGAAGGGGAGAAAAGAATTTAGGTACTAACTTGTTTGCAAAGTGAAAACCCAAACTCTGCAGCTGCCTGTTGGGAGATGATAAAGAGCAAAGAAGTAATTTATTCTAAATGCAACACAACACTTGGAAGAATCATCACTTTTACAGTCCTACAAAACTCCTAAACTGAGCTTTGAGGGACCCAAGAGAAAATTGTACAAGGCAGCTAGAAACAGTACTGTGGGTTATTTCTCCATTTTAGGATGCTCTAGCAAGTCCAGAAGGCAGTGCTGGCTCTGAATCACCTCAGAACCGTGAAGCCAACACACATAAAAGGGCTTTCAAAAGTGCTAGTTTCACATTTGCTTTGTCTTTTCTTCATGATCCTCCCAAGTCAGTAACCACGCACAGTGCCACACCAGCTTTCAAACCCTGACCATCTCCAACACCTCTCGTGGATGAGTCCCATACCTTGTGCCTGGACACCACCACCAGGCTATTTTACCCCAGCAAAGATCATGTCCAAGGCCATTAAAAATACTGTCTTCTCTGAAAACCATGGTGGGGATCAAACCCTCCACTGACTTCAGCTGCGGACAGGCCAAGATCATATAAAGCCTGTAGGTAGCGAGGAGCACCTTGAACCCTGCTGGCCACCAGGCAAACAGCTCAGTGCACAGGTTTCTCCCCTGCCTCAGGCAATGCCTGCCTGCCAAGAACCTGCTGCTTTCAGTCTCTGTGAGATTGCAGAGCACAATTTGGTCCCAAAGTGCTAAAATAGCCCCTTCGCCTGAAAGGGACAAAAGTCCAGTGACAGTGGCAAAAGTTTCATGCAAAAGGAAAGGAGAGCCTCCAAGCTGGACAGGATTGGCAAATAATTCATGGAAGAATAACTGTTACACATCTATCATTCATAATAGTGAATGCACATTCCCCAAAAGGATTGCTGTGACATTTGATTATCACTGCCAATGAACTGGGATGTGAACACAAGAGATGCCTTGAATCCTATCACCTGCTAGAAACAGAGTGAACACCATGCCAGAACAATCCAGCTCATCATGTCCAGTACAGTGTTTGACCAGAGTACCCCATTATTACTTCTAGCCACAGTGGAGTTCTTGATCCTCCAACACCTCCTTTGTTCATGCCCAGCTATTCCTGTGGCCACCATGGAATCAGCTCCTATGCAGTCCAGTGCTAAAAATGCTCTCTGTTATGGCAGTTTTGCTTCTGATGTACCCAACAGGTTAACTCAAACAGAGTGTTTAAAGCATTGCTTGGCTCATGAGATTTTGGCTCTAATGCTCCTAAGTCCGATATAACACCTGAGTAGCTACACCACCTAATGCTAGCACATACCTCGTTAATCTGGTTTTTTTCATGAACAGGAAATACCCAGGCACATTCAGGGATACAGAAGTGTTTCCAATATTCCTCAGTAGCTATTGATGGCTTTATACTCCACTTAACATAGTGTATGTGGAATAGGGAAAGACAGTCCTGTAAATTCCTTTTAAATGTCTTGTCTATGCTTACGTGACAAGAAATTGGGAAAAGTAGCCTGTTTTGCACTGCAAAACCACAAAGATGTTGAGTGTACTACAAGATACTTAGATGCCTTGACCAAAACCAAGGTGAAGGGCTGCAGTTTAATACAGACAGGGTTGCTTTGAAGATCATTGTTAGACAGGGTTCAAAGCTGTCCCTGGGTAAGCAGAGAAGGCCACTGCAGTACCTCCTATGGAAAATACAGTGGAGGAAAGCATTGGCCAAAAATTTCAGGGTTTTCAAAGGAGGATTTATCAAGTTAAACAATAGGTTTCTGTTTTGAAATGTCATTTTGGAACTGGACACACTGAGAGTTTTACATAGGAGATTCTTCTATGGCATATTCCAACTTTAGTGAAATCACATTTTTGACATGAAAATTTTTAGCCAATTTCTCCAGTAAGGACCTGCTGATTATCTGATTGTGAGTATAAAAGGCTGTAGCTGGGTCTGTTCACAAATGTGATTTTCATATTACCTTGATCAATGCAATTCTCCTGCTCTTTTTTCCTGATCCTAAAGATAAAAGTAACACCCATACATGTATATTGAATGCAGTATTGTAGGGAAAAATCCAAAAGAAGCAAACGACTAGCTTGAGAGGTTTGCTTTAAGCTTACAAGGATCTATTCATTGCTTTATCTTTCACCACCTCTGACAGCTTTGCTATCTTTCCCTCTGATTTTGAATATTCAGCACTCACTCCCATTTAAACTACTATAATTGAATATGTGGCATATTTGCACATCACTTAATTTAAACTAATGTGTGTCAGAGCAGCTGATACTACAGCAGAGATGATATAATGGATACTGACTGGGCTGTGTGAAGACCAGTCTTAATGTCCAATTCCTTACTGTAGGATGCTAGGAACAAGCAAGCATTCCACATCATCCAACACAGAACAGAAATCATTTCTGTAGAAATGTTTTCTTTACTGCTTGAGACTGAGGACAGCAAGCCTCAAATGTTTAATTCCTCCTCAGAAAAAACACAAAGGTTTTGTTCAAACATGATTTCCTGGCATCATTTCCCAATGGTAGTGAGGCACTATGATAAGAAAACCATTCAGCAATTTGTAAGGTTGAAAGTTTTGCAGAGCTAGCAAATTTCTTCTAAATAATCAGCTATTGATTCAAATTACCCTTTAAGCACAGTTCCAACTCCTCAGTGTTACAATTTTCAGTAAGAATGTTAAGATAAGATCCCAGCTTAGAACTACTGGAGTTGTTCTGCACATTAATATGCTAGAAGATGTTACCAAAAGGGCAGTTTTCTGGAAGCAATATACATTACAGCATTTTATGACCACAGGTCAATTGAAATTATGAAACTCAAAGTGGAAATTGTATTTTCTTCAGTGTAGAATTTGTCTGACTTCTTTCAGACACTTATCACAGAAGGAAAAGAAACATCTGCTAGTCTTCTCTCAACACTATAAACACCTCCTACAAAAGCAGCCTATGTTAATATATTAAGAGCTAAGTGTTAACTCAAGACAACAAAGCTTATTCTTAAATGGCAATGGGGTAATTTTCAGTGAACAGATGTTTCAGCACCAGCTACATAACAATGACTAAAAACTGAGACAAAACAACGTTCTGCAAATGTCTGCAGTGTGTATTTGATAAATACATGATTTTTTTCATCTTAGTTCAATTCAGTGGTTTTACAATAGGGCTTGAAACTCATGTCCAACACAAAAATACTAACACAGGTATGCTTCTTGTGAAGGGGCTATATCAACACCACCCGATTTCCAGTCTCACAGAGTACCACCTCATGATAACTGCACTCTGTTCTGTTTTTCAATTTATAAAAACAGTAATGACAGTAAAATTGTCATCTCATATATATTATATGAAACAAACTTATAGCACCAACTGTGCAAGGGCATTATTGGAGCTGCACTTGCAGCCACACTGTATATCAGAGGCTTCCTGGGAGCCTGGAGCCTCCTACTAGAAATGTGCTTTGTGGGCTTAAGTCAGCAGAGCTCAGCATGCCGAGTCCTGTACTTTGGTTGCCAGGCTTTGGAAAAGCTCCAGTAGAATGCCTGGGAGACTGGAGTTTTATGAACTCTGTAATCCTATTATTTACTACCTTAGCAAGGACTTCTACACACACGTGCACATTCATCAGCACAGCTCATGGGTGGGGCAATGGCCAGAAGAGTCCTGCACAGGCACTGCTCACAACACAGCTCCTGCTCACTGGAATCCTCACAGGGGCCTGCACAAGGCTGACAGAGACATGCTGGGCTTTTCCCCATCCTCTACACCTCTGCTGTGCTTGTTTCAGGCACTATGCCAAATTCAGTGAGAAAATATTGTGCTTTTTCAAAGCACAGGGAGTAAGCAGTCTCTGAAGATCCAGCCCTACAGGCTCTCTGTGGGTGTATAATCCTCAGTGATCATCTGTGGGTGCTGGGACCGCACCCAGTACCAAGGGGTCGAAATGCTGCCCAAACACAGGCACCCACCTCAGCTTGCCCCAGTGGTCTGGTCCGAGTGACCTCTGTGGATATGCAAAGAGGAGCCATCAGATGATGCCTTCTCTTTATAGCAGCGAGCATAGACTGCAAATCAAAGTGCAAAAACCAGACCAAGTGCAAAAACCTGCCTCCCCTGGCATCATCCGCTCTGATCTTATCAAGGTTTCCAGAAAACAAATCACAGGAGTAGCAGGCAATGGTCACTGCCATCGATGGGGATGGCAGAGAAGTGTGCCCTAGAACCTTCTTTCCAGTGCACCATACTGGACCCCTGGGCCACACTCATAACTCACTGCTGCTCTAAGTGCCTGTGAACCCACAGGGAGCTGCAGCCCCTGGCCTGTCCTAGATGGGCCACTTTGCACATCCCCACATACCTGTGTCCAGAGCTTACTTGCAGGCACTTGGGTTTAGTATTTATTGTAAAGGGTACTGCAACATGAGCAGTACACTCCCCACTTCTCATCAGGAGCTTGTGGTCTCTTGATGCTGACCATCTGAAGAGCTCTTGTGAACACATCACACATCACTGTCCCTGGAGTGACTGATTCATCCTGTGATTTCCAACCTTGAGAAGAAGTCACCTGCCCTAGACCGTGGAGGATCCCACCCTGGAGTTGTTAGGACTGATGTCCACACCTCTGCATCAGCTCAGTGTGCGCATTGAAGACTGTCTGTTCACATTCACATGGTTCAGAGGTCTTGCTGGTCCCCATCCAGATTGGTTTCCATTTTCTTCCTGAATGCAGCACAAAATGTCACTTGGGACAGCACGAGCATACCACTAAGGGCAGGTGGCAAACACATGGCCCAGGAGCCCATGTGTCCCCCTGCAACTGGAGCTGACACTTTGTGACAAAGGCTCATTTCAGTTCCAGCCCACAGGCCAGATTTCAGCTATTTTCCAAGGACACTGGTCTGCAACTCCTTAAACAGAAGAGTTTTCCAATCCACTTGCAAACTGCTTACCACTGAGAAGTGCTACCTGCCCCCACGGCAGCTGCAAGTCTGCCAGCCTGAACGGTCACCACCTGCTCCCTGGGGCTAAGTGAGGGCTCACAAGTTGATTGTGTCCTTGCCAAGGAAGGACAGGAGATGGGCAGGAGGCACTGACTCCCCCATGCCAGGAAGACTCGGCAGCACCACACAGCTGGATGCGTTCCATGAGCGAGCACACGCCTGGATTCTGTCCACAGCATCATGCTGCAGGCTGCCATGGCTCAGCCCTGGGCACTGGCTCTCCCCACCAGCCACAAAGACCTCCTATTGGATGTAATCATGAAGAAAAATCTGCATTTCCACCCAAGTGAGTCTCCTGTATCACTTGGAAGCAGAAGGCATGATGGCCTAGGAGAGTATAGATCTTGCATGGTAAAAACTTGCTCTGAAGAATATATTCTCTCTTTACTTCAGAAATATTAAAAAGCAGGTTTTTACATGTTTGAAAGGCAGTACAAACTCCATAAGAGCTCACAAACTTTGGTATGCTACAAAATCCTGCTGATAAGGTATGCAGATGGACTCCATCAATAAACCCTGATGGAGACAACTGATACAAAGAGACAATCCCTGCCCTGGAGCCAGCAGGGTCAGCATGCTCCTCACCATGTCAGAACACACACAGCCTCCCAAAAAGGCTGCCTCACCCCCCAGGAAACCCAATACATACTCAGAAACTGGGACAATTCCCCAGTCCTTTCATCTGCTGCAGTAACCAAGTAGCTGTGACCTGCCTATCTGCCAAGATAATGGGGTCTAAGGTATCTCTATTGTAAGGTATTTATTAAAGACCACAGCAAGCACATTCCTCCCAACAGGAAAAATACCTTAATCTATTGCAAACCCTCCTGGCAAAGGCTCCTATTTGAACAGATCAGAGATACAAGTTTGTTCTGGTCTGGACAATGTTTGAAGTTTCTTTTCCAGCTAATGAACAGACTTGTTTATAATGAAAGGACAAGGAGCATCCAGTTTTCTAAACAAGCAACTCCATGGTGCTCTGCTTTGCAGCGTGTAGCTATGGCTAACCCAGTGCACAATCTCTGCTCGCTCCTTTATTTTCATCTGAAATATAAGGAAAGTCTCATACTAAATAAAGTACCTTATTTATTCAGGCCCAGCCTCCATAAGAAGACACAAGAGGAGAAAGTGCTCTTCAGCTACATAAAACTAAAAGACAAAGGAAACTGGTTTCCAGACCAATTCTCAAACTCTAATGCTTGTGATATGTTTTCTTATCACACTGGCTTACCTGACAGCATTGCAAGCTTACCCTTAATGAAGAGTTGCTTCTAAACAGATGTTTGTTTCTAAATAAGGGTCAGACAAGAAAAATACAGGCAAGCCCAGGGCTGGGTTCCGGATGCACATCCTGCCCCCCAGGGCACCAAAACCTCGGGGCAGACATGTCTTCCTCCCTCATTTCCAAGGCTTGAGTGGACTGCTCCTGGCAGGGGTGTCCCAGTGCACCACGACTACACAGACATTTCCAAGGGGAGCAGGTGGAGGAGGCACCAGGGTTGGACTCACCTCGACACTCCACGCTTGGGTCACCCCAGAAAAGCTCCTGGCACTCCCGACAGGTCCGGCCTCCGAAGCCTGGCATGCACTGGCACTGCCCTGTGAACTGCCAAAAGTACAACCCAGCAGATGTGAGCACCTCAGCAGCTGTCCCTGCAGCAGAGAGGCGGCTCAGCAGCCGGCACGCGCCCGCAGTCCCTCACCTCGTTGCAGGCAGGGCCGTGGGAGCGCACAGGGTCGCAGTCGCACTGCTCGCAGCCGGCACCGCTGGCCAGTCTCCACGTGTGGGGGGCACAGCGGTCGCAGGTCTGCCCCACCACGTTGGGGAGGCACCGGCACTGCCCCGTGGCCGCCTCGCACCGGCAGCTCTCCGAGCCCTCGCAGTCCTCCCGCGCGGTGCCCAGGTAGTTGCAGACACATTCTGTGGAAAAGAGCACAGCACCTCGATGTCAGCCTGCCCTCTTGCTATCAGTCTGCCCTGAGTTCACATCTAGTTCATTCTCTGATGGCAGATGCTGACACATCCCAGTGCCCGTGGCCAGGCCTGGCTGACCCAACACCGAACAATTCAGCACTGCCCACAAGCCCTTCTCAAGTCTCAGACTGGCCACTTTTGCAGCTTCTGTCCCAGCACACAGAAGGTCACAGGAGCCCGTTCATTTCAGCAACCCAGCACTCCATGCTATTCCATTCTCCTTTCCTTCCTCTGTACATAACCAAAGCTGAAGCCTGCCCAGCTCCTGTCAGACAGCTATGGTGGCAGATCTGTTTGAAGTGACTGATGGCGTGCTTTCCCATCCAGTGGAGCCACCTGTCCTGCTGTGCCTGGTGCCACAGGAGGAGAGCTTCCCTCCCCACCACCCACTTCAGCTTCCTGCCACAGCCACATCTACAGGGACGCAGTGTAAACAAAAGCCTCACCCCACCACCCTATCTCTGGAGAAAAGATAACGAGAGACCAGTATCAAGAGGACAGAGAAACCCCCCTCCCACAAAATCCTCCTTCAGCGCATGCAAATGCTGTTTCTGTTCCCTCTGTCAAATGTAAAGGACCTCCCTCACAGCCACGAGCCACATCAAGCTGCAGGGAAACTGGAGGCAACTCCAGCTGGAAGTAAGGAGGTTTTTCTCCACCCCAAATGCTCCCAGGTGAAAGAGTTTAGGTGGCCAGTGCTGCTCCTGACATGTTTGGTGCGGGGGCTGCAGCCACATCTCCCCACTCACTTCTGCAGTCCTGCTGCAGGGCGCTCCCGTAGTAGCCCTCTTTGCAGAGGTGGCAGTTTTCACCCTCTGTGTGATACAGACACTTCAGGCACGCTCCGGTCCTCTTGTCACAGGACTCTGGGTCAGTGGTGTCAATGTTGTTGTTGCACTGGCACGGCTGGCAGGCGCCACCAACCTCATCAGGGCTCCCAAAGAAGCCAGACGCACATTCATCACATCGACTGCCTGTTTTGAACAAACAGACATGGTGGGAATTTGGGAATTACCATCACAGCTCACTAGTGCACAGCCCCATAATCAGCAAGGCTGAGGCAAGGCAATAAAGGCCATTAATGGGGGGCAGTAACTGGATCATGCTCAAAGCAACAGAGGCAGTGCTTGGTGAGACCACGGCAGCTTGGGGCAGCATGGATGGCACCAAGGCATGGCGCTGCAGTCCAACTGCCAGCATGTTTGTCCCCTCAGTTCCACTGCTGTCCTGTCCACCTGTGCTGACCACTGGTCATGTCTCGCCACACTGCCAGAGATGAGGTTCAGGGTGGTACTGGCATGGCCCACACAAGCCCGTCTGCCCTGGCACCTCCAGGAACAGCCCATCGATGCTGGTGCTGTGGTCACATCCAACCCCTGTGAACATACCCCTCCTCACTGAGAGGGTCAGCCCAACCAGGCCCTCCCCAAGCACCCACCAAGTACCTATGTATCCCACGCTACAGACACACACAACTTGCAGTGTGACCGGATCTTGGTAACAGCCATTGGCAAACTGGCGTCCACTCTCGGGGCCATCAGGGCAAGGGCAGGGGCGGCAGTGGTCACCTGATCCCAGGATGGGGTCTCCGTAGTAGCCAGCCTGGCACCTACACAACAGGGTACACAGCACACAGGGGATGGCAAGCAAACACACTGCAGCCTTGCTGTAACTAAGCTTAAGTTTTTCCACTACTGTGAAGAACCAAAGGGCAGAAATATCCTTATGGCCCTCCCTTGCCACTCAGCTCCTAGCAGCTGAGTCCACAGAGGCAAGTTTTTCTGGCTTACACTAGTTAAGAGCAGGGGACCCAAGGGTGGATGTCAGCCCTGCCACTGCAAAGCCTCTCAGAAGGCTTGCCATGGTTCCCTAAAGCCCTGGCATCCTGTAATGTGCTCTCAGCCACTTAGGCAGGCACTGCTGTGAGGCACAAGGCTGCAGGCAGGGAGGAGGGGGTCCCATTCCCATAGTTTTCCAAGATCACCAGCACTACTCTGGTTCCCAGTGTCCAGGGGCTTTCCCTGTGGTTTCACACTGGCCTGAGCACTAGGACCAGAGGGGAGCAGCTGCTGTGCCCACCCTGCTGTGGGGAAGGAGAGGGGCCAGGGGAAGGGCACATGTGCCACACCTCTCGCAGTTGTGTCCCGCGGTGTGGTCCCGGCAGCTCAGGCACTCCCCGGTGTAGGGGTTGCAGTCGTCGGCGTGGCCGTTGCAGTGGCAGGGCTGGCAGCTGGGGAAGCCCCAGAAGCCGGGCAGGCAGCGGTCGCACTGCCGCCCGTACACCCCGGGGAAGCAGTGGCACTGGCCCGTCTCCACATCGCAGAAGGTGTTGTAAGAGCCTCGGAGATGGCACTCACATGCTGCCAGGAGAAGGAGAGAGAGGCTGAGTTTCCATGACAAGCCCTAAACTGAGGGCCTCAACCACAGCACAGCCTAGAGCCAAGGGTTTAACATACGTCGGCATCCGCTTGGCCCAAACCCAAAGGTGCCAGGGGCGCATCTGTCGCACTGTCTTCCAACAACGTTGGGACGACACTGGCACTGTCCTCCGTTGGGGTCACACACCGAACTCAGGGAGCCCTGGGGGTCACACTGGCATGCTGAGCAGAGAAAAGCATCACAGAGAGTGAGTACTGCGGCACCCCTGGCTCATCCCACATACAGCAGCAAACTGCTCTGCCTGCAAGTGCCATCCAGCTTCCAGGCTGTTTGCCCTACAAGTAGATGGTTACATACATAACGCGGTCTCGTGCAATAGTGCAGAAATGCTGAATATGATGTTCCTGCAGACATCCGTCATGGGCGTTTTCACAACACTCCTGCTGTTTTCCAGGCACCGGTATCTCTGGAAGGTTTCCCAAACACTGTTTGTGACCACGTCTTCGCCTGAGCCTCCCACTGTGAATATGTCCAGCGATTTGCAGTATGGCATGAGAACAAGCTACAAAGCAATTTTACAATGACAAAATGTCACTATTTATAGACAGCCTCCACCAAAATTGTGAAAATTCAGCATTATCCCAGTATCTAACATCCTTTTTTGGCCAAAAAGCAAACAGCCAGACAGAATTTGGAAGGGAAATTATTTCTCTGGTTTTGGTGGAATAGTTCTGGTATCTGACAAATTCTTACCCCAAATTCTGTCTTTTCAAAAGAAAAAGATTGATGCTGACATTGATATTGATGGCACACATGAAACACACCAGCTTCCTCAGAGAAACTACGGGGCTGTAGAACTGGCTGCAGGCTTGTAAAATACTTCAAAAGCCTCTTAATAGAAAAACAACCCACATACTTTGAGACTAAAGAAACCTACGCAGCTTTACATTGTTCAGTTAAAATCTGTCCAGCTGTAAGGAGCAATGCTGAAAGATACTACTTTGAATTTACACAGACACATGCTAGAGGAGATTCAAACTTTCAGGCTTTTAAGAGCATCCCTGCAATAAATTCTGCTTACAGAATCAATAAGCGTGTATGGGTTCTCTGTCTCTGTATCCACCGAGGAGTACTGGGGCAGCTCCAGGCGGATGGTGTAATTCAGCCCCTTCTCAAAGCAGACAGGCCGTGGGAGAACAACATATCTGGATTAGGAACAGGAAACAATTCTTACTTCAAACGTACAGCACCATAAAGCGTTTCAGGTGCCCCTATAAAGCAATCAAGATAACAGAAAGCAGCCAAGACTGGACAGAACAAAAGCTACGATGTAAGAAAAGTGGTTTGGAGGGTTGTGCAAGTCAGAACCGGAAAAGGTTATCAGCAAGGTAAAGAGTCACACCAGTGTTCACTCACAGGCTGTGCAAACAACCCCCCCACCATTTACTCAGTGAACAAATCATATCAGAAAATAAGAATAAACTTAAAAGCTTTGAGTCTGCATGCACACTACTACATACATTTTTATAACTCACTGGAAATTAAATTTCACCCATTTTTATAGAGGCTACAGCAACTGAAAATGTGATGTTATTCTGTTTCAATTTTTTTTTTTTCTCCTTTTGGTTCACCAAGTTATACCAACCTGGACCCAGGTGACAGTGAGACGACCTGATTGTCATCATCAGGAACTGTGTTGCCACACCGGCTACCTGTGGGAATCTTGCCTGGCCGTGAGATGTTGATCACAGCTTTTTCCCACTGATCAGGCAACTGGGGAAAAAAAAAGCATCAAGCAGAGATCATAAATTCCTGGAATCACCCAGAGCTCAGGCCAGGAAAAGCGTGTGCACAGACAGGGTGGTCAAGTGTGCTTCAGGGATGATGGGGCTGCAGCTCCAGTATCAATGAGGCATCTACCAGTTGCAGGTGAGGGCTGACACATGGCAAGGCAAGGGCCCTTGGACATTCTCCAGCATGATGGCTTCTCTCAAAACAGCATTAGTAGGAGTAGGTGGCCAGCAGCCCCATCTGTGGCACAGCATCACCAGGGGTTTGGTGACCTCCTCTCCCCCCACCTCTGGGTACTGCACCTCAATATTCACTGCAGTCAGTTGCTGCCAAGCTCTAAGTAAGGAGCTGGGGGGATTTTTCTCCTTCTCTTCACTCTGACAGTCAAAGCCAATGGCTTGCAAACTCTTGCAGACATTCAACATCCAAGACAGGTCATTTGTTTAAGGTGCACAACAGCACTGCCACCCATTAGAAGGCCATCTGGCCTATGCCAAATTTATATTCTAATCTGTCCTGATGGGACTTGGCACCTTTTAATTTGCTCATTAAAAAGGTGTTGAATCAATGCAATAATGAAAGAAACTGTAAAGCAAATAATACTAGAAACAGTCAACATCAGCTTGGATTTTCACATATCTCAGATATTTAACTGAGCGTCCATCCCTGTCTTTGAGCCCTGATGACTCCTGAAAGTGTCAGGCTCCAGTCAGTTATCCACCAGGACATCCAGCACCTGCTGGGAGGCAGCAATGCCATAATTCACAGACCTACCTGTGGCTCGTAGCGGATCAGAATATCATACTCCATGGAGTAGGGGATGTTGTCAACGTAGAATTCCAGGTATGCCCCCTCAGGAACCCTCACAAATCCTATGCCTGTCCAGGATGGTGTGCGGTCTGGAGTGTACTGGCGCTCTATTATGTTCACTCCCTACAAAACACAGAATCTCAATATTGATACACTAAATCTGCAAACCCCACAGGAGTGTGCAAAGTGATGAGTTCTGATGACAGGTAAGTTCTGGATGGCAGGATCCACTGCTTGCATCCCAGACAACACCAATTCTCTTTTAAACCCATACATGTGCACACCACTGCCCTTCCACTTAACATACAAAAAGTAAGTGAAATAAAATAAAACAAGACTGCACAAAATCTTCATACATTTCTCTGCTATGGTGCAGAATTAAATTTAAAAACTTGTTGAGAGTAACTAATCCACCAGCTACATCATCTCATTCACCATATGGAGTTCCACACCACACTTGTAGCAGTAGGATTTACTGCAGTGGCACACCACAGTCCTATTAACCATCCAAGGTGAGTTCTAATTGCTTCCTGACTATAGCACACTGCTTGAAACCAAACCACTGCTCAAAGCAACATTTGAAAAGCAGATCAGAGTTGTTATGAGTAAGATGTCACTAAATAACAGATCCTAATCATTGATTGATGTTTAATGGCCATATCAATGCAGGGTCACTCATTTCAGTCTGGGGTGACACGTTTTTATCTGCTACTCTTTATATAAAGCAAAGAAGAGGAAAAGGGTAACAGAAAATGGAAACGTGTGGTGCTCAAATTTCCTGTTTCAAATGTATCTGTATTCACAAATAGTTCTCTCCATAGAACAACATCCTGTGCATTCCTAAGGAAGCTGCTTCAGTAGAAAGGGATAAAATGAAAGGAAATGTTTACATATATACGTATCAATTCAGGATGTCTCCTCATGTATTCTTACACTCTTTGAAGAGAGCCTGGCTGTATGTTATTACCCTTTGGCTTTGCACAAAGATCAGAGCTTCCCAGAAACGATGGCAGGTGGGATATGAGCAAGGGTGTGCAGCTGTGAGGAACACAGGGGCTTGGCACCACCTGTAAATCCCTGCAACTCTGTGCCACTTCATTTTGTCTTGTGCTGGGGATTCAGAGGTTCAGTCCACCATCGGATTTGTGAGAAAACTTTTCGAAAACTGATGTTTTTTAAAATTATTTGTTCTTAAGGTTTCAAAAGGCAAACCAGAAGTACATCTCCTTGCTCTGCTTGGCAAGGTGAGTTTTCATGCTGAGCTCCTTCATCCCTGAGCCTCAGGTATCACCTCTCCAGCTGGGCAGAAACAAATGCACCAAAAATCCTGTGCCAGGTCATGTAGCTTCTGCCGTGGTACAACTTCTGCTCTGCACTGTCTTCCCTGTCTGCAGTTATCTGAGACCAAAAATCCTCAGCCTTGCTGTGGCTGTATTTTGCCTAAAATAAATAAATTAGGACCAAGTACCACAATTGTAAGAAGACAAGGATCTGCTGCCTTAGAGAAAGCATTATTTCCATCTCCCTGTATTGTTGCTGGAGGCAAAAAATAATAGATGTAATCACCTAGCTGCTGTTAATGAACTGCAAGCAAGGCTGTGCGGTGGGCAACAAAGAGCCAGAGACTCTGCTGTACTATGCTAGCAGGCAAAACAAGCCAGAGGCAACCTCACTTACAAAACCAGTTTTTTGCACAATCAACTGTGGTTTTAATCATTAGTAAAAGAAATGTTACTGAGGTAGTGAAACTATAAAAGCTGCAGCAACGTCCTTAAATGCGTGCTTTGTTCTCTCCCTGTTTGTGGAGAGCTTTGGTGGCAACAAAGAGAAGAGCCAGTGTCTGTGTCCCACCACTCCTGAGATAAGGGGAGTAGAAGTGGGTGCAGTGGGTGTGCATGTAGTGGGGCACAGAGAGGGATGCTGACAGGAAACTAACTGTAGAGTCGTGATCAAAGAAACAGATGGCAGTCCCTCTCCTCCAATTATTACACTATTTATTGATACTAACATTGAAAAGCTGATACAACTCAGTTTTGTGTTTTCCACTGTTTAATTGCTAAAACACTCAGGGTATAAAACAGATGTTTCCAACACCCAACTTGTGAAACAACTTCCCCACACCTCTCCAGACACACCAGACCACTAAAACTGCTACTCACGGGACCCAAGTTGGCTTCCTCTGCCTCGTAGATGTAATGATCGAGTGAAATGAAGTAATAGCCAGGCTCCACCTGGTTGCACTGACGTCCAAACATGTGGGGCCGACATTCACATTGGCCAGATTCACTTGAGCAGCTAAAATGGAAGAGAAATGAATTTGCAACACATCTTGGCTATGCTGAGACAGTGCTGAGCTATCTTCCGCTTTGACATTGAAAGTGACACAGGAGGACAAGCACTTCTGAACACAGCTGTGTCTGCATACGAGATGTTCCTGGGCTCTGCAGTTGCGCCATCTGTGCTACTAAAATGGCAGTGAGGTCCTGGGTGCAGTCTTGGCTCAACCCAACCATCCTTCTCCAAAACAACATCTAGGTTTGGCTTGGGAGCAAGCATGGGCCAGGAACCACTTCCAGTAGGCAGTTTGCATATGGTTTCCTCTGTTTGGGCGCTGAGAGGATTTCATGCTATGGATGCAGGTAGTTCCTTAGGGCCAGAGAGCAGTTCTGGGAGCTTCACTTGCTACCAGACATAGTCAAGAGGCATGTCTGTCCTGCAAACTGAGGGCAGCCTTTGGCTCCAGGCTTGTAAGCCAGGCAAGCAGTGTATCTGTTGGTATGGCCCCGGGTAGTGCAAGAACATACATGACCCTGCATGCCCCAGGATGTCAAGCTGCTCTTGCATAGTGTAAGCACATCCCAAGAGGTCACCCACCAGCAGCTATGCACAGGACAAAAACCACACCTGGCTGCTTTAGAGAAGGACAGACACAGCCAGTGATGGACAGGGGTGTCACCAGGGAACACAGAAGGTCTGTCTATGGTAACATACACAGCTTTCCTTCCTTCATAATGAATGATTTTCTTTTCTCAATACAGCTCTATTCCGAAACTGCCTTTGGGCTGGTTTACTGTCCGCAGCGCACCTGCCCTGAATTATGAAGTACCCTTGAGCATGTCATAATTTTGCATATGCTTGGTCACTTTTTCACAGAAAGGTTTTTTGGTCCACCAAAATACACCTCTTTTTTTAAATGAGTGGGATTTAGAAACATTTTCTAAAGTTAAATGCCTCTGGTTTCCATGGAAAATCTCCAGGCTTCTCAAGCCCCCATTCAAAGAGTAATGTTTAACTTAAACTATTTTGAAATTGCAGAGATTCATTTAAAGGTTCACTCTGAGCATGCCAGAAGTGCCCTAGCTGTCCCAGAAGAGGAGCTGGGAAGTCTCCCCTCCAGGGGTGGCAATGACTCCACCACTTGGGTTACACCATGGGGATGAATTTTGGGTGAGGCGGGGCTGTCCCAGATGCTTCATCCCACACCCTGAGCAGGAGCCAGGAGGCAGCAATTCAGCAGCTGAGGCCAGGAGCCCCGAGGAGGGTAAAGCTCTGCCTTCCCAATGATGTTAGAGGGGGAAGTCAGGAGCCAGAGCTGAACTTTGCAGAGGACAGCACAGCTGCTGCATGTCTGTGCCAGGATGGCACAGCTCCCCATCCCACATGGTTTTGCAATCGCTGGGCTCAGTGCATGGGAAACAGGCTGGGCCATGGCTGGGCTGTTACCCCAAATCCCTGGAAGCAGCTGCGCTGGGGGAGCCGTTATGAGCGGTGCGGTGTAACCCATCTGCGCGCAGGGAGCAAGCACGGGGGAGTAAATAATCCCTAACATCCACACTGCTGTCTGCCAAGGGCTAATAATTCACTCGGCAGCAGACGGGAGAGACGGCCCGTGGGACATTCCCACGGCAATCCCTGATGCAGATGGGGTGTCCGTAGGCTGTGACGACCTAAGGAGTCACACCAAGACCAGTCCCACACTCCCCCAGTGTGGTCCCATGGGCTCCAATGGGAAACAGTTTGTTGACCCACTTGGGAAACTTCTGTGGCTTTAGAAAAAAGCAGGACATTTCAAAGAGTCTGTGGAGGGAAGGGGGGAGGGAAAATAAAAAAAGAGAGCGAAGGAACATGCTGCTGTTGACAATCCTGGTGTCAGACACACACCTAACACAGAAAACTGCTCTGTCAGAGGAGCAGTCTGACAACGCAGCACTCCACTAACAAGGCATCTGGGCCAGGACTTTCCATGATGATACTGATGGATGCATAATCAAAACCTACTATTTCCCAGGTCCACACTTCACCCCACACAGCACCACTGGGGCAATGGAGCAATATTGTGCACCCAGTGCACTCGCCCCAGCACTGGTGGGCAGACTGGCCAAAGGGCCAGTTTGGGAGCAAATCAAGAACCAACCTGGCTGTCCATGTCACTGCCTGATTCCTGTTTCCATCCTGTAAGAGCAAAGTTTTGACATGCACAATACCCTGGGCTATGGCAGAGATTAATCCATGTCTGACGCCTACCCTGGGTGACCTAAGGCAGAGCTACACTAAAAATAGTTTTACATGTTAACTTGCACCAGTGGCACAAACAGAGGTTGCTCAGCATGGAAAAGACATGGATGCCTCTGTCACCCTTGCTGCAACCAAGACCTGCCACTTTCTGGAGCACAGGTGGTCCCAAACATCCTCCTCGAAAGCACATTGAATGCTGCATGCTGTGGTTGCAAACAACACAAAACTCACAGGGAGAATGACTACAGGAGAGTAACTGGGGTGAGACTCACTTGTTGTTCAGCGCTCCTCCCGGGTCGCAGTCACACGGCCGACATCCATCCATGTCGTTGCTCAGGCCCCAGTGCTCAGGCTGCAGGAAAACACATCACCAGCACTGTTACCTGGTGTAGATTTAATCCCATATATCCAAAGGCACATTTATAAATACTCAGCATAACCTATCCTAGACTGCCCCCACAACCCATGAATTCTGCTCCCCTGGTTGAGGATCTACCCCACAATGACCAACACCAGTCCCCCACCTGCTCCCCTCCTACCTTGTTGGCCATTTCAAGAGTGAGAGTGCCACATGTGGGATGGTGGCTGTTTGTGTGGGGCACTGCCCTTGCAGGGCTGCTACTCTCCAACTTGCTTGTTGGACAGACAGACAGACTTGTTTAGCTTTTCCACTGCTAGATAAGAGTCTGTCAGTGTTTGTACAAACACATCCAGTTATCTGACAGTCTGTTTCTATAACACTCCAGCATGCATAAACACTACATGGAAATGTATGTGTATGAAATAATCCCTGCCTAAAATAATGAGCTGTATAGGAAGCAATTATTTTGGCAACATTGTTTTCCTGATCATTTTGTCTTTCACACCAGCGAGGACTTCGGCAGACTGCCCCAGACTCCTCATTTTCACAGAGCAACCACAGGTATCCTATTATCTCACTCCTTGCAGTCCCAGGAATTAAACTGGATGCTCTTGTTTACCTTAACATGCATCCTAGCTCCCTGTAGCACAGCATACTGCTGACATCCCGAGGTGCTCACGCCAGCCTGATACCAGCTACGGGCTTGCAGGCAGTTGGAGACAGTAACCAGCACCTTGCTCCATGCTTTCCACACTCCCGCCTCCCTCACACCAGTGTCTCCTAATTTACTTTATGGTAAACTACTTGCCAGGCATTGATTGCACTGCTTTCCTGTCACCAGACGCTTACAATAGCAGTTTCCTGTCTCCGAATCACAAGGATTCCCCCCGGGGTGGGTACCCAGAGGATTACACGCACAAGCTGGATTGGGAAATACAAACAGGCAGGTCAAAAGACAGGATTGGAGTTACATTTTAGAGAGTATTCAACTTAAATATATACGTTAAAGCTTCCCCTGAATTCCCCAGGACAGAAATTAATTTCACACTTTGCCCATGACCCATCCCAGTAAAACTTCCCTAGCTTAGAGACCTATAATTGAAAACAATTAAGGAGGACTATGCTATTTCCACTGAATAGAAGGATCAGTGGACAAACTGAGTTTTAGGAGCTGGCGGACTCCAAGCCACAGCAAATCTACAAAAATGTTTTTCCTTCAGCAAAAACATGAAACAAAGGAAAAAAGTCCATCCCACCAAACAGCTTCTCCCAGCTCTAACAGCTCCTCAAAGAGCTTTTGATCACACATAAAGAAACATATGTTTTTACTCACACTGACAACCCGCTGGGTCATCGGCACTCAGGCCATAAAACCCTTCCTTGCAGAGGTCACAACGCTCCCCTTCGACAAACAATTTACAACGGCACTGTCCGGCAATGAGGCCAGTGGAGAAATCGGTGTAGCGGTCGCAGATGCCACCGTTTTGGGAGCCAGCTGGGTCACAGTTGCAAGCTAAGAAGGAAGCATTGCACGTGTTTCATTAACTGCCACAAAATAAAAGGCCAAGTCTCAAACTAAATTATTTAAACTCAGCTGCTGCGTAGAGAGACTGTATCACTTCTGCAAGTATTAGACACAACATGGACTGAACACATTAGCATCAGGTAAATCTCCAGACTCTCAAAGAGAAAATGAGACCCAGCCAGGCTCACTCAAGACTTCCAAGACAACCACCTTCTCTCAAGGATCTCAGGGCTATTCCCACCCCGAGGAGTGAGGCTGCACTCACGTTCGCAGACGTCGGGGTCCCGCAGATCTCTCTCCGGGTGCTGGAAGTAGAAGGGCTTGCACTGCTCGCAGTTGTGTCCCATAGTGTTGTGCTGGCAGTCGTCACACACTCCCCCGCTGGTGTTCCCTGTTGTCATGTACACAGCCATGTCGAAGTGGCACTGGCTGGAGTGGCCATTGCAGTTGCACTCTATGACAAAGACAGAAAGCAAAGTAAGAGCCTGTTCCCAGGGGAGATGCAAGTCTGCAGATAAGACACACCAGTGCCAGCCAAAGAACATGCAGCATTTCACACACGGTCACAAGTTCCCAAGTAACAGCACAGCATCCACTTCTGTGTTTTAGTCAAACTCACTTTTGCATGCGTTACTATTGCGACCCTCAGCAGGGCGCCAGGGTAAGTCATGGTAGAAATCCATACACTGTTCACAGTTTAATCCTTTGGTATTATGTCTGCACATGCAGTGCCCATGGACCTGTAATTCAAAAAAGAAAAAAGACAAAAGAGTTGGTTATAAAAGTTAAAAAAACATTCTCCAACTAAAGCAAAATATAGCTAGTACAGAATGGATATACTTTTGGAGACTTTCATCTATATAACTGCATTTAGAAAGGTGTAAATGAGTGTGCTTTACCTGCCAAGGTAAGAAGGTCTTCATACAAACTTGTCCTTCTTTTCTTACTGGAACTAGTGCCTGAATAAATGCTTTCAGACAGAAACAAGGAAAGCATAGTTCCACCTCCATAATCACAAAAGCCTCTTGGAACTAAAAGCTGGCTGTTTATTAGCTGTTAATTAGCTATTAACATGCATCTAGTTTTATCAGCACCACTAGCCCAGCACCCTCTGTCCAGCCCTGCCTTGGTTCTCAAAGCAAAGATAAACAGTTTGGATGTGGTTTATCCATCAAAGCCCGACTTTGCATTCAATGTGTACAGAACAAGCACTAAGTAGACCTACAATGACCATGTGAGAGCTGCTGCCATAGACCACTGGGACTACCAGCACTGAAGCCATGATGGTAAAGGCAAAGCTTGGGTGGAGTCACTGACCAGAAGCACAGGGCAAAGGAGCACATCCAGCTCAACAGCACTCTGGACAATCCACACAAACTCCCTGTATGCTTCACATTTCCACCCATTAATAACTCACTCATTAACAGGGATGCTATTACTGCTGGTCAGGCAAAAAGTCATGGGGAAAACCAGACCCCAGAAGGAATGTGGCACTTACGCAGCTGCGTACCAAGGAAGCAATCAGGATCTTCCTTCAGTGCCTGTGTTTATTAGAGCTACAGCCTCCACTTCTCAGCTGGCAAAAACTGATGCAAACACAGGTCATGTTTGATTCATAGGCCTATCATCCTTTGATGCTTCTATTTGCTCCAATTCTAGGGTAACCAAATCAAGACCTGTCTCTGACCCCATAGTTTCTTCATTCCTACCTTTTAATTTCACCAGTTCTTTTAACATAATTAGAAGAGGAATGTTAAAAAAAATTTCACCTATCCTGAGATCTCTGTGACAGATAGGTTTGCTGAGAAAGAATAATTATAACAGTTTTCTTGTTTGAAAATCAGGAGTGTGGAGGACGGGTACAATAGTGTCACCTTTACTTTTGGGTTCAAATCACTTAAAAGAGACACAGATGGGAAGAGCTTTATGCACAACAGTGTGAATATTTACCATTCCTTCCACTTCTTCATCTAAGCCCTCCACCGGCGCACACTCACTGGCGTGTCCATAGCAGAAACAGTTCCCACGAACCACCATATCGTAGATGGCATAGTAGTACTTCTCTCGGATCTCCATCCTGGAGTCCAAGAGGTTATCTCCCAGCGTGTGCAGCTTGACAAATTTGACTCTCAGATTTGTGATCTTTAACAGATCTGCAGGGGAGATTAAAAAAAAAAACACCAAAAAAACCCATTTTGGAATTATTTACCAAATACTGTTTTGAATGGGAGGAAGCCAGGAGTGGCTTCCTACAGGCAGATTAGCTCAGATTTCACTTCAGCACTTACATACTACACATCACTTCATGCTTCCAAATTAAAAAAAAAAAAGAAATTACATTATTTTGCTACAGGTTGATTACTGTATAAGTAAGTTTAAGCTTAATCAAGAATATTAGTCTATTTTATTGCAGACATGCGGAGGCACAACCAGAAATATTAATGGCATGCAGAACAGCACTCACTGAAAGGACACTGGTTCTCTGGGGCTTTAAAATGTAAGATGGGCACGGATTTGGTATTAAGAAACTGTTGCAAGTGGACCAGAAGCCTTAAGAGTTATAAACCTTTTGGAAAACGTCTTAGTTGGAAACAAAGACACAAATAATTCTTGTTTTGCATATGTCTAACTTTCCTAGCAAATATAATTAGTTACATTTTGTGGAAAGAAGCAACACCCCATCACTGACCAAATACAAAGAAGTTCTTGAGGGATAAGCCATGGCAAGAAAACATGTCAGTTAATTAATTCAGTCTACATGTTCACTTTGATATTGTGAATCCTGTGTAATTTCTTACAGCCTTGAACTACACTTGAAAAAGCACTTCAAGCCCATGAAAGGAGTTTCTTCTTTAAAATGTTGGTTAAAAAACCCCCAACATTAGACTGATATAGGAACCAGCTGACACTCCTCTACTGCTATTTCCTGCTGCTCCGAGTAGCTTTGCACTGAAGGACACGAACTGAAACCAAGAATGCACATTAAACTGGAGGTCAAGCTTAAGGCCAAGCACTGCAGTTCCCTCAGGCCAAATGCCCCACAATCTTTCTCTTTGAGCCACTCTGAGCAACAGATCACTCTGCCTTTACATTCATGGATTGCCGTGACCATACACACGAACACCACAGTAAGTTGTGGTTTGTGACCACATCTGTGTAGTACAGCCATGGCCAACTGTTCCAAAGTCATGACTCAGTGTTGTGAAAAATAAAACTTGACCCCATTAATTTGAGCCAGAAATGTACAATGATCTAAGTACCTTTGTAGTTCTGTTTCTTTGCTTTCTGAATACTGTACAATCACAGGACCATATTCCAAGGTTTCTCTTGGCAATAGCATGTATTTTGAGGAGAGGGGGTCTTTAATGAAAATAAATCCCTGTTCAATTAAGAAATGGACCAACTCCAGTGAGTAAGACCAATCCCTTGAGTTGACAATACTGATCATTATTTCCCACCATGTCACTGTCTGAGTCAGGAAAAGGAACCATACTCAAAGGTGTTCATATGACTTCAAAACTGCAGTTGGGGCTAATGCATGACATTGTGGCTTACTGTTTTTCGTAGGCAAGTACTAAAATGCTTTCAAATGAGCCTGAAAGGTAACTGCACACATACTTTGAATCCTTGGACTGTATGGATCTTCAATTCGAAAAGCAGGATCTAAAACACGATATATTACCTGGAGGAAAAAATGAAACAACAAAAGATTCAGATTTAAAAATAAGAGAGAAAAGGTCTACACAATAAACATACGGGGAAAAAAAGCCTCTGACCTCTCCTTCTGTGGAAGGCTCGATGTCAGAGTATCGGGAATCACAAATTATATCATCCACTTTCTTCATAGGTCCAGTTGAAATTCCAGGAAATGAGCTCTCACAGTCATATGCAAAATATCTATAAACTTGCCATGTCTGTCCAAAGTCAGATGATCTTTCAATCAACATTGCAGCAGGACGGAAAGTCTAACAGTAAGAAAAACAAAAGAGATTTTGCTTGGTTAATTATTACTTGCATTTACATTGAGTGCTTTTTAGTATGAGCAATCCACATCTGAATTTTAATCTCTCTCCCTGCACTGTTTCTGATATTTGGAAATATTTTTCTAATGATATCCCACTTTCTGCTCAGAGGCAGATTATTTGAAGTAACACACATCAAACCACAAACACCCATCTTCAAAAGATGGCACTCAGTGGCCAAGTGCTTCAATGCACTTTCAATAAATAAGCAAACTTTTAGGTTTTCTGGATTCCAAATACTTTCTGAAAAGTGAGGGTTAAAGCAGGGCTTTAGAGAGACAAAAGGATTTTTTCCACTGCCTGTGGAAAGCAACACAGCCTTTTTCATTGCTGTACCTCCTTGCCTAACCTCTTACAAAGGACCTCCTCTCTCACCTTAGGGACTCTCAGTGCTTTCCATCCAGCTCTGAAGCCCAGAAGTTCTTGCTGAGCAGTTACCTCTGATGCTCAGAGAAGCCCTGGGATTGCCCATCTCTCTTCATCTGACCGCATGACCTTTTGCAGTGTCTCTGACATTCAGTGCCAGTCATCCTCTGTGCTGCCTTAAGAAAACCTTCTTTAAGCAGATTGAGAGGTTCAGCTTCATGCACTCTTGCTGCATTTGACCACCCCAGTCACCCTCCTCCAGCTGGCCTTGCCCAGACTCTGGCAGGCTGCATTTGCTTCACCACTGACAAACCACTGTCCTTCTCACCTTCACATATTCAACTCTAGAACAAATAGTTTGTGAGATTTTTGAAAGATTTTAAATCCTTCTAACCTAAAAAAATACCATGTTTCATGCACTGCCTTTCAAAAATCAGGTATTAATTTAACACCTGCCTCTACCAAGAAACACTTAACAGTCTCTTTGTTAGTTTTATGTATTCATACAGGGACCTTCCACAGCCAAGCACAAAAGCATTTTAGTCACAGCTGGAAAGAAAATTTCTGTGTGCTTCCTGGCTGAAAATAACATCCGACTTGGAAACTGGTATCTCACCCAACAAAAAAATGTAGCAACCCAGAGGTAAGGCAGCTCAAGTGTTTACCACACAAACAAACTCAACGAAACATCATTAAAACTATCTTTCCCCTACAGTCTTCCTCCTGAGGGCAGACCAAACCCCAGCACTGGGGTACAATGGCTGCGCAGCCTCATCACGTTAGGGGTCATTTGGGGATCCCTCACAGCTGGGTCCAGCAGAAAGGACCATCTTCCAGCACATCCACCACCTTGAGGCAAGGGGAGAAACCCTAGCTGATGCCACAGAAAAGAGGAACCAGCTTTCTTTGAAAGCTGATGGGTAAAAATGAAGAGATTAATTTGTCTACATGGGAGAAGAAGGGATTTAGCCCTCCAGGAACTGCAGCCCCTAAGCTGCCACTAGTGCTTGCCTGTGATTTAGGATGTACGGGACATAATCTGCCACTCCAAGACATCTGTTTGTAAAGAAACAAAGACACTTTGTGTACAGATGTTCCTTCTTCCTGAAGACCTTTCCATTTGCCAAATGAAAGCTGATACCATGGCCAAGGTTTTTTTAGGAAAAAAATATCCTTGCTACTATATGATTCAGCTAACTATCTTCTAGAACACAGCCACTGGAGACACACTAATACAAATCCCAGCTTCAGAATGACTCCTTCTAAAGCACACCAATACAAATCCCAGCTTCAGAATGACTCCTTCTACAGCCTCACTGGAACTTAAACACAAGTGACATGTCAATCTGTCTGCATGAGTTCAGCACAGGTTAATGGCTGGCAGCTCCAAAAAAAAATCAGGCCAAACAGCTCAGATAAACCCAAATCCCAAATATCAAACAGATGCAAAGGACTATGAGACCTCTCATTTCCTCATGTTTTAGGGTTCAGGGTAAGGCTGTGGCTTTCTTACCTTGAAGGTCATAATGAGATGAGTGAAATGAAACTCAGCCTCGAGGTTCAGCTGGATAGTCACGTTTTCCAAACCTGCAGGGGCAGAGAAAAGGAGGTGTGCAGCAAACCAGGACACCTGCCAGTTTCTACACCTAAACTTTGCCAAAGCTCTTCGCTCTGTTGGCACAGAAACTTTTTTTTAACACTTGGCTCTACTGCAAAAAAGGAATATGAGGGTTAGTGCACTCCTGAAGTACAGGGGAAGACAGCAAGGACCTGCTGAAGAGTGCATCTCACATGGGATTCTTGTGCATCACTGGCACAAAATACCCAAAGCATGAGCCTGTGCTGCCCTTATTTCAGACTGCGTGCCATGGCTGGCATCACCAGATGTAGGGCTAGGATGGGTCTGCAATGGACTGGGTCCTGGCACCAAAGCACCCAGCAAGTGGCACAACTGGGGATGCTGAACCCAGACCTACACAATGACCCCAGGCTGTCCTCACATGCTACAGCTCATCTGGCAGTAGAACTTCCGCAGCCCGAACACCCCAAGGCTCACCGATGCCTGAATTTCCCACCATTTTTCACTGAGACGGGACTCTCCTGTCCACAGTTCCTTTACAACCTGGTTTTTAATACTCCTAAAGCAACTATCACAGCCCTGCCTTGCAATCATGAGGGCTAGGAAACCAGAGAGAAGAAAAAGGTTTTCCAAACTCTGCTGTACAACCACCTACAGTCAAGGACTCTACACAGAAAAGAAGAAAAACAGCTAAAATATTATTTTGCCTTGTGAAAAGACCTCTCAAAACAGCTGGATACTAATTACACTGTAGCTCAAAATAAAAAATAAAATCCAGATTTACAGAGAGAAGAAAGGGGAAGAAATAAAAATAATAAAACAATAAAGCACTTAAATTTCTGACCAGCTGTAACATTATGTGAAGCATGCAGCAATAGTCCCTTATTCTGTATGCCTGAATAGAAGAAAACATGAATTGGACAGAAAGAATCATTTGTTTTTTATTGTTGAAGGACATTTTCATGACCTTATGAGCTAAGAACTTTTCTGTGTGAATGTTGCCAAGTCTGTTGCAAGAAACATGAAGTATCTGGAATGCCAGAAGAGACCCACTGGAGGCAAGCAGCTTGCTAGGCCAATCTAAATGGTTAAAAATTATTTAGAGAAACTTTTCTTTAACAGGCAGCAAAACTGTTATAAATATTGCCCTTTTTTTCATATAGAGTAAGGCAGCTACTGCCAATGCATTTGCAGAAATCCCACCCTGTCCAGATGGCTTTAAGGCTTCAGGGTAGGACTGCTGTTTGGGAAACCTCAATGCCTTGTTTGCGTATGAAGACATGCCAAAAGCATAACCAGAAAAGTAAAGCAGGCAGAGGAAAGATTTAAAAGAAAACCCAAGCAAACAAAAAACCCCACCAAAGTAATGTGCAATGTGTTTTTTAACTGGCTGGCTCATTTATGGAGTTCCTTTTATTGTTTGGCATATGGATATGGGGATTCAGGGAGCCCAGGAGCGAGAAGGCAGCTTGCAGGGTAAGAGGTATCCCTGGTTTTACTCTCCTGGGGTAGGAGAGGGAAACGGGAGGTCTGCAGGCAGGGCAGCAGCCCCGGCTCTGTGCCCAAACCTCTTCCTTCCACAACCTCCGTCCAGCCCAGCGCCGCGGGGAAGCCCTGCCGTGCTTCCTTGGTAGCGCCGCCCGGGACACTCACTCCGGGAAGGCTGCTCCGCTCCCACTGCCCAAACATGAGGCACAGCTAAGGCCAGCGTGGAAAACTCTTCTCTTTAGGAAAGGTTTCTTGCAAAGTGCTGAGACAGCTGTTCCCAACACTCCTGGAGGGCTCAAGGGTTTTCGTTATGGATTCAAGGACCACTCCAGGGCACACAAAGCAGCCGGTTTTACTCATCCCTCCTCACACAGCATGATTCTTCACAGGGCAGTAATCACCAAATCACCAGGCCAGAGATAACAGCAAACCCACAGGTTACCCTTAAACAAAAGGAGAGAGAGCGGCTCCCAGCCCCGGAAATGGCTCCGGACAAACCCCATACCATTTTCCGACTGCCACCAGAGCTTCAGGCGATTTGGAGCGAACGTGGTGACAACATTTTCAATGCGATGACTGTCGGGATTTAGAGTCTCGTGGAAGGGATCCTCGGAGTCACATATGAAACATTTTTTGTCCTCCTGAAACAACACGATAGCCAGCATTACTGATTTTATCCATGGGGCAATAGTTGCTTCCTGCAGATAAGAATACTTTCCATCCATATCACATTCCATTCATTTTGCCTGCAGGAGTCATCAAAAGTATTTTTTTTGTTGAAATACCAAGTGTATTTACCTTTATGAATTAATGTAAATTGTCAAATGGAAAATATGCCAAGAATTCCATAAACCTCATTTTAGGGGAAGTATGTTTTCTATCAAAATCGCAGTTTCAGGAAATCTCTTCCAACACATGTGCTCTCCAGTAGAAGCCAGAACCAAAGTCAGCACCTACAGAAAATTGCTGAATTGCTTCTGTAAAAATGTACATGTGCAAAACTGCTTTTGCATGAGCCAATGTTGGCTTTTGGGAGCCAGCTTGGAGATGCAAGTTGTCTGCATTAGGGATACCTCTTGTAATGTCATGGGGCCATCAATGATTTGTGACCAAGCCCTTTCAGTGCAAGGTTAACTTGACTCTGAGTCCAGATTGTCAAAACTCCTCCTTGCATCTTCTCCTATTGCGACACCAAACTATGCACATGAAGTCCATCTGCACACACTACAAGGTGTGCCCATGGAAAACTGGCTTGGAGCAAGTCTGGCATGTCCTGGTGAAGCTTCTTCACCAGGACAAAACCCCATCGTGGCTATTACTACAAACAGTGCTATTTTTGCATTGTCCTAGTGCCCAAAACCACCACTTTCTGATTTGGTAAGGTTATGTTGCAAACCTAACCAAAAGGGAGGATTCCTGCCCCAATCAACTAGAGGGGGCAGATGCAGAAGAGGAGGTTATTGCATGGCAATGAGGGAGCCCTGACACACCAGCAACTCATCACTGTCAAAAGCTACACAGGCATCATTCCTAGAGCACGTTTATTGAGACAAGCATGGAGCTTTACCAGCCAAGAATGTGAGAGCTGGCAGGTCTGCGCCACACAGGCCTTCAATTTCACCAATTCTGGCTTCAGCAGCACCTCCCAAGATCAGTGCTGCACCCCCCACGAGCCCTTAAAGATTCCTCCAGCAGAGAGAATGGAAGAGCTGGGGTTCCAGGAAAGACGTCCCCTACTGCTGGCTTCGGGTTCCTCTGCCCCCAGCACCTCATGCATAGCTGGCTCCTCCCACCAAAATGGAATCCTAGAAGATCTAACTCTGCAAAGCACTCAACACCCCCTAATCTCATGTTCTTAGGAGGGTACTCAGTACCTTCTCATGATTTCTTCAATGCCACCCATTATGGTTCAGAAGTAATTAGGGACATCGCAAATGGTGAACTGGGGCTGTGAGATCAGAAATGAGGGCAGAGGCTTCTGAAACAATGCTTTTTACTGTGGCACTTCAACATTTTTGAGACAAGAAAATATAATAAAATGCCAGTATTACTTTGTTCTACCAGAAATGCTAATGTTAAAAGTCAATCCCAACATACTCTGAAAATGTTCCAGCGAAGCTAACGCCCATGTTAAATAAAGTATTAACTCTAGTAGATAGAGCATTATGGTAAAACTAAAGGCGGGGAAGGAGGGGGGTATTTGGTAACTTCAGAGCACAAATGGGTCAAGTGCTACAGCCCCTCCTGCTTCCCGTGGTTTTTCTTCCAAGTGCCAGAATCCGGCCCTATTGTCTCCACAGTAATTCGTCCGGAGATTATCCCTTTACTTTCAGTTCAGCAGAGTTCCACTTATAACTCATATTTTATTCTTCTCCACTATCCCTCGTGCCCCTGAGATTTTAAGTTTAGTGAGCTGTTTTGGGGTTAAACAGCAACGAGCTCTGTGTTTTCCACCAGATGTGCTAAGACAACCTTATTTGCATCATTTCACTCGGAGACCATACACATGTAATTACATTACGGGGACTGTGGCCAAAACACTGCCGGGCCCCACAGCCCACTCTCCATCAGGAAGCTGTCTAGACGGTTCCGAGCAAGCCTGGAAATAAAGCATTAACTGAACCTACTGCAGCACATTCCTCGATCACGAAAGGGGCTCGGGAGCTGAAAGCCGCGAGGGATTCCCTGGACGCGGCGTGCGGAGTCCCGCGTGGGGCAGGATGCTGCCCCATCGCTGCCCGCGCCTCCCGCCCCGGCGAGAGCGCTGCCCCCGCACCGCGGCTGGCGATGCCCCCGCACGGCGGAAGGCGATGTCCCGCACCCCGGCAGGTTTTGTCCCGCACCGCAGCAGGCGATACCCCCGCACCGCGGCCGGCGATGTCCCGCACCGCGGCAGGCTTTGTCCCGCACCGCGGCAGGCTTTGTCCCGCACCGCGGCCGGCGATGCCCCCGCACGGCGGCAGGCTTTGTCCCGCACCGCGGCAGGCTTTGTCCCGCACCGCGGCAGGCGATGTCCCGCACCGCGGCCGGCGATGCCGCCCCGCTGCCGGCACGGAGCGCGGGGCCGCTGCGGTGCCCGGGCGTGCTGCGCGCCCGCCCCGGCGCTCACCTGGAGGTGGCTGACGATGCAATAGGGCTCGGGCTGGCGGAGGCCGCAGGTGGAGGAGGCGGAGAGGCGGGCGGCGCGGCCGATGAGCAGGTCGCCGGTGGCGGGGTAGCAGCTGCCCTCGGCGCAGCCGTAGCTGTACTCGGGCTCCTGTGCCGCCGCGGGCCACAGCGCTGCGCGCCCGCGGAGGGAGAGAGGGGGACAGAGGTGAGCGAGGGCGGCGGGAGCGCGGTCAGGCTGCGCGCCCCGAGCCGTCCCGGCGGACGCTGCAGGGGCGCGCCCGTCCCGCCGTGCCCCGACGGGCAGAGCGGAGCGGGGCGGGAGTTACCGAGGCAGCAGCAGAGGTACAGTGGGAGGCGGCCCATGGCGGGCACCGGCGGGACAGGACGGGACGGGACAGGACGGGATGGGACGGGGCTGCCCCTCCACGCGCCGCCGAAAGCCGCCGCTCCGGCTGCTCCACGCAGGCGCCGCAGCTCCCGCCGCTCCCGGGCAGCAGCCCCGCGCCGTCGGGCGCCCCTCGGCCCTCCCCTCCTCCGCCCCACCGCCCCCGCGGGGCCGGGCCGGGCCCGGCCCCTCCCGCTCGCCCCTTGCCGCGGGGCTGCGCTCAGCCCGGGCACGGAGCGGAGGGGCGGCTGCTGTCGAGGAAGCGCAGGCCAGTCGGGGTGGGAGGCAGGGGGAGAGCGGCCGGGGGTGGGGAACTGCCGCCCCGCTGCAGCCAGGGAGCCCCGAGGGAGGAACGTGGGACTCCAGCCGACAAGTTGTGCCCTCCCTGCTGCTCTTCTGGGCAGGGTGCGGCAATAGGGGGCATTGTGGGGCATAGTAAGTGGGAGGGAATCACCGATGGGGTGACGCCTTTCCCTGCCCCTGTCGGTGGAGAAACAAGGAAGGAATGGCGTTATTGACACAATCCTGCCTTCTGCCGGTGGTGCTGGTGGGGCCGGGCCAGGAATGGATGGATGGATGGATGGATGGATGGATGGATGGATGGATGGATGGATGGATGGATGGATGGATGGATGGTTTGTGAGGTAAGGCCCAAAACCCAGCAAGGAACCAGGGTGCTGGCAGCTGTCACGTGTGATGCTCAGTGGCCCCACATTGCCCCGTGCAGCAGTGCCAGCACACGTGGCTCAGGAGTGCCATTCCTGGGGGTGGCGGCCGTGCTGCCATACATGGCCGGGTCTGGCCCTGGCGCAGGCTGAGAGGCCGGTCAGACCAGCCGCTGCCAGGCTGTTTCTCGTTTTCTGGAAGCACGTGGTACCTTCCCGGGCTGCTGGGGCAGCTGCAAGGAGTGAATGGCTGTGCTGGAGCTGCCCCTGCACTCACAGCCTCCCGCATCTGTACCCTGGGCTCTGCTGGCTGGCGCGGGGGCTGGTGGCAGTCTGCTTGGCACCCAGGGGAAGGGTTTACTGATAAATAAACGCCAACGAGTGGGTATGAAATATGGATGTGTGGCTGGGACGGATGCCCGGGTTTATATACCCGAGTTTACTTGCGCACATGTAACACATGAACTTGTGTAAATCTTTACCAGGTACCAGTGTCCCTCAGGAACACTTTGCCCTCACCATTTGCAGTGCCAGAGTGAAAACACACCACAGTCTGTCTGTCCCACAAACCCTGCCGAGGTAGGTAAATATGCTCATTCTCATTTTACAGATGGATAAGCAGAAACAGAGAGATACCAAGTGACTTGCCCTAAAGGTTAAACACCAGGTCTGAAACATAACCCAAGACTCCTGATTCAAGAACTTGTGGGGCTGTTTCATTAAAGATATCCATGAAGTGAAATCATTCTAAGCTGACAGGAATTGTAATATTTTAAACTTCTTCTCCAATGTGATCTTCTAAATTCACAAAACTAATTCAGTTTAATTATCCTGTCATATTTTTAAGCTCCAGTACAACCAATATTTTTGTCCCACTAACAGAAGATATTTTACTTTGCTGTGGTTCATGGCAGATGGGCAGCAGCATCACTCCATGTGAAACTGTGTAAGGACAGAGTGTTTCATTGCCACCGGACTTCTTTTTATCCTGTATTTTTTCAACTGTTATTGAAGTTTACTTTTTTTTTTTCTTTTCTGGTCTATTTCACAGTGTTATTGCAGTCCTGTCCTCTCCTATATCTAAAATGGGGTAAATCTGCCTTCCGAGCTCCCTGGTAACTGCTGTGCTTAGGCTTGTCTTGGGTTGAGCCCACCTGGCCAAACCCATGACAAGGCTCCTTCGTGTTTTGCCATAGACAGCATGAAAATGCTCTCTCTTCCAGCCTGCCATGTGGCATCAGGGATTGAGTTGGAGTTGCACCCACGGACTGGGGTGGCCACTGTCAACCATAACCATGGTCACCTTTCAGAGGTAGCCAGAACCACCAGCATTCAGTGTGTGGGTGATTAGGAGCAGAGAACTGGTTTTGTCTGTCCTTCTCTGCAGTGCTTGTGAGAAATAGTGAGTGGGAGTATTTTAATTTGTTTCTTCAAATGATAAAAATTCAGTTTTGTATTGTGCTTTGTCCTGGTTGTTGGTGAGGCAGCTTTACAGCCCTTGAGTGTCTGTGTTTGTGCTGGGCTGGAAGTCTTCTCTAAGAACAAAATGTCAGAATTTGACCCCAGTGGGACCTGTTTGATCACCCATTTTCTTACAACACTGCACTGAATGCCTAGCCTACAGAGCTGATAATATAATTTTGATTAAATGTATCTTTTATTATAAGTGGCTTTGGTTGAGTGCTGTTTGCATTTTGATTAATGCTATTGAAGTCAAAATGCTCTACAGCAAGATACTGATCTCAAATTTTTTTTTCAACAGTTTTCTGAAGCCACTTCTGCCCACAAGGAACAGGTCCAGGAGGAGTTAAAAGCAGGTATTTTTTTATCTAGATACAGCATTTCCCCCATAAATTAACTTGGAACACTTGGCAAGTTTTTGTGCCACTTCCAAAGGGGAATGCTACGCAGTTGTAAATCTCAGAAGCTGTCACAGGATGGATTTGGAGTTCTGTAGCTGCTGGTCCCATCAGGTTTGCTTCCTTTGTGTGTCTGAGCATGCTTGGAGAAAAGCAGGGGAGGTTAGACTCCACGCTGACTCTCTTCTTCCTGTTTCCATTTTTCTTCCAGCGATTTCTGTTTCTCCCCCATGGATACATTCCCTATCCAGGCTTGTTTAACTGCCTTGTGTTTATGGATTTCTCATCCATGCAGCTTGTGCAAAGCCATATGGCAACTATCACAACCAACAGTAGATTTTAAGGAGGAAGTTCTCTTTCAACTTTCTGCTCGTGAATTCAGTTTTTTGAAGCCATGAATGAAACAATTTTTGTTCATATGCAATTGGGAATTTCTGTCTAAGCGCTTCAGTTTGCTGCTTCCAGGTGCAGTGCAGCAGGGATGCATTGAAACCTGCAGAAAATCCTGTTACCTGGAGACCCGTGTGTGAGCAGCTTGGTGTGTGCTCCTAGTGAAGCAGATGTTCGATTTTATTACAGCAAAGTCAGTCTAGTAATTTACAAAGCCTCACAGATTCGAAGTGTTAAAATTCAGAAAATGCTAACCTGCAAATTACACGCCTTCCTGCATTCGAGTGGCTTTGTTAGATTATATCAAAGTTATAATTTGATTCCATCATTTTTACAATAGAAGCTATTATATGTGTAATGCGTGTTGCACATTGCCCTGGAGCACAGCTGGTTTGAGTTAGAGGAGTTATCTCTGAAATCTCATCCCTGCCAGCAATTCCCACCCAAGCCCCCCACCGCATACCAATGCTGCTTTAGCTCTTGTAAACACAGGGTGATAACTATGCAGTGTTTACTCCGCGGGATCAATAAGGATTGTTTTACGGGTGCTGCTGGCATGAGGAGGGGGGAATGCTAAGAGCCCTGTGTTCCTACAGAGCATTCCTTCTTTTTACAGATGTGGTTTGGGCTGCATCCGAGCTCTGAAGCAGCACTGGGCTGAATGAAGTCCATGATGAATGCTCGCTGTGGGACAGTCCCGTCAGGAATGACACGACTGCTTTTAACTGAGGAAAAACCATCATTAGTCTGTTCTGTGTCCTGCATGAGTATGTATACCAAGGGTGGGATTTTAAGTGAGGCACAGTTCACTTCAGCCTTTTTAAAACTCTAGCCCTTCTAAAGCATTTGCTTAGCCCCAGTTTCTTTCTGTATTTATATAAAAAGAGGAATTATAAACTAAAATTTAGGCCAATTCCTGTGTTCTTTATGGCTACAAAAAACTGCAGAGTGAACCCTGACTTCTGAGAAGCTCTGCATGCGAGAGAAGAGCTGGAGATAAATGTTTTTCAGCATTTATGGCCCTTTAGACTCACTGGTTAAACCGAAGAACTGAAGGTATTCTCCAGTTGTTGGTTGCATTAATGAAAAATGTGGTAAACCCCTTATCAGCATAAGAAAAATAGGCGTTGCAGGAGGGGCATTGACAAAGGAAAGATTTTCCATTTGCTTTCAGCATTCAGCATCTGTGCACTGCCATCCAGTGGGCACTGGGGAATTGTCTTTGTTGCCTGAGCAGCATGGAGGTACTGCCCATTGCATTTTCATAGAATTGTAGAATATGCTGAGTTAGAAGGGACCCATCAGGATCATTGAGTCCAACTCCTGGCTCTGCACAGGACATTAGGGCCAAGAATCACATCATGTGCCTGAAAGCATTGTCCAAATGCTTCTTGAACTCTGTCAGGCTTGGTGACCACTTCCCTAGGGAACCTGTTCCAGTGCTGAACCACTCCCTGGGTGAAAAACTTTGTTCTGATATCCAGCCTAAACCTCCCCTGACTCAGCTTCATGCCATGTCTTTGAGTCCTGCCACTGGTCACAAGAGCAAAGGGATGGGTACCTACCCCTCTACTGCCCTTCACAAGGATGTTGAAGATTACAATGAGGTGTCCTATCAGTCTTCTCCAGGCTGAACAAAAAAAGTGCCCTCAGTTGCTCCTCATATGCCTTTCCCTCCACCCTTCACCATCCTCGTGGCCCTCCTCTGAATGCTCTTTAGGGGGACCCTCACGTGGTCGGGGTTCCTGGTGCTCTCCTGCTCTCAGGGAAGAGAAGGGATGGAGGAATGAGGTGCCCAGGGACACTGCTGGCTGCTGGCAGAGGTGGCTGCAGAAGTCCACAGGCTTTTACCTGCATTGCCCCATCCCGGTCTGTGCAGCCCCACGCAGGGTTGTGGCACAACCACAGGTTATCTGGGGTTTGGCAGAAGACACAGGGTGTTGGCAGTCTGTCTTTGAGGCAGTTACCAGCAGCTGTCTGAGCAATCCTCCTTTTGCCTTTCCAAACCTCTACCTTGAGAAGCCCTAGGCTGTGCACAGGAGTGTATCACAGAGCTCCCTCAAAGACTGCAGCCTGATTACTGAATCAGCTGGTTTAATAAAAGGTATTTCCTATTTCCATATAAACAACTGGACACAAAAAAAAAAAAAAAAAGGAGAGAAAATTACATTATGCAATGTGACAAAATTCTGTATGCCACTTCAGATGTAATTCCAGAGGACTTCCCAGTGCTAGGAAGCTCTGGAGGTGGCAATCATAGAGACTTCAGTTGCATTTTACCTGATGGTCTGTTCAGACCCTAACTTTTGCATGTTGCATACTTGCTTTCCTGCTCCATGATTTCATTTTTAATGGCTATCACTTGTTCCTCTAGTTGTCTCAGTTGCTCTGCCTTGTCTTGTTTGGTTTGATTCAATTTCTGAAGCTTCTTCTCCAAATCTGGAAGAGCAAAGACATGCAATGGTGCTCACATTTGTTGTGTAAGTAAAATCCAGGGATTAACAGCATTTCTTTTCCCAGAAGTTTTAAAGACAATAAGCCCATTTCAAATGGGGAATGTTATATATGCAACTGAGGGAAAAAGTCTGGCTTCTGGGTAGCAAGAGAAGCGTGATAGCCTTAAAGAAATTAATTTCTCAGCATGTGCTTTTGTCCATTAGCTGGGATGGAACAGGACACAGAGCTCCTAAAGGACTTGGTTTGAATGGAAACACTTGGATGTACAGTGTGTTCATTAATGTGTGTAAAGCCTAGACAGTTCAGGCATAGTGGGCTTAGGTCTCCCTCACTTAGGAGAATGTTTTCTGCTGGTTCCCATGAAGCTACACCAGTGTAAGCATGCTGGTAATGAGTATTCACTACCTGCTGCCAGTGCCCTTATCATGTGGACCTTTGGAGGGACAGAGAGAAGCATTTAATGCTTCTCCTTGAGTTATATGCTCAATATATTTATTTGGATCCTGTCCTGAACAATTTGCTCCTGGGATGGAGTATCAGCATAGTTTTGCTGATGTTACATAGTATTTTCAGATGTTGAGCCTGGCCGGATCCTAGGCCTGAGGATGCCCAGTGGGAATGCCTAGACCTTGGCTACAGGCAGCATTAGATTTCCTGTATGCAGTGACATGAGATGAGCACTTCCTTTTTTGGTGATCCCCTAAACCCACCCAAGATGAGGAGTGTGGTGGTGTGTGAGGACTGCTGCCCATACGGCCACAGCAGCCACATCTCCACTGCCCAGGATCCCTCTGCTTCCCACTCATGGCCCTTGCAGGTTCAGGGCACATCGGCTTGAGCCTCCACAAGGCAGTAATTGTGCCTGGTTTGTTCTGCCATTGCTCAGAGATAGTGTCTGAAGGGGAACAAGTATGGACTGATGGAAAACAGCCACCCTGCAGCTCTGTAACACAAGCCATCACGTGGCTAATATAAAGAAAAAGAGAGCAGAGGAAGGATTGAAGGTTCAAATGCCCAAGGCAAATGCATGTCAGGGCCTCCAGCTAAATCTACAGCCAAGTTTTATGCAGATTTTGCACTTGTCCTATTTTTAAACCACCTGAATATAATCTCTGCAAGTCCCTGTGTGAACGGATAGTTCTTAAACTCTGCTTATAGCAACCAATATATATTGGAAAAAGTATATAAGCCAAATCAATTCAACTACTTTTAAACTGAGTAGCTTCAGACAGGGATTTTCACCAGTTAAATTGGTTTAAACCCAATTTGACATGAACCTAGTCTGTTAGTGTGTGTGGGCAAGGACTTTAGTCTGAATTCATGACTGTCACAATGTTTACCACTTGCTATGGAAGTGAGAACACCACCTGTTATTCTTTTTATCTTTTTTTCAGTCTCTTCAGCCAGTTTTTCTGCTTCTTCTTTCAGCTGCTTCACTTTTTCTAGTGTTACTTTTGGAGGTCCTTGGGCTTTTAGCTTTTCTTGAAGAATGGTGTACTTTCTTTTAATGTCAGCAAATTCCTGTAACAAAATGCCATCACTCAGTTTAAAAGCATGTCAAAATTAATCTGGTGTACAGAAGGAGATTTTTATTCTTTTTTTTAAACATCCTCTTTGAACCAAATTTTAGATTTCTCATTCTTTTAAATATTAAAAAATACATCCTTAATACATATACATCAAAAAATGCTTTGCAAAACCTGATAGAAATCAATTAAAACAAACTGCCAGTGGAGTAATCTAAAGGAGAGGGAGGGGCAAGGATATAAAGAAAATATTAAGATATTTAAAGCTTATGCTGTTTTTACTTCTGTTGATAGGGTTTTTCTGTAAATTTCATTTTGCCATAAGACTTAATTCAAATTTAATGAATTATCTGTAGCAAAATTGGGTTTTTTACATTGTTGACTGTGGTGATATTTACTGACTAATCCATTCCCTGCTGCTCTAGGTTGCTATTGAGGTTGCAGTTTAGATTTTACTTTGGTTTCTTATGACTTGGAAGCATAGTCATGGTCCAAGCTTGTGCTGTGGGTGCTTGGCTCTTATTGCAATTGTAGCAAATTTCTAGCTGCATTCTCAAAAACAGAGCTACTGAAAAGCACCAGACAAACCAAAAATTCCAAGTAACTCCCACAGCAATTTTCTCTGAAGGAGAATGGCACAGGATGAATGGCCAGGCTGCTTCCATCACTCACTTACTGTAGTATCTGCTTTTGTGATTTGTTCTGTTGTGTTTACTGGTGCCCATGGTGACTGTGAGTCTTATACACAGTGCAGGAAAAAAATGACATGGAGTAGCCAGAGAAATGTATATGTTTTCTTTCATTCAAGCAACCATAAGTGTATACCAAAAGCCTTAAAATAAAACATAAATTATTCTTAACTGGTGACATTTTGCACTGTATGGTATAAGGACAATGTTAATAGTTTTGAGCACAGCAGGGTAACAAGCAAAAATACTATGAAACGTGGAGGGAATTTTCTTTCCCTTACCACATGACATAAAGACTTACATTTTCAGTATTCTGGGCTCGCTTCTGTGCTGCTTCTGCCTCTGCTCTTGCCTTTGTAGCTTGATTCTTGTTCATCAGGATTTTTGTTTGCCATGTGGCAATTCTGTCTTCCATCTCAGCCTGTTTGGCTGACAAGTCATTTAGTTCATCATTTGTCTTGTTCACTTGGTTCTCAGCCTAAAACAGAGCAATTGAAGGCTGTGGTTTCTTATGCAACATCCATCCAGCTTGCAGAGCGTGGTAATGAGGGATGTAGTCAATGGATTAAGGAGACCCTTAAGCAGTATGGAATTGGTGTCATATCTGTGCCACAATCTGGTTTTATTTATTTAAGTTTATATTAAGGAAACTTCAGGATGAAGTTTCTCTTTCTAAAATGTCTGTAGCAAATAAATTAAAATATTTACAGCAAGATACCTGTGAGATTTGTGTTCTGATGCCATGGATCTCTTCATTTAACTTCATGATGGTGTTTTTGGAGTGTCCTTGGGACTTCATAACGTTTTTTAGTTTATTATTAATTTCATCCACAGGCTGAACAGCTTTGGCAGCTTTGCTAAAATGGAAAAACAAAAGTGAGTGTAGTATCGTGGTGTGGAGCACAAAACAACAACATGCTTCAAATGCCCCCATGCTGACATACAGAAACAAATTCAAATTCAAATTCAACAACAACCATAAAATTGTGGTTTGGAGGTTGGTAAAGCAAAACTTCAGTAAGGGACTTTGTGTGGGAGCACCTGAGCTGCTGTACTCAAGGTGATGCTGGATCCTGTGGGTTGCCTGGTGGTGCACTCCTAGTAGGGAAGACTCACAGGTGAACATGCTTTTTCCTCTTGTTTGTCCTTTCTCACCCTTATTTAAACCACCCAGTGAACCAGATGTAATGCTCCACCAGGTCCAAGGTGGAAGTAAGTAGCTGCTTTGGCCTCTGACTCAGCAGGCACAGGAGCCAAGAGCTGGCAGGAGCTGCTTCCTTGCAGCGTGTCAGCTCCTGCAGCCGAGCAGGAGAGGCCCTGTGGAAATGGCAAGGTGAAGTCTGCTCTCATCTGAACTTTCCCTCCAGTGTTAACAGGATACTGCCAGGGGTATAGAATAGTCCTACCGTGCACAGGGCCACCCCAGCTGGAGCTGGCACATCAGTATGAGAATGCCCTTCTTACTTGGCTTCTTGTGCCTCTGCCAGCAGTGTCTGAGCATCCTCCCTTTTTATGTTTCTCTTGTTATTCAGTTGGTACGTCTCACAGTGATTCATAATGCTCTGGATTTTGCCAAGCATTCTTGTGAGCTCTTGTGGAGTCAAGGGAAGGTTTATTTGCAGAACGTAATTTGCCACCTTCTCAATGTCTTCTGGAGGTGCACTCTCATCTGCAACAGAAATGGAGCTGAGAGTATCCTGAAGTGTCCCTTTCTTCCCAGTGAAATGTAAATGGTCATCATGGCCGCCTACCCCTTTGAGTTATCTGGGAAAATAAAGTTGACAGGCACAGCAAGGGGGTAAGAAAATTCTCTACAACATTTTGTAATTTAATATCATGCTTCCAGGTACTGCTGTTAGTGTTGTCAGAACTGGCTAAAATGAGGATTTGAACCCACTTTGAACTGAGTTATTAAAATTCTGAGGTAGAACGAGCCCATGGAAGGTTTTAAATCAGTGCCCAGCACAGCTAGATGTGTCAGAACCCATTTCTCCCTTGGCCCACAGATCAAAGAGGTGCTGGCAAGACTGGGGTGTGAATGGAGCTTTCCAAGCTGGTCAGTGGGTGTAATCCCTTCCCTGGAGTTGCCACAATATTGACAAAGTGGTTCCTTCACTGGTTAATGAGAAAGGCTAAGCTGCAGAGGGAACCTGGGTCAGACTTGGATAGAATGGAAATTTACAATGGGAAAAAGCATATTTTGACAATTCCCATTAGAAATGAATGAGCTTGTCCTTGCTCTTTGCTAGCAAGGACAGGCACACACAGAACAGTCAATGCCTTGTGAAGTCTCATCATCAGTTCTGTTTACTGCTCACTTCCATTTACAGACAAGACCTTGTGTGATAAACAGTTGAAACATATTTAATGTTTGTGCTAATGCTCCAGAGCAACTGGACAACAGTTAAATAAAGATCTTTAGTGTACAAACACTAATATGTTCCTGAGAGCTATTTTCTGTAGAAATATATTATTCCAAAATCACCATTCACATCAATGTAGAGTATAGCAGATTTAATGTAACTGTCTGCAACTCAGCTATTACTGTTCTTAAACTTCTAATAAAAAACCCCAAATATATGAAAAAATGGTTTTATAATTTTTAGTAAATACTGTATGTCTACTGAGAAACATAAAAGAGCTAAAAGTGAAATTCTTACTTGCTATCAAATAAGAATCTGAGAATATTAAGGAATTAAATGGACTTAAATCTTCCAATTCAATACAATAATTTAAATGTTCCTGAACAAAAAGAGTCCTCTGCCATCTGCCCTTGCACACATTTGGATGTAGAGATATGAATGCCAAAGGACTGCCAAAATGCAATCCATAGAAATTTATGAAATCAGCTATATTCAAGAGATTAAAAAACTCCTGCACATTTGAACCTCTTTGTTGTGCATCCGGGGTCTGTTTCTTACAGCATTTTCATGCAATCATGAGGGTGGAAAATATTTGGTGTGTATATGATTATTTTGTAATTTTTTCGTGAGAACTGTGAAGTTCTACCAGAATCCTTTGATTCCTCGAATTACAGCGTTATGGAGACGGTGGAGCAGTATGTGTCCTAATTCCCACGCTCCCTACAGAGAGCCTCTATTTATGGGCCTGGAAGAAGGGGGTGGAATAGCAGTTTGAGGATGCATTGGGCACGCCTGGCCATTATATATTGTGTGGAATTATCTTTCTAGTCCTTAACTCATGTAAACCAGGAGCAGAGGGGATTACCTGTGTGCTTCAAATTAATCACCATAATAAAAGATGATAATCAGGATGTAAGAGATCTATTGTAAAATTAATACAAAATACTGTCATCTGGGAGAAAGAAGCACTAGGAAAAAAAGCAATTGAAAAAGATTGCATAGATCAGGAGATGGACAAGAAATTTCATGTGTATACAGCTACATCATTTTCTGACTATCTATTATGCTATATTATATTGGAATATATATATGTAAAATGAGTAAAAAAGAACATTTCATATTTACCTAATAAGAAGTCTTTCACTTTTTGGATGAAATCCTTAGTGATCTCTCTATCAATCTCAATTTGATTCTTAGCCGTCTCCAGTTGCCCAATAAATTGTGAGCCTTTCAGTTTGCTGTCTTCTGCCATTTTTCTAATGCTTTCAACCTGGAAATATTATCAGAAATAGCAGTGCCATTTTCTGGAGGTTATCTATCATTGCTTGGCAAGTTGAGCTCTGACAAAAAGGTAGTTTTGATCCAAGCCTCAGCTGGAATCACTTGATGTGGCTTTGAAAAGTAGTAGGAGACCTCTTTGGGGAACTCCAGAAACTGATACATCTTGGCCTTCATCTGGTCTCAGAAAAAGCCTAAATCAAGCATTTTTTTTTCCTCTCTGCAACCAGTGCTAAACCACAGCCTCCTTCTGTTTCTAAAAGAAAGTGCTGATGGTTATTGCAGTGTTGCTGTCAGTGGTCAGACTCAGATCTGATTACAGAAAATGTAATTTCATTTGTAATTTCATATTGGACTTGTTAAAAAAAACACTGGAAGAGAACACAAATAAGGAAGGTGGAGTTCAAGGCTTGTCTTTAAAGTTACATTTTGCCATTAAATTGGTATTCTCAATAATTTAAATGAGAGCTTTAGATTAATCCTCAAGTTCCAAATTTTGGGACTTTGCCTTAAAGAAAGGCACAGGTACTGCCTCTCTGTGTTGTGCAGAGGAAAGACATTTAGTCCTTCCCCAAGCAACAAGAAAAATGTTTTTACTTCTGAATTGTCACAAAATAGTTAACTCATATTATCACAGAGCTGCCTGGGGCTTGTGAGCACCAAAGGCAATGTCCTGACAGCCTGGCACTCCCCAGGTCTGCAGATGCCTCTTGCTGCTGCCCCTCTGTGTCCTGGGGCCCCTGTGCCCTGATTGCTCATTTCTGATGCCATGGCTCTGGTGCTGTGTCATGTGCATTTTAAAATGAGGAAATGGATGCCCGGGCACGCTGTAGGGACAGGACAAAGCCACAGCAGAATGACATTTCAGTTGGAAAATGTGTTTTGCCCGTAACTGTAACAAGCATCATCTCTGACTGTTAATAAGAATGAACTCTTTACTGGTGTTTTGGGATTTGTCTGTTTTATTTCCTTGGCACATGTTGCATTGGCCACACTTTGCCTGAATGAATTTTCACTGCTACTGTGCAGTACAGTCAACTAATTGATGCTTTCCTAAACAGCACTGGAGCAGAAAACCTTCATCTTGAAATTATTTACAAAATTTATTTAATTGCAAACATAAGAGTAATATGAAGTTGTATAAATAGAGCTTAGTGCTATGCACAGCAGTAATCCCACTGCAATAAGCATGTCAGGCTACTGACAAATGCTGCCATTTGAATCTCTCCCAATAAAAATACAGATAATACTAGCCTGAAGCCACCAACTTCCATAGGCAGAGGGCATCATGACCTGTGAGATCTTGGCAGCTGTGAGGAAGAAGACATAGCTAGAGCCACAGTCTCTTGGTGGGGCTGGCACTTAATAATCCCAGTACTGAACCAGGATAGGTCTATGATGTAGGGACAGGGTCCATCATTATGCCACTGCTCTTTGTCCAAAGGGCAGGTAAGTTTTTGTAGATTTGTGACCTCCCAAATCTCATCCTCCATCTGTTTCACTGAACAAGTGTAGGTTTGGTATACAGCACCTGATTCGCAGGTTCCTGTAGTTGAATAGTCCAGTTATTTAGCAACACAGCAGTCTCCTCAGCTTTTCTGAAGGCCTCAGTGGAAAGAGGAAGAGCTCCACTGCAGTTTAGGCCACCACACTGCCTGAGCCCACGACTGTCCTGGCACAGAGCTCCCCCACAGGCTGCTGTGACACACGGCTGGTCTCCTGGCACACCACAGATCTACAATAAGGAAGATGCTTATGTCAGGACTCCTGTGGTGGGGCTGAGTTACATTCCTGAGGGAAGGAAGATGGTTGACATCATCTGAATACTGAACCTAGGATGGGATTTTCCCTAAGACACAGTGGTCTGGTCTCTCTGAAGATGGGTGTCACTGCCAGTCACAGGTTCCTCTCCCCTGATTTGAACAGTGCAATGACAGCCCATGGTTCTGAGTATGCTTGCAGGAGCCATTTGTTAGGCCATGTGTTCCACTGGCCCTTGCTTCACCCTTCTTTGGCAAAATGGATGAGACTGTCCTCTGGCCATATCCAGCCCATGAGTCAATGACTTCTTCTAAAGGATCCAGATCACCTTTCACACAACATGCTACCATGTCTAGCCCTCCATATAGTTTGACACATATTGAGATTAAAGGCTTAGATGGATGACTTTTTTCAGATCTGTCAGGACTGGCTGTAGGTACTGTCAGTTATTCATTGCTGCCCTGCAGGAGAACAGAAATCCCCTCCTTTCCCATAGGCAGTGCAAATGGTGTGTGAGCACTTCCCATCCACTCCAGAGCAATGTTGCTCTGCTTAGCTTCAGTTACTGGTGGAGCAGGTTTGGTAAATCTCTCTGAAATTACACTGATGTCCTCTTGAGACCAAAGAATGCTTAAGCAGTTCCTTGTGCTGGGTCTGCCTTGGGAGCAATAGCTTCCAGAAGGTAGCTGAATAACTACAGATGAGAAGTGCTGCTGTTTCAGATGTGACTGCATGACTGTGCCAAGGAAGTGCCGTTTTCCAGATTTAAAAAGGCATGTAAGCACCCTTTTAAAATAAAACCTACTACAACATCAAAAAAGAGACTTTTCTTTAGCTCCCATTCAAAATCCACAGTGCCTACCTTTTCATTCAAGTTTTGGATGTCAGGGCTTTTGATCATTTTGAGTCGTTGCAGCACATTGCTTGCTTTTAAGACCTGATGGTTCAACATAGTGAGCACGTGGTTCCTGGTGTACTCTGAGTATCTTACAACAGAGGTTGTCCCCCTGGTCTTCTGTTCTGCCAGCAATGATACTTCAAAGTGTTTCCTAATGTTGCTGATGGCCTCTGTAGCAACAGAAACAGGGTTTAATACCAACTGCATTTTGGTTTCATTTAGTTCATGTATTTACTTAAATTCAGGACAACTGGTGAGTGACAGGTGATTCAGTTTGTTGTCACTGGTGTTCCATTTGGGACAGCAGTGAGGGACGTGAACTGTCTTTTCCTCACCCAAGCTTTTTAATCCTTTACTCATTCAGTTGTCAAAGAAGAATAGTTACTGATGCTCATAAAACCTGCTAAACTAGATGAAAATATGGTGGATCCTATGCCATTCTTGAGAATCCAAAGTGTGTGAGAAGCCAATGGAATAGACAAAAGTATGAAGGAGATCTTATTAATGACACAAACTGCTACTGATCTACATTCATCAGTAGCTCATGCGTTGCTGACACTCTTGATTAGCTTAAAGGTCTTGTCACTTACACTGTTTTGAAGTTTAGGCAGAACTGTTTCTGCCAGTTCTCAAGCTCCTTGATCAAGTCAGGAAAGTATTTGTCCTTTCTGTTCAGTATAGCATCCAAGAGTTAAACGGTCTGCTAAACTGAGGCCAAAATTTAGGTTACAAATGAAAATTTATATTTTTGGCTCTTGAAAATCCAATTTCAGGACTGATGCATTAAAAAAAAAACAAAACACTTCCACAATAGGCTCATAGGTGAGGCAAAAAATGCTTTCTAGCAAGAGTCTTGTTTGCTTAGTGAAAGGTTTTCTTTCAAGTAGACTCAAAAGGGTTGGAGAATATTACATTTTTTGCAGATTAATAGCCTGAGGAGAGGACTCAGGCCTTTTGCAAACACGTAATTTAAATCTGCTCCTACTCTTGAGGCTTCCCAGATCTCCAGGGAATCCAGATTTGTCCCCAGATTCCTAGGCAGAAATATGTGCAGAGGCAGAACTGATTTGTTGGCAGTGAAAAAGCGTTAGAGGTCACTGATTAACATCTCTCCTTGTGCTGGTAACTGACTCTGTTACTAGCTGAAGTCAATGACAAGACACTCATCAAGTCCTGTGTGCTTTGACTCAGGCTCTAAAGCCCTTGGCCTTGCTTTGACTGAAGCAGAACAGTGTTTAGTTATCATGTGGAATCAGGGCTATTTATTTATCTTGTAATTCTTGGAAACAATATACAGTTTAAAGTTAGAATGTAATACAAAATACCTGGCAAGAGGCTACTGTAACTAAGTCAGAGACTGTTTTCTGTCCACTAATTCCATTGCAGGAATATTTCACAGTGGTTCAGCTCTCCATTAAGTGGCCCAAATGCATTTTCCACGTTTGTTTTGTGATGAAGCTGTAGAGTTTCCAAGTTTCTTTACGTTAAACACAGTGTCTTAGTCCATGCTTGATTTACAGCCTAGGACGCTGTTCTCACTGCATTGCCACACCACAGTGGCTGCAAAGCCAGGGGCCAAGGCTGGAAAGCCATATTTTAAGATCTCATAAAGTGCAAACATTCTTTTAAGGACACTTGTGTCTTGGTTTTTCCAGTGGTTTTAATTCACCATTAAAATGAATGATGTCAGGTCAACTAGCTGAGTGTATGCCAGTGAGGAAGACTCCAAGTCCTGATCCTCTGCAAAGAGAGGTAGGTAGGAGCCCATCCCACCCCATGTGTCTGGGGCACAAGTGCCAGATATGCCCCACATGATGTATATGGCCATACCCTGCTCTACCCCAGGATAAAAGAGAGAGGAGAAGGCAGACAGAGACATATGTAGGATGTGCTGCTGGTCCCAAAAGGAAGATTGAGTGAAGGAGCCAATCTGTCTCCTGGGTATCGGAGAAGCTGGTTATCCTGAGGGGAATGCTATTTTTGTGCTATTAGATGTTTGGTAGCAGGACCAATGAATATTTGTGGCCTTGATAGGAAATTCAGTTTAAATTCAAGGTCTTCCCCTCCCCACACCCCCATGTGCTTTTTATAGGGCTGTTTATCCATCTCCAGAAGCCAAAAGATAAAGTGGGTTTGGAATGTGACCAGAGAGCACATGGATGCTTCAGCTGTGCATCCACTGACCTCCCTGGGATTTATTGTTTCTTTGCCTTTCTGTCTTTCTCAGAGTCTACACGAGGATCAGCTGGATTGGGAAGTGGAGCCTGGGAGAGCTGTGCTGACTGCTCGCACAGGGACCTGAGCGGAAGAGCCGTCCCCAGGGGCGCTGCCAAGTACAACAGGGCACGGGAGCCCTAAATGTTAGTTAATCCTTCTTTTCCCCTATTCCTTTCCCTAAGCTTTGTATTCTGTTGACTTTTCCTTTTTTTTTTTTTTTTTTCAATCTTGACTAGGCCAATCTTTTTCTTGCCTAATTGAGACACAGAGGAACTGTAAATGGGAGTGCATTGCCTGTAGCTTTTGTCTTCAGTGGGGGGCACCCTGTCTTCTGGGGGCTCCTATCTTGGCAGCCATCTCTTTACAGGTTATCCTGCTGACCATCTCCTGCCATTGTGGGATCTAGCATCTATTCAAGATCCCTGACTGCGATAGTCCCATCTTTCTCCAGAAATCAGTTTGGGACATTGTCATTACAGTTATTAGCAGCTGATGGAGACTACACTTAGCTCAAGTGCAGACAGTGTAATTCTTTCAAAAATGCCAGGGAACTAATTTCTGCCTTTGCGTTTTTTGATGATGGAGAGCTAGGTCTGTACCACATAAAGTTATGTATTTTCCCATGGGAACTCTAAGAAGTTGCACTATGACACTCTGCTTTAATTAAACAAACCATTGCTGGACAACATTCTTTAAACATTGTAAAGAGCAAGAGGAGGAAAATTCTTTGCTGTTCTACTGCATGATCTGTGAGTTTGTACTGTGGAAGTGGGTGACTTTTATATCCTGATGTTAACATTGTGATTTGTGAGACTTCTGACTGATGGGACCCTGGCATGCATCTGAAATTTGGGATGCTGGAAATCATGGCATTTTAGGATAAAAGAGAATTTGGAAAGTCACTATAGAATGTTGTTAGTGTTTAGGTTTTTGTACTACCATAGGAAGCTAAAATCTAGGGATCTTTGAAATGTTGTACAGTTCAATGATGAGAAAAGCATTCCAAAATTTCATGGAAAATGTCCACCTATTTCAACTCATTGCTGGCTTACCTTTGAAGTTCAAGTACTGAAAACTTTGATGCAGATGTATTTTCTGTTGTAGAAGTTCATACACTAGGTCAGCTTCTTCTCCAATATCTTCTAAGTTCTTGTTAAGGTCAGGAAACTCGTATGGCAAACTGTGAAGGGGATCCATTTGTGCAACCTTTTGTCTGAAAGGGAAACAGCAGTTATGCAGAAGTCAGACTGGATTGTTCTTAAACTAGAACTGAGTTATACAATATTTTAGAGGGCAAAAGATACATTTCTAAAAGAGCAGAAACATTTAATTTAATTTAATGGTTTATTTTGAAAACCCTTAGGATGAACTGGAAAATTCCAGCATTTAAGTATATATCTGTGGGGGATAGGAATATATTAAGGATTATTTTTTCACAGATCTATTGAAAACAGTGACTTAGTAGTCCAACATCAGAAGTGGGACAATGTGTAGGGATGGCTGGTGGGGTCTGAGGGAAGACTGTTTCTCAGCCAATGGATTTTTTTAGGAGCAGCCCTTACAGAAGGTAGCCCTGAAAATCCCTGATGTCTGAGAGGGCCTCCAGTGAAAGGACAGGATGTTTCAAAATTCGTTCAATTTCAGAAATGGCATCTTCAAAGGCTTTGAAGCGCATGTCACAGCTGGGCATTCGTCCTCCTTTATCTTCCAGCTTTGCAGCAAACCTCATTAACCCCTGAACAGTCTGAGCAAGGGCAGCAATTTCAGTGTCCCACTGGTCAAAACAAAGGTGACACTGGCGGCAAGAGGGAAAGTCCTTCTCAAAGCCCCGGCCACACTGGTCGCAGAAGCGGCCGGTGACACCAGCCCGGCAGTTGCAGGCGCCGGTGGCTTTGTCACACCTGGGCTGGCGGGTTCCCTCCGGGTGGCACTGGCACACTGCAAGAAAGGCACAGCGAGTTATATTCAGTGTTCCTTTTCTGTGAAATTAATGCAGGCAAAAGGTTTAACTGCATTTCAAGATAATAAAAGCAAACCAGTGTTTGAGTTAGAGCAAAGTGGACTGCATAGCTAATGGCTCTTCTTCAGCTCTAACTTCCATCATAACCATAGAAATAACAATATAGGTAAATAATATAAACACTTTTCTCCATTTTATACATACAAACATATGAAATGCTATTTTTCTAGATGTATGTCCCTTCTCCCTTGTGAATATAAAAGGTAAACATTTATTTTGAGACAGTCTCTAATCCAGTTGTCCCCAGTTAAAAATACTTACAAATGCAATGCATCTGGGCATTGCCAAAGTAGTTTTCCTCACATTCATCACAACATCTTCCACTGTAGCCTGTCTTACATGAACACTGGCCTGTAAGCTGTAAAGATGACAGTTAGGACTGAATAACTTCTGCCAGAGCCATATGACTGGATATAATTATTTACTGTGCTGCTTTTCCTCCCTGTGACTTACATTGTATGAGGACTGCAGCAACACTGCTTGCCCACAGTCTTTGAACACTCTGGTTTATACAGTGTTGGCCCACCTTTCCCATCTTCCTGATGAAGGTTGTGAAAACAAAATGAGGGGTGGCTTTACTTTACTGATGTGAAAGATTTTGTATGTTCCAGTCTACAGATGCTCTTTGAGAACTCATCCTCTCTTAGCTGAGAGGATTCTTGTCCTTTGCAAAACAGACTAATTTTTTTTTTTGCTAGATCAAAGTACTCATCTTAACATTTCAACTTTAAACTACATGAAAACCTCAAGGGTATATTATGCACATTGCCCTAGAAAAATTATTTTGTAATTCAGCTATTAAATTAAACTGCATGGAATTTCAGCTCTGATAACTGCTTAGCTCAGAAAAGCAGTTCTTCGAGGTCAAAAGCTAAATTTGCTAGAAAAAAATGTAAAAATCCACTAAATAAACTGGAACAAACATAGAGCATATTGAAAGTAAAATGTGCAAACACATCAGCAAGACCTTATGATAAGCCCCTGGTGCTCTGAAGTCAATAGCAAAATTGCTGTTGACTCCATGGGACCACAATATAACCTCTTTATTCTGAAATGCTGTTTTCTTTCTTCTACATTTTAGCCCTAAAAAATGCACAGGAATTGAAGATGAGTAAAAGTACTCTACCAATCTGATGGATGAAGCATGATTAATGTAGTGGCCACAGCTGCTATTTTATGAACAGAAACATTTTAAAAATACTCATAAGACTCTTGGATCCAAGCTTGGTTTTCCCTGTATGTGTATTTATGAGGCAGGTGTTTCCTTTGTGACACCTTTTAACAAAGTATTTCTAAGATCCACTTGACAAAGAAACAACAGGCAAAGAGAAATGGTTGACCAACAAAGCCACATTATCAGAACAGGGTGTTTGATATAATGACTTACAGTGTGATTGCGCTAACAACAAATTTCCAAGTAATTTTTGTTTTCATGGAATATGACAAAATGATCCTCATTTATAGGAGGGTCCTCACTGTGCCATGCCAAAACACCACCACCCTGGTTCCTGGAAAGCAGAATAACTTTCTTGCCTGGTTGCACTGGTTGCTTTGTGAGTTTTTCAGATCACAGTCACAGGTCTGACATCCTTTTCCGCTAGCCAGGTCCCAGTAGCCAGAGACACACTGGTCACACGTTGCCCCCATCACATTGGGGAGGCAAGGGCAAGCTCCCGTGGCTGGGTCACACAGGCAGGCTGCGTCCCCTGCCGGGCACACGGCAGGGAGAACACCCGCCGGATTGCACGTGCACCCTGGGAAAGGAAGGGCAGTTACTACAGCAGGCGGGAACACAGACAGCTGACGGACAATCAGAGCTGTATATAAACCCCACACTATAGGTTTACTTCTAGTGACCCTAACCACATTTTTAATCTTATCTTTCTATGATATCTTATATATTCCTTTGATAAAACTTACTGTGAATGTTCAGTACTTTTAATACAGGCACAAAATATGAAGACACAGTGAATTTTGAATCTTATTAGAATGAAATGTTAGATACGCTGGCTAAGGAGAAGCTGATTTACAGTAGGCACTATCCAGAATGAGAATCCCCAGTAAGCCAAGGAAGATAAAAAGCCTTCCTTGTAAGGAGCTGAAAGTTCTTGCTTAATCATTTGTAACAGATATCTTCTAAGAATGAACAAGAGATGGGCTTGGACCGTATTTTAGAAATTCCCAGGAAAAAAACATTTCTTGAAAATACCTATAATTGTGTGGCCCATAAAAATTAGGTCCTCGGTCAGCCACATTTTGTGAAAGTAGTCTTTGAGAAACACTGTGAAGAAGCTTATGCTTTGCTTTTCCTTACATTTGTGCCTTTCTGTTGAAACTGCTGAGTTACCAACAGTGTTCTCATGGAGTCTTATAAAGTGCCTGAACAGTCTCATTCTAGTCACCTAATGAAAACAACTGGTAAGCAAGGGATCATCTGGTTAGCTGAGCATTGCTTAGTTGGCATCAGCCAGCAACGTGGATAAACAATTATCTTGGATTCCTTTACTCTTGATTCCTTCCTGAATGAGCTGAATGCACATTTATTTTTCTAACAGGGAGTACTGCTTTCATTTGACAAATGAGAATTTCTTAGAAGTGATATTCAGTAGGAGATTTAGTGAGACTTGGATAACATAGAATTTAATACATGCCACATTATTTGTATCACTGATATATTTGGTATATAGAGAAATATATTTGGTGTTCTTGTATTTTGCTCTATTCATCTGCTTTATTTTTGTTGTCCTTCCAAGGGCTAGCCTCTCCCTTCTTTCAAAAAAACTTTTCTTGCTAGTAACACCCAGTTGCAGTGCTGTTACTCACTTACTTTGACAGTTTTGATTGAGGGCTGAGCCAAAATAACCTGGTTTGCAGAACTGGCAGTTTGCTCCATGGGTGTTGTGTAAACACTTGGTGCATTCCCCAGTGACCTTGTTACAGGACTCTGGGTCTGTCAAATCAATGTTGTTATTGCAGGGACATGGTGCACAGTCAAGCCCAGGGCTGCTTAGGTTTCTGTAGAACCCACTAGGACACTCATCACACTGATTGCCTGTCAGAGAGGAAGGTAAAAATATTGCTGGCTGATGGGATTCCAAGAGAAACATGTAATTTCCAATAATACTGTTAAAAGATTCAGACTGTGTGTTCAAATGCACATTTACAATGGTAAATATCAACCTGTTTGAGACTGTCACCCTTTAATCCTATGATCAGTTTAAAGTACATCTTCCACACTGAAATCTGATGGAAATGCACTCTCCTCATCCCAGGTTGTTTCAACCAAGGAAGTCCTTTCAGTAAGAGTAAATAGGTGCCTCACATAACACCTCCAAACATCTTTTTCCACCTAAGTCCATTCAATGGCATCAGTCAGGGTTGGTCATACAGGATTTTCCTTGGCCCTTCACTCTCACAGCAGCACTGGAGGGTGGGGGCTGCCCAGGAGTTCATGTCAGCTGTAGGATGCTCTGTTCTTGCTTGCTACTACTGCAAGCCATCCCAGTGCTCGCCCTGATTGCAGTGCTACTGCTCTGCATCTCAGAGACCTTTTTGGACAGGCTGGTGTTCCTGAAACCACATCCACTGGCTCATCCTCAACCAAGGAGGATCCTTCACTGTGGTCCTCAGGACCAGAGCCTTTCACAATCTGAAAAAGTGAGCCTTCTGCCACAGAGGTGACCAAGAGCCTTGCCGGAAAGGAGCAGGAGGAAGAAAGTCCAGAACTGAGGATTGCAGTGGTTTCTGAGGACAGAAGTCCCCTGGCTGAGTACCAACAAGGATCATTTTGGCCCTATAGCAAATACTAAAGCAAAACTGCTCTTGACTTGCAAAGGAACCTTGCCTACATAAAGATGCATTGGTTTAGTTTTTGGCAGTGCTTCCCATTAGCATCTGCTTCCATCACGGGAGATCTTTCTAATGGCTGGGGAATGGGAAATATCTTCAGCTTTCACTTTAGGAATGCAAGATAAGTCAACAGAATCTTAGGAAGCGAGGCATGAGTTTGCTGCAAAAATATCTGCATTGGAGACAGCTGAGAATAGAAACCTTGTTTCTAAAGTGACCATTTGAACTGTGAAACAGTCGCTTTTGGGCATAACAGCAAAGACAGATTCCTCTATATGGAGAAACATTTTCTCTGATTAGGAAATCTTATCAGATCTTTTTGATGCCCTGTTCTTTCCAGTTTGGGCTTTCAACACTTCTTTTTCATAGGTAATGAGCAAATGAAGTTCTCCCCCCTCTCCCCACCTGATTAATGTAGTGCACCTGGAAAGGAAGATGTTGCCAGAGAACGCCATCAGATTAATTAATGACTTCACTCTATCCACTTAGGTGAATCCCCTTTTCAAACACTAATTGCATGATTCCTATTCTTCCTAGTCAGGACTTGCCTACGTAATTTCAGTAAATTTGAGTGGTAACTCTTCTTAGCTATTTTATTACCATTACCTCACTTGTAATTTCTGAACACATGATGGGTGGAGGATGGTAATTTTTGTCTCTTACACTAATTTTAATAGAATCAAAACCAGTTCTTTTTTTGCCTCATACCTGAATATCCCTCGAGACAATTGCAGACTAGTTGTGCAGACTGGGAGTCCTGGTAACAGGAATGTGCAAAATACCTATTGCTTGTAGGTGCCCCTGGGCACATGCATGGGCGGCAGGGTACTCCTTCCAGAGGGTTTCCATAATAGCCATCCATGCACCTGTCAAAGCAGTCAACACAAAGTGGTACAAATTGTCAAGTGCTCCTTTCAGTCCACGCAGGTGAATCAATTTATATCTCTATATATTTAAATTAACATTCCAGGCCATTGTAATGCTATCTCCATTAATTGGTACAGATACATCAAGTTTCAAAGGTGTTCTAAAATGGAAAATCAGAGCTGCATTCCCAAAGTCTGGAGCAAAAAGAAAAACACACATATTTTCTTTTCAAGGAATATTTATGGAGAATTTCATCTACTTTGGAACTATTTTAGTCTAAATGATTATGATATGGTATATTACACATGCTCTGCACAGGCAGCTAAAAGCTGCCAGGTAAAAATTCTGTGTATTCATCTATCACCACATGTATTTTTCTATTTTCATGCAGACATTCACACAGAGAGATTGGCATGACATTAGAAAGTGCTGGCACAAGCAAAAAAAGCAATGATTCAATAAGAGCACTCAGAGAATATTGCATATTTCAGGCCTGGGGTAATGGCTGTTTTAAGGTGGTGGTGGCTGTGCTGTTACCCAGACCAGTGGGGGGCTTTCAGGGCTCCCAGGAGGCTCAGCCCACCATCACCTCCGCCTCTCTATCCCAACCCCCTGTGGTCCTGCAGCTGCGGCAACGCAGCAGCTTTTGAAGCATCCTCAGTCTTTGATCTGCTTTACTATGGCAAATGGGAACACAATTCTCCATATGTATACAAGTCAGGCTAAAGACTTGGCTCTTTGATTATCCTCGCCCTGGGGTCTGGAGCTGCTGCAGAGGCATGGGGCAACAACTATTTCAGTATCCCATTTTAAATCTATTTGCCACCTACAAGCACAATAGCCAAAGGCTGTATTGTCTAAAAGCAATGCAAGAAAAGCTCCATAGGTTTCACGGGGAAATCCTCTTAAATGTGAATGGCAAGGTACAGTCCATCCAAACTAAACTAAATCAATTTAATTTTGATGTCCGTGTTGAACTCTGATACTGCTGACAGCACACAGAGTAAAAAAGAGGAGTACCATTCTGAATGAAGCTGGAACACATGGGAAAAGTTGTTTGCTGGTCATATGGAAATAATATAACCAGCAAACAAGACATGTTTATTTAAGCTCCTCAGAGATAACTGCAGGTATTAAAATGAGTGTTAGCCTCTTGGCTAACCTCGTGCTGAATTTTAAATTTGAAAGCTGTCAGGAGTCAGTGTATCTCATACACAGCACTTTGCACATGTCTCCAAGCACATGGTGCCATGTGGCACCCATCTCTCAAATGCCTTCTTTCAGGGAGCCTGCTGCAATGCTGTGTGCATGGAATGCCTGCAGTCCACCCACAGGCATTGCATGCACAATCCCACATGCATTTGCCAAACAAATAGGTATCTGATTTCAGCAGCTAGGCCTGGTTTAATCCTGGTTTAGGTTTGCATTTCCTGTTAAGGTCATTGATGCATTTGTAGGCCCCCAGCTACAGAGGCATTTGGAGAGCACCAATGTTGGGGTGAGCTCTGCAGCACTGCCCATCAAGTTACCTTTCACAGTGGCTTCCAGCTGTAAACCCACGGCAGTCCAGGCACACTCCGGTCAGAGGGTCACAAAGCTCGGTGTAGCCATTACAAGAGCAAGGACGGCAGTGGGGAAATCCAAAGTACCCAGGCAGACATCGGCTGCAGCGCTGACCTCCCACCTCCTGGCGGCAGGAGCACTGCCCCGTCACCTGGTCACACAGCGTGCTCAGCGAGCCTTGCGGGTGGCACTCACATGCTGGAAAACACCAGAGGCAGAGCTGTGTCCTGAACGTATTCCCACCAACCCTTCTCATCGCTGACACTGCTCAAAGGCAGTCAAATAGCAGGGATGGAAAATTCGTGGAAACATTTTTTACATTTTTTCACACATAATCCTGGATTCAAAGCCCCCAAAAGTTGGGGTGTGCATGGAGAGCCAGATAGCAGTGCTGGTGCTGGCTGCCAAGTACTCACCATAGCAGCCGTGGAAGCCGAAGCCGTAGCTGCCCGCAGAGCAGGTGTCACAGCAGCGTCCCACAACGTTGGCTTTGCACTGACACTGGCCCCCCAGTTTACTACAGCTGGCATTCAGTGACCCCTGGGGATTGCACTTACATGCTGCCAAGGGGAAAGAAAACCAAAACAGGTTTGGTTATTAAGGAGTGTGACTGCTTTCATCCAATTGCAGGTTTACTTTAAAATAGGAAGCAAAGGGCTGAATTATTCTTATCAGGGGTTCACTACTATGGCTTGGATTGTTTGATGGTGTAGCATCAATGGTGGCGGTATATCAGGCACCAGTACAAGTCTTGGTGTTGCAGTTGCCACATTCAAGGCACTGCCTTCAGCACATATTTGGGATAGGACAAAAAGGGCCTAGCAAAATGTAAATCCAAAACACAAATATTCTGAAGTCTAGAAGGGGTTAATATAAATCGGTGTCTAGCTGCAGCACTGGGCATGACCTGCAGGCTCTACTCAGTCCGCATCTATGTAGCATTTGTTTCTTTGAGGACATCTTGGACTAACTGGTTGAGCAAAGATTCTCTGCTCACTCACAGAGGATGTTTGTCCAGGATGCTCTAGAAAGCACTAGAAAACTAAAGTGCATGTTTCATTTGGAGAATCCCACCACTTTGGAAATTGGGCTAATAAAGAGTTAGTATAGCCCAAACCTAAATAAGGGAGGTCTGTGTCTGCACATGCATGACCTCATCACCTGATATGTGATGTGAGTGAGGTAGGCATTGGTCCTTCTAAAATTGCCCAAACTAAGCAGATGCTATCATTTTGGAGGCATCGCTTCAAGGCTTCCTGAAAAGCACTGGCCACCAAAGGCCCCTCCAGAAAGGCCCCTCCTGTTACTGGAAGTGCAGAAAAGTTCCATTGTTCTGAGCCCAAGGGCTGGGAGGTTTCCTGAGCCACCAAGCCCAGCTACCCTTTCTGTGGGGGATCTGGGAGCTGCCTGGGAGCTTCAAATCCCACCTGCCACTGCCCTCTTGCTGGAACATCACCAGGGTTTCCTTGGTGAATCTCTTCCAGTACATCAGCTCATGTGCCATCATACCAAGGCATCCAACTCTCCTACAGCATCCAGGGAGAGGACTTAAAACCTTCCATGACAATTTACAGTAGCCAGAAAAGTAGGAAAGTTAGTGCCTTGGCTGTATGATAAAGCTGCATCTGATTCAAAATGCTCTTCAGAAAACACACCAGCACTGCCATAGGCCCTGTCACACTGCTCCATGGAGCTCATCAGCTATAATGAATTCCAAGAATCATGCCACCAAAAGGTGTTTGCAGCCCACTCAGGGTTTCAGTGGGATGTATCCTGTATGTCCATACATACCACACGCTGATCAGCTTCACTTACCTACACTGCCACAGGCTGGGAGCTCTCCAGTCAACATATCCTACAAACTCAAGGGAAAACGAGCAACTCTCCAAAAGAGCTGCATGTGCAGCCTGGTCCTTACCGAAGGCACCGTTGTGAATACGGGCTGACATGCTCACTATGAGCCGTGCACACACTTCAGGCAGGACGTGAGGTCCAACTTCAGATGCAATTTCAATGCAGTGATACTTCTGGTACTCATCTAAATCCTTTTCACTGCATAAGTTCTCCACAGATCCGATTCTGGGAATAAGTCCAAGCTTTGGCATTAAGAGGGAAAAGAAAATATTTTTGCTTAGATATATTGAAAACCAGAATTTCCCACATTCTCTTAAAGTGTTTTGCATTGCAAGGAAAGAGGGCCAGAGCACTGTGTTTCCAGATCTGCTTTTGTGCCGTTCTGTCATCAAAATTCACATTTATTCTGAAGGTCTAGACATTCCCCAGGTTCTTCAAATAAAACAGACTGGGTGTAAAAAAATAATAAGACTTCAGATACATGCTCAGAACTGGTTTTACGTCTAAGAGGGACTGTGTTAATAACTCCAAAAGCAGTATCTGGCCAAAATTTTTACTTGTATTACTGTGATAGAGAAAAATAAGCTGAAGGTTCTGTGTCCAATTATGGCCAGCTCTTGTCAGATCCAGTTCTACAAAAGTAATTAGAGAAACAGACCTAAAAATATTCTCAAGAGAAGGACCCAAGACTAACACCCAGTTCCTGACTTGGTGGAAAGTGGGGAAATATCTGGACCGGATTCTCAGGAAATACACAATTAATTTTACTTTTCCAATGTCATCTTTAAAAATATCCACAATCCAGACAAATAAGAGAGATTTTAAAAACCCTAAATACTGAAGAACTACGCGAATTTATATCCCGAGCCACAGCATCTTGACAGCATATGTGGTGTACGTTCAGAGAAAATGAGCAACAGATAGAGATACATACTCTATCAACATATGCAGAAGTATGACTTGATGAACTATTATGGTACTGCTCCATGAAAATCAAACCAGATACAATTCTGTCTTTCCATACAAAAACAAGCAAACACAGTGCCAATGGAGATAAGCAGAGGCTGAATTTCTATTAAAACACACTATAAATTATTTAAAAATATTTTTAATAAGTCTGTGTAAAAAAAAAATTACAGTGATATAAATGCCTCAAGGGATTTATGACAGAACTACTCACTGAGTCAATCAAGATGTATGATTTTGCCTTTGTGTCAGAGGCAGAGACCTGAGAGAAATACACATCCACAGAATATTCTGTTGCTGGCTCCAGGCAGACTGGAGTTTGCAGAATTGCAATCCTGTTTAGCAGAAATGAAGCACAATTATAGCCAGGAGTCAGGACAATGCAAGTCTATGGGATGTTGTGAGCATTCCCTTCCCTCTGTGCCTGCATCCTAATGCCTGCAGCCTGGAGCAAGCCCTGCTGCTGTGAGGGGCACAGCCAGCCTCATGCTTGCAGGCTTTGGAAAGCTGCAAGACTTCTGGCAGATATTTCACCAAGTGCAATTTAACCCTGGGGAGATTAAACTGAAAATGGCAGGTTTTACTAGTTCAAGCAAAGTGGTTTGCAACTCACTGTTCATATTCGTCCTTTCCTGTCCCTGTGACATGGGTCACATGCTCTCTATTCTTCACATAGGTTCAAGCTGAAAAGCTGGTTTTTAAAAATAGTATCATATATAGTCATTATTTCTTTTCTATACAGAAATAGCTGTAGTTGGATCTTCACTAAGGCACTGAGTAACCTGAGCAGGATCTCAGGATGCTCTCCTGCGTTGGGCAAACCTTTGCCAGACTAAGGGCTGGGGCATCAGTCCCTTCCTTAGAGCCTACGTGGGACTGTGGTGTGACAGCAACAGAAAAGGCCGCACATGTGTTTCTGATATTCCCACTTCCCACACATTTGTTGCTCTGCAGTGCTTCAGTAAATGATTTGTACATAGAAAATCTACACACAAAAGGACAGGAACAGTCAGACCTCTTCGTAGCTGGGAGAGGCAATGCATGTGGCTCCTGTGAGAGGACCTTGTTTTTGCAGCGTTGACCTGACAAGATACCAGTAGGCTGGATGGCAACACTGGCTAGCCAGTCTTCCAAGGACTATAAAAAAGACAAAAATTATGGTAAATTTTTGTGTCTGACAATCCTTCTTTCTTTTTGCCAGGGTTAATGAAAGCCATCTGAATGATGGCACACTGCAGTGACATAACAGATCTTTCTCTTTATTCTTTACAGCACTAAAAAACAATGTTATTTGCAAAAAATGCATTGTATTTGTAGTGGCTAATTGAAAAGCAGAGACGGAAATGGGGCCTCAGCTGGTTCAAATGGAAACAGCCCTGTTAAACTCATTGGAGTTGTTTCCTTTCTTAGCACAGTGTTATTCTGCAGATATCCTTCATTAGCTGCCTCCTCACGTATCTCATGGTTCAGCTTCTCAAACGAAGATTTGGGCAGGGCTCTCCCCATGTGGGTGTGCCCTTCCAGCCTGCGCAGTGGATTTTTTAGGTGAGGCACAGTGTGCACAGAACTGGCCCCACCGTTTACTCCTGAGGTTCATCTGCCACGGCCGAGTGAGCTTGGACGGTGACAGTGAAGTCCTCAGGACTAGAACCTACAGCCCCCGGTATTGCCAGGAGGTCTCCCATCCAAGGACTAACCAGGGCTGACCCTGCTCAGCTTCCAAGATCTGATGGGATCAGTGTCAGGGTGGCATTTAACTGCCTTTCATGTGTCTAATAAGGATTAACAAACATAAAAGTCTGTGCAACATACGCATTTAAAACTTAACTCTTCAATCCTTAGAAGGAAAAAGCTACATCAAACCAGCCCACTGAAAAATTATTCCCATGTTTTAAGACATGGGAGTTTTGTTTGCCTCAGAGTGACAGTCGAAGAACAGAATACAACAGACAGGGGGATATCTCAAGTGGTGAGACTGTCCCAGAGAATTGCAAATCAGGAGAGTAAGGTATATACAAAAGCTGGTATCAAGAAAACACTTGCCTGTGTTTTTGGAGAGATGGGTGTGGACCTGGGTTTAACCAGATTTGGATTAACTAATTTTCCAAGACATGTCTTCATGATTGAAAATCTTATCCAGGCAAAAAAATAATAATTTGGCTATTTTCCTACAATTTTCACACAACTCAGAGCCTAGCTGGAGCAACTGGGAAGCTGGATGCCTGCAAAAGCCCTGGATAAATACCTACTCTGATGACTTCTGCCTGTGCACCTTTTCCTGCCCCCTAAAAAATCCCAGCTAGAAGTACAAGGTGCCCATCTAAAGGAACTGCATTTTCCATGTGTTTGCTTTGTGAGCAAAAGTCCAGTCCAAACAAAGGTGACAAAAGAGAAACATCCAGAAGGTAAAATCATGGCTGATACTTAGAAAACACTTGTAGAGCTAATTTTCCATATTTCAGTAGAAAGGAATAAGGGGATCAGTGGAGGACACGTTATTTCATTGGTAAGGCAACTTGTTACTTGGTCAAAAGGCAAGTAATTTTAATTATAAAGGATATGACAAGTTCTTCATCCTATTATTGACAAAGTAGACCCTGCATCTATCACATGAGATATCACATGTACCTGAGGCTCATAACGAATAGTGATATCAAAGTCCATAGCAAAGGGAATGTTGTTGATGGAGAATCTCAGCCCAGCTCCGCTGGGAACACGGGCAAAGCCAGGTCCTGTCCATGTGACAGCCCGACCAGCACTGGGCTGCCTGAAAACCACCGTTGGAATAGAGTCCTGTCCAAACTGCATCACACCCTGCAGAGACACACATTTTCAACAACACCATGAGTCAAATTGCAAAAACAAAATACTCAGAAAAAAAAAAGTAAATATTTTTGCCTTATTCTTTACTCATTTTGGCCATCAGTTAGTCTCATTTTCTGAACAAGTTCCAGATTGACTATCTAAGAACTCTCCCATATGCAGGATGTTTTAGGATCACATGTGAAGAAAAGCTTCCTACACCTTTGCAACAACAGCACTGAGAGGGACTAGAATAATCCTCCAACCTCTGAACATCTGGCATCTGAAAACATTCACCTTAAACAGATTAAACTTGAATTCATACATGACTGGACTTCATTATAAGGTGAATAAATAAATACTTACAATGATTGCAATTAAGTGCAGGAGGTAATGTCTTGGCAAAATTGTTGGAAAATGGAATATGTTGGGAATGTCTTGCAAATAAAAAAAAAAATTAACTTTCACAGGGACTCTTCTCTTCTAAAAATTCATCAAACCTGAGTCTACAATGGCATTGGGCAGAGGAAACCTGTCAGTGTGCATTACGAAATATCTGGCCCAACTGTGTAGCAAAAAAACTCATTTACTTTGTGTCAGGATTGTAATGTCTAGGACTGCAGATCCCATGTGCTCAGGCATTTCCTTGCCCTTTTACACAAAATAAAATTTTATTATTTGGTGTAAACTTAAGTAACTACTCAAGTACCAATTTACCTGTTCCAGTCCAGATTTTCTTACATTTCGTTTCTTGTTCCTGTTCAACACAATCTTTCCATTTTCAATCATGAACTCATAGCCTTGCTTCTGTAAGTAGATGTCACACCTTGGAAGAGTGCTTGGTTGAACCTATGAAATAATGAGGAGCAGCACTGTCTCAACAATGTTGAAAAGTAGGTAAGCAGCTAAAAGAAAATTCACATTCTTAAAACAAACTCAGTTCTCTGTTGGGTGAAACTCTAAACTATGGCCCAGCTTTGCTGGAAAATCTTTTCCCTCAGTGCCTTAAAATTAACAAGCACTTTCTCTCATAACCTATGCCTCAGACATCTGTTTTCCATTCAGTTATTGGACTGTAGGATGATTACTGGTTGTGATTATAGCTAAATATTTGTGGATGTGACCTGCAAATAAACATCTTTTATTATTCCTCCTCTATAGCTTCTGGAAAACATGTCAGAGAAGAAATGTTAATAAAAGCATAGGCAAAGGTAGGGATGCATTCCAGACTTGAACTCTGCATGGGGAACAACTACCCCCATGCTGAAGGGGAAAAAGTAAATAAAAATAATTTTTCTAAAAGCATTATAGATGGATGCCAAATTCTTGAGGAAATCGGGCTACAATCAGTGCCATTATATCAGGCAGCAGGAATGAGTGCAATGAAGCAGAGAGTAATTTGATTCTTTGCTAGCTGGAGATTCCCAGAAATATAGCAGTTCATAATATCTGTTGGCAACTCAAACACTTCCTCTAATTTAAATAATTAATTTTTTTCTCTAATTCATGCTAGACCAGCCCACTTTTGAGAAGCAGCAAGGGCAGCTTTGCAGGTCACACCGCACCATAGGTACTGTCCCTTTGTAACAGCCACAGTTATGGGATAGTCCTGTCCATGAAAAACAAAGATGAACTGAGGATGATCAAGGGACTTGCTTTGCATTTCCCTGCTAAAGAACCCCCCAGCTGCTCCCCAAGCCAGGGCTCTTCTCCTTAGCATTGGCTCCTGTGCCACCACCACATGGATCCCCTCTCAGTACAACACCTAAAAAGCCAACAACCTACCAAGGGTGCAGAGCCAGAAAGGGGCTTTGCATGCTCAGCTTCATAAATGTAATAATCCAGGGGTAAAAAGAAGTAGCCTGGAGCTGGCTCATTGCACTGGCGGCTCACAATGTTGGGAAGACACTTGCACTGACCGTCCTTTGGTGAGCACCTGCAGCAAGGGTTGGTAAAGGGAGCATGTCAGTGTGGCACAGCTGTGTCCTCACAGCATGAGGATGGATCCTCATGGATCCTCAGATCCACCCTTGTTCCAGCTTTGCTTCATTTCTCCGATTGCTGGATTGCCTCCAATATTAAACTTCTTCCTACTACCCACCCTCTCTGTTTCTGATGCTGGATTTATTCAATGCTACTGTTCCATCCCTTTGTCTAACAGCAGTGGTGAAGAACTCTGCCCAACAGACTTCTAGGGGAGCTCAACTGAAACCAAGCTTGCTTCTAAGAGTATACATTTTGAACAGGAGCCAGAAAAAAACCCAAACAACCTAGCATGTAAAGATGTGGGAAGCTAAGTTAAAAATGTCACTTCTAACTTACTTCTAATTTCTATTAATATTAGGGTCTCTGGTTCTCTTAAGTCATCCATTTTATATTTTGTATTAAACACATCTTGGCTCAAACTGATTCAAAGTTGGCTTCCAAGGTAAATCCTCTTATCAGAAGTAAATTTCAAAAATTCCAACCCAACCTTACTCAGTTCATATATGATGAAATTAAATTACAGTCTATTTTCCCATCTGTACTGAGACCATATTAACCTAATCAGAAAATATAGCTTAAGAGTCTATAGAAATTAATGCTAGGAAAGAATTTGAAGATCTTTAACTTACAAGTTATTCTGTGATCCACCAATATCACAGTCACAGGGAGCACAGCCGTACAAGCTGTTGCCAAGACCCCAGTATCCTACCTGGGATAAAAAGAAAGACTTTTTAATGTCAAATATTTAAGTATATAACACAAAACAGAAATCATTCTGCTGGATGAACAGTGCTCTGGAGCACTACTGTGCTGCTGCCTGTGCTTGGCCATAGGAGATTGCTTCTCCTATCAGTTAGCATGGGTGCTCAGACATTGCAAGAGCCAGATATTTACCCATTTGTGCAAGGAAATTGCTCTGTAAAGAGCAAAGATGGCCCAAGGACATGATTTTGCATTTCCTTTCCTTCCTGGGAGTGCTCCTCCCACTGCAATTTAATTGCACAAATGTTTGCGAGCTGTGAAAAAGAACCAGATGTGTCAATGCAGAATGGGAACACACAGCTGTAAAATTATTTTGAATTTTGACTTATTTTTCAATTTTCTGGGAATGAATAGGTGTGAGGTGGGTGAGGAGACTTCAAAAACCACATCCAAAAGTAATAACAAAACCTGAGTACGTACGAGACACTTCTCACAGCGCTGCCCCGTGGTGAACTGCTGGCAGAGGCACCTTCCCGTGGCAGGATCACAGATGGAGAAGGGCAAACTGCCAGAGGGATCACAGTTGCAGGCTGCATGGACAGAAATGTGTGGTTACCTCTGCAGGCTCCAGTGATGGCAGCAGGACTGGCATTTGCTTTAGATGTGGCATCAGTGTGACAGGCAGTCTCCATCCTCCAGACAGACACTCTGCAGATGTACATGCCCTGGAACCCTGCAGGCCTCAGACTGCCCTTGGGAAATGGACCATTTCCTTGGGTAGACCCCTCTCTGGGGGGGAGCAGGGGCACTGGCAGAAGTCCTATGCAGTGGTTTGCCTTGTGATCTATGCTGGTCTGCACTGCACAGTCATTGCATGTGGCTGAGGGCCATGGTGTGGGCATAACATGCTCACAAACACACAGTGCGCCTGGGGAGGGGCAGGATGTGTTTTTGAGCAAAGCCTCTCTCAGAGGAATGGCTGGCTGCAAGTTCTCCTGGCAAGGCAGCAGCTCCTGCCATCTTGACACTGCACTGCAGAGTCCAAATATCCTAACTGGCTGGCTGTGGCTTTTCATGCACCCTTCATAGAATTACAGAATCACAGAATGGTTTGGGTTGGAAGGGACCTCAAAGATCATCTAGTTCCAAACTCACTGCCATGGGCAGGGACATCATCTACTAGGCAAGTTACTCAAAGCCCCAGCCAGCCTTGTCTTGAATACTTCCAAAGATGGAGTTTACCAACTCTGGGCAACTGGTTCCAGTGCCTTATCACCTTCTCAGTAAAGAATTTCTTCCTAATACCTAAACTAAACCTACCTTTCTTCAGCTTAAGGTCATTCTCCCTTGTCCTATCCCCACATGCCCTTGTGAAAAGTCCCTCTCCAGCCTTCTTGTAAACCCCAGACCTGGAGGCAGTATTCCAGGTGGGGGTCTCACAAGTGCAGAGTAGAGTGGGAGAATCACCTCCCTCGATCTGATGGCCACACTTCTGTTGATGCAGTCCACAATACGTTTGGCTTTCTGGTCTGCAAGGGCACATTGCTGAGTCATGTTGAGCTTTCTGCTCACAAACACCCCCAAGTCTTTCTCCCCAGGACTAGTCTTGATCCATTCTACTCTCAGTCTGTACTTGTGCTTGGGATTGCATTGACACACATGTAGGACCTTGCATTTGGTCTTGTTGAACTTCATGAGATTATACTAATTTGGATGCTAAAATAATGTTGATGTGTTTTAATCTCCCTTTTCAATTAAATTGCATATTTAACAACTCTTCTATTAACAACAGCCTGATCTATTACAGTATACTATGCATTCTGAAAGTGATTTTGCATCTTTTCAGTCTCAGATGCTGCACCAGAAACATTAAATGACATTGACATTAAATTATTGTAGGCAACTGGGTATTTTGTGATTCAAGTAGTGCATTAGTGTGTGCATCTGTGCATTCAACTATCTCTGTCTTAAAAATGGCTTGGAAAGAAGAATAAGAGAGGTGGTTTACATACGCTGGCAGCCCAGAGGGTCACTGCCACTCAGCCCGTAGTAGTTTGCCCTGCACTTGTCGCAGCGAGCACCCTCCACGTTCTCCTTGCATGGGCACCGGCCCGCGACCGTTCCCAGGGTGGGGTCTGTGCGGCTCTCGCAGGCGCCGTTGTGCAGTGTACCCTCTGGGTCACAGTTACATGCTACAGGCACGGTCAAGGAGACACATAAAAAAAGCACATTTAGATATAAGCATGAACGTGCAACTCTAGCGTTGCTGGTAATCCTCCTTTGGCTTCGTAAGGCACTTTTAATGCCAATTAATTGCTACAATTAAATTACATTCCATGCATTTCCCCCATCCTATGTTAATACTGAATTTAGCTCACCTTTCAGAGGAAGGGCTTTCATGTCTGAAAGACTGCTTTTCTTGCGTATGGCAGGTATCTAGCAAAAGTTATTAATCCACCCATAATTTCATACCTCTTATGTAAACCCTCAAGGTCACAGAATCAACATCACTGCTGCAATTCATGTTTATATTGATGTTGTTCAAGGAAGGTGATGGTTCTGGTGGATTTCTGAACTTAGCAACGAATTGGAATATGCAGGTCATCCTGCAATTCTGCTTTGAGAATAATGTCATGCAGCTACTTTGTAAGGCAGTTTGGGTGTTACAGGCTTGGTAACATTTTCACAACCGTAGGAACATTTAAGCACCAGGATGCCACAGGGTTCAGAACAGAGAACCAGCACCACCCTGTTTTGTGTCATTCTTACAGAAGCTGAAAAGGGAAGCTTACGAAGGCATGCCTGAGGGTCTGAGATGACTTTGAGTGGATCCTGGTAAAAGAAACGTTTGCACTGGTCACAGTGTTGCCCAGTGGTGTTGTCCTGACAGTCCTCACAAACCCCACCGCTGACCCTGCCGCTGGCCTGGTACGTGGCCATGTCAAAGTGGCATCTGCTGGCGTGGCCATTGCAGTTACAACCTGAAACCAAAACAAACAGCATGACTCCTGTTGTGGTCTGGCCATCACTGTTGTCTATTGTTTACACAGGGTTACTGGTTACTTGTATGATTTCAGTGCCCCAAAGGATTATAGCTTCTCAGGCCTTGTGTGTTACAGCTGGGGGAAAACATTGGAGCCTTAGGACAGAACTGGGCCCTAAACTTGGAAAAGTCTCCATGCAGGTGAGTGTGCCTGATATGCAGCAGAGAATATGGCTCCACCAAAGAAAGCCCTAGCTGAATATCTGTTACAGATCTTAATACATTATTCCTGTATATTCCACATTACTTATTATTGTGGAAATAAATAATTTAGCCTTGTCTGAATTCTTTCACTCATCAATGAATGATCTCTTTTGCATTAGGTGCTTTTTTCCCCTATGTCTTTTTTTGTTGGTTGTGGGGGTTTTTTTGTTTTGTTTTAGGTTGTTTTTTTGTTTTTGTTTTTTTTTTTTAAGAAAAATATGAAACAGTTCTACTTGTAAGGTAACACAGCACCTATTTTCTGGATGAGGCATGGAAAAGTCTCCCTCCCAGAATCCTGGTCATCCCATTAGGCATTGGACTGGGATTATGCTACATCCACTCCCAGCTATTAAAACAGAAAATATCATGTTTGAGTTACGTTTGCAAGCATTATCTTCTGTCCCTTCAGCTGGCCTCCAGGGAGCATCATTGTAGAAATCTTTACATCTTTCACAAGACAAGCCTTCAGTGTTATGGTGGCAGATACATCTCCCATGGACCTGCGACACAGTGAGAATGAGGAGAGGAGGAAAGAGGAGAGGAGAGATCTGCTCAAGGTATGCCAGCAAGATCAGAAAAATTCAAAGCTCTTTGGCTCCCTCAGCTGACACAATTCTCAATTATTTGAGTAAAAGGTCTGGAGAATACCTGCAAAATTTAACCAAATAGTTTTAAAGCCACTGAGCAACACTTAGAGGAAAAATACTTATAGGGATACCAAAGGAGACTTTAACATTTTACATTCTCTCTCTCTTTGTCTACATCTTCATATTGAGACACATATTTTCCATGAGAAAAAACTCTTCTTCTCAGAGGGAAAGAATTTGGAATCACATGCCTGGAATTTTTAATAATCCATTTTTCATGGGTTAGCATTGTATTATCAGCTATTCCTTGTGCCAATGCCTTCTTTCCCACTGCAGAGCCCCCAGGCCCAGCTGGAGCATGGAATGCACCTAACAAGTGGCCATTCAAGCCTGCACACACCATAGGCCACTTACTGCATTACATTTGCTCCATTACCGCTCTGGTATTTTGCTGCTATTATCAACATGACTTGTCCTGGTTGCTTTTGAAACACCACCCTAGTGCCAAAAAAAGAGACAGCTTCTGTGCATTCCAAACCAGGGCTTTAAAGGAAGAATCTGCATTGAAACATTAAACAATTTGCAGTTGCAAGTGGTCAATCCAAACATTATCAGAAATCTTCCTTTCTCTCCCTCCCTGCATCTCTTCCTTCTCATAAAATACCAGGTAGGGACTGCCCTTTTTGGAGAGACCATTGATGACGCACCATCCCAGACTGATGGAAAACATCTCCTCGCAGATTCTGCATGGAATCACACTGGCTGGCGTGGCCATGGCAAAAGCAGCTGCCCCGCACAACCATTTCATAGATGGCATAGTAGTACTTCTCAAGGCGGTCACTGTGCCTTCTTCCAAGCAGAGCATCCCCAAGCGTGTGGAGTTTAGTAAAATTGATCCTTAGGTTTGTCAACGTTATGAGCTCTGGAAGGAAAGAAGAGAGATCAAGAGCCCAAGCTCACTCTAAAATGAACAGTATGAAATGTTCAGCTTGGATCAGTCGTTCAGGAATTCTGCCACAGTGAAGAAATAAAGGAAATGATCTGATAGTGGCCAAGACCAGTAATGTGTACAGTGCCAGACGGCTGGGTAAGCAATAGCACCCTCCTTGGTATGGCTCTGCATTTTCCCAGCCACTGGCTTCAGGGGTTCATGTACACCTCTGAGATTGCTCCCAAAAAGCAGTGTGGATTGGGCCTGATTCCAGAAGGAAAGACACTTTAGTTACATGGATCAGCTTTGTAGAGCTTTACCATTTGCCCTCAGGGGCTAAAGAACAAGACTGGCCCCATTTTACTTATTAATACAATGTCACCCTAAATCTCTAGGTACCTAATTTTCAACATCACTGACTTACACCTGGTGAGCTGTTGACCCTTTCAGTGTACAAAGCAAACAATACCAGGAAAATATCTCTGGAGAAAACAGGTAGTGTCCATACCTTGGATATAGGGCACATATGGATTTTCTATTTCAAAGCTGGGATCCAAAGCTTTTAAAACAACCTGCCAAACAAACAGATACAGATGTAGAGATGGGATAAGCACCCACCAAAAAGATCAAATGACAGACCCCTGCCTTTACCAGATACAGACAAGAGACCTTCAGCTCCACTAAAAGAGTCACATATGATCTGAACTCATACAAACACAGACACTTGGCAATACCTCGCCTTCAGTGGAGGGCTCAATGTCTGAATATCTTGAATCACAAATGATGTCTCCCACACTTTTTGCTGGACCAGAAGAGATGTTGGGAAAAGAAGTTGCACAATCATGTGCAAAATATCTGAACACTTTCCAGGTCTGACCAAAATCAGTAGAGCGCTCAACCAGCATTGCTGCAGGCCGAAATGTCTGCAAGAAACATTTCAATAATTTCTTAAGCAGGCATTGATATAACATCTCAAGGGTTGTTATACTGATATTCCTCTTTGGTGGTTGCTAAAATTTTGTGTTTGGGATCTTGTAGGCTCATAACATGACTACTGTGCTGGTTACATGATTCTCTGAAAAAGCCAGATTATTCATTAGAACCCCCTTGTGGCAAAAGGGAAGGGTAACCTTCCATATAGATACAAGATTACTTTCTAAGTAAGAAAGTTTGCCATAACAATGTAGGAATTTTGTTTAAAAACCAAAAAATTGTAGCCATCTGGATCACAATGGATATGCACAAGAAGAAAGAGCAACTGCAGTTCAGATATGTCCTACATTTTCAGTTTAATTTTGCTATTTATTTTTTCAGCTTTAATTCTCAGATTTATAGAAAATAGGACCAGAAGGCATATGAATAGGAAGCTATTCAGTCTATCCTCCTCCCCCCTAAGGCAGGATCAACTATAACTTAACCATACTTGACAGGTGTTTATCTAATCTGATCTTACAACCCTCTAAAGATGGAGCTTTCATTGCCTCTCTAAGCAATTTATTCCTGTGGTTAAGTAATTAGTGTATAAGATTACATAAAAGCTCTGGTAAAAGATGTACCTTAAAGGTCAGGATAAGATGGCTGAACTGGAATAAAGTTTCTAAGTCCAATCTAATGCTGACCTGGTCAATGCCTGAAAAGAGAATGAAAATAAGGAGCACAATGCATACACTGAAGGGGTTGATGAGGCAGTTTTCTCATGGGGAATTTAAAGATGCCTTTTCCAGCACAGCAGTTAGACTCCTTAGGGCATCCCCTGTGCACAAACCTGGCGTGTGGCTGGATGGCTGGACTGCTCTCTCTGGGGCAATACCATGTGCTGCCTTCCTGGCACTGTCAGTGGCAATGATGCAAGTCACTGAGACTGCACAGTGTGGTTAAAGGTCTTGTTCAGATTCAGAGGGTAAATGATGGGGATGGTAAGGTTCTGGGTTTATGTGTTTCTGTATCCATTCAGGTTTATTTTTTAAAATATATTTAAATAATTTACTTATTTCTAAGGGAAAAAAAAGAAATTCAATAACACTGTGAGGATTCTTCACGTTAAACAGAACTGTTAAAGCTTTCTATACTGCCAGACCTGAAATTTGTCATGAGCAGAGCTACTACACCAGGCATCTTCCGAAACTGCAAAAAGTATTGAAAAAAAACTCCACAATTCACACATTCTCTGTAGAGAGTTACAGGAGCTCAGCCAATATCCCTATTGTTCACATCTGCATGCAGCATCCCAGGGCTCCTGCTGACCAGGCTGTGCATGAGACTTCAGAAGAAAGATGGAGAGAACTGTTGCCTGATAGTTCCTGTGGAAATAGACACTCAGGAACAATATTAATGGAGAAAGATAGATGGTATACCTTTATTGAAAGCTTTCAAGGGGCACACCCGAGGTCTGTGCACACACATGCACAGACACACACATGCACACGGACATGCACACCCATGACTAGGGATGTTACAGCTTTTATAACTTCTCCAGCAATTAACATATGAGATATCTATGACCAACCATGACTCTCATTTCCCTCTGTTCCCCACCCATAGGGATCTTCAGAACTGCCCCTTGGAGAAGTTCCACAACCTCCAGGCCTTCTTGTGTTTTGTCTTCATGCTATGTACAGGTGGTTTCTCACAAATACCACAGCCTTGGCAGGGCATGAGAAAGCTCAAGAATCTGTGAGAAAGAGCTTTAGTAACTCACCTAAGATGTGAGCAACCTAGGAGAATCCATGTAAGTTATGTAATCCCAAAAATCTACAAAATATACTAAAATCCTTAGGCATCAGAACAAGGAAAGGTCCTCTCACAGCTGGCCCACAGCTTTATTGGCAGTGGTGCCAAAGTTAGTGACAGATCCTTGCTAAACTCCTTGAAATAACAAGGTTTATCCATTTTCAGTTGGATATTCAAAACAAAGGTAACATATTACCTTACTTTTTCCATAGCTTAATTTCCAACCAGTCCAATGTTTTTTACATATTCACTGTATGTCAAATAAGATAGATTAAATGTTATTGCTCCTAGCATAGTGCTTTAGACTATTTTTTAAAAGGGTTATTTGTGTTTTACACAGTCATTACATTATATCTGCAGATAAATGTGTTTTTTGCCACAAATCATCTTTCTCTGAAAGGCAGACACCCTGTGGAACATACATGGTCTTCATGTATCCCCATGCATTGCCACAGGTCCTCTGGCCACCTCTTGGAAATAGTGTGCTTTAAAGCCTGTCCATAGAAAAACAGACTTTTTGAAATCCTATACTGTTAAACACAATGTGTTTAAATCACTCAGTATTACTGAATCAAAGAACAGATGTGGTTTTGTTTCATCTCTTCATGAAAGCAATATGGTGAATGCCAATTACACAAAGAAACCTCATGGCAACATTTTGAAGTAGTATTTTCCTCAAAGAAACTTACCGTTTTCTGACTGCCACCACTTCTGTTTCCTATCAGGCTCAAACGTTGTGATAACATTTTCAATCATGTGACTGTTGTGCTGGGTATAGGGATTATATGGGTATCTGGAATCACAGAGAAAGCACTTCTGTTCAGCCTAGAAAACAAAACGAGCAGAATAAAAGATTAATTTTGTCTCTTCACTAAAACTCAGGTGGATGTACACATATTTATGCCATTGAATGACTGGAATCTGTCATATTGCTTTGGGTACTTGTGCTTTTAATCACTCAAGTGTTCATATAAAAGGGATGAGCCCAAGAAAATCATCACATACACAAAGTATGCACAAAGTAAGTGTTGGTCTTTGTCTGCCATAGGTACTCCATAAAAATTACACTTTTGCAGTTGTGGAGAAGCTATCTCAGTAAGAGCAGCTACAAGGTAAGTAGCTGGTCTGGGCTGACACCACCACCCTGACCACTGTCAGTACATTCTGTAGGTATAGGGAAACTGCAGAAATTTAATACCAATGCAAAGGAGGAAAATCTGGATGTCTACAGTGTAAAAGGGTCTTATTTGAAAATGTTACAAGGAGAAAATGAAGGCAGCAATGATTAGCAAATATCTCATTTCTGAATGAGAGGCTTTTGTCTGCAAAAGGGATTTGATAATAAGGGTAAGGAGCTACTATTCAAGGTGATTAGTGGGGGATTGAGTGGGACACTAAGGAGAGGTGACAAGGGTAACATGTTGGGCTGGGAGATGACCCGTGCTGAGCCAAGTGGACAGCCTGAGCACCACAGGATCACAGCTGGCAGGGATGGTGGCAGGAAGAAGAGTGGATGACACTGCATCCCAGAAGGAGATGAAGGAGGGCAGCTCAGTGCCCATGACCGGGAGGCTGGAAGGGATGTTCCTGATAACAGATAGTGGAAGTCAGTGGCAGGAGCTGGGCTGGAAACAACCCAGAAGAGGATGGATAGAGAGGCATTCCACTTGGCATACTCAAGATCCAAAGAGAAGTATTGGGAATGGTTTGTACATCTTTGTATTATTAAATCACTAGGAAATTATTCACATTTAAATAAATTACTAGCTAGCTATAGATTTGCAGGTATGGTACAATTCATGTGTTTTAAACATTATTATAAATATTCAGTCATTCTATAACACATTTGACAAGTATATGAATATCCAATTTAGAAGATGAGAGAGAAATACAAAAAATACCCTGTCATCTCATTTCACAAAGCTCTGGTAAGAAAGCACTTGGCAGGACTGCACTTGCTCTTGGTTTGTATAGATGCATACAATATGATACTTGGTTAACTTATCTTTGAGGTTGCTCCATAAAAATCTGCTCCAAAGGACTAGCATGTATGTCCATACCAGACATGTCTGTTGGGTCCCATTTGCCTCTCAAGTACCAGTTTTTTACTCTCCTCAATGCTGAGTCCCCTTTCTTTTCCTTTCAAAACATGTGTAAGTAGTAAATCCAATCACAGAGTTAAAAAACACTTAACCTACATTTATAAACAAAAAGACGTGTTAAAGATGGAAAATTATTTGCGGTGCTTCTTTTCAAACACAAAGCAGTTGAATTCTATTTTTTTTCCATATGAATTTTCAATAAGACATCCCAGCTGAGTCCTGGCTCTTGACAGCTTGCCATGTTGACTAATACCCACTTTCACAAGTTGGGTTTGCTCTTGTCATGATGCCTGACACAGGGCATCAGGAGCGGAACTGGGGGAGGAAGAATTTTGCCTTACAAGATGAGTGATGCAAAGGTTCCTGGCCTGCCTCCAGCAAAGCATTCAAAATGTGCTGGTGAGAAAGCAAATTGAATCAAGCAGGACTCTGATACACTATAGGTGACACACACATTTAAGGCAAGCTGATGGAATAGAACACATTGCCAGAGCATAAGTCTCTCTTTTGAGCTCTTCAAAGCAGATTTGTAGTTTTCACCCTCTTCAGGAGGCAGCCACCAGGGGTCAAGATATGTTGAAGCAGCATTAAATCACAGGGATTATTGCTGAACAGCTGCTCCTTTTCATGAGTCTGTATTTACATAATTCAAAGGATGAGTACAGGCAAGTGAAAATATTAATTTTTTATCGCTCTTTGATCTCCTCCTAAAAAGCAAGACTAAAAGGCAATCATCCAGCTGAAGGGCTAGAAAGATGATTCAGGCTATTTCAGCAAAGGAAAGAAGTATTTACGTTTTGCAGAAACCTGTGGTTACAACATGCAACTTGGAGCAGTGCCGGTGCCATCTCTGCAAATGTGTCACCATTTAGCCAGAAGGTCATAAACTGTAATTATTGTCAATTGCTCATAAATGAAACTGTATTTTAACTTCCTTTTCAGCCTAAGCTGTTATTTAGTGAAAATATTTCTATTCGTGACTATTTATTAGCTCAGTGGGACCAAGTCCTCCTGGATGCACAGGAGGGGTATTCCCATTTCTGCCTGACAAAGCTCCCATACATTGGTCCCCCCCATCACTGTGGCCAGAGAGTGAGAGGGATCCCTCTCATCAGCCACATCTTGAATCTGCCAACCACCTACGTGGCCAAAGACTGGACTACAGCATTAGGTCTTCTCTTTTCAGAGACAGCTTTCTGCTTTCAGAAACACTGGTCTCATTTCAGATCAAAAGACATGAGAAGATATGGTGAGAGTCTCTTAACAGGCTGCCTCAGGTTTCAACACTGTATGGACATGTCCTGCAGTGAAGGTCCACCAAGGCAGCACCTGCAGCCTGTGGGACCTGACTCCTCCAGCACTCACACACACGCAAACCATGGTCTTCACTTCTGAAGTATGAGTGGGAGAAGGACTTGCAGAGCAAAGCTCCTTCAGAAATCCCTGTGCATCTCAGGGATGTTTCTCCCTGTTGCAAAGCTACACATCACCACGGAGGCTGTTTGCTGCCAAACCCTCCATATGTGCTGCAGCACGGCACAGCCTTCCATCAGACTTGTGTCACACTGTCTGATGATTATTCAGACAACTCCCACAGAAACTTCCTAGTCTGGGCAAATTCCCTGTACAGATGAGAATACAGTTAGTAAGCAGAGTCAGCTAATTAAAAAAGAAGGAGCAAACCAACCTCTAGGTAGCCTATAATGCAGTACTTCTGAGGGCTGTTTATCCCACAGGTTGACGAGGCTGTCAGCTGCTTGCTGCGACCCTGGAGGAGGTCCCCAAGTGCTGGGTGGCAGGGCCCAGCATCACAGTCATGCTGGGCACGCTGGGGTCTTATAAACACTGAGCACAAAAGAAGATCAAAGAGAGATTAAACTGTTTCAAATACCCAGCAGTATTCTCTAGACAAAATCAGTAAAATCCCAACACCAGCAGAAAACTAAATTATCCTCTGCCTGAACTCCTTTAGTCCTTAGTAACATCTTTTTTGAAGAACTTTGGTAATGAACACACCTGCTGCAAAATAATCATAAAAAAATACAGCTAACATATTGCAAATCTATTATAAAACTTAAATTTTCAGCACATTATTTTTCAGTAAAAATGCCAATCTGCCATGAGCAAAAATGTTTTATGTTCTCTACCCTGCAATACCTATTGATAGCATTCCTACAGCAGAATCATAAGCATTTCAATTGACTCTGTGAGCAGAGTCAGATTTGGATTAATTCTGCTGATTTCTGTTGATTTCCAAGTGATGGATATCAGTGGATCCGAGACCAAGAGTGACATCAGGGGTCCCTCATTTTATCTGTTGATTTGCAACAAATCCCTAAGTCCAGTGCCAGAACCCTCAGTTCAGACCCCATTGAATTGTCATTAATAATTAAACAGAGTAATTCTGAATTCTCTAAATAATTGCAGGATTTTTCATTTATTTTGTCTGAAACAACTTTAACTATTTCCCCCATTATATTAAAACTTCCCTTACAGGGCTTGTCCTTTTAAACAAGTTCTGTCCTGAAACCCTGAACAGGAATGGGTACCTTGGAGGCTTTATCTGTTCAGCTTTACTTGGCTCAACTTGTTATGAAAGGAGCAGTTAACTTCAACAATTGACACCTGAAGATCTCACAGAACACTAGAAATGGTAATGCAATTACAACAGTAAAAATACAGCCAGATTTGACAGCCAGATTTCAGTCTATGGCTCAGGCTATAATTCAGATGATGAGATGCTTGACTCTTTAGGTGTAAAGCAATGCCTGTGTTTGGTTAGCCTGCTCTCTTTATTTATACAGATACACACACATTATTCATTAGTAGATATTGATTGCCCCTCTTGGGACCTGATTCAGACTCAATTACAACATGTAACTATTCTTTGTATTTAAAGCTTTCATATTGCTTGTGGGTCCTTGGTAGGAGAGTGCAGAATGAGGACTCACTGCCATGTTTCTCAATAGCGTTCTCTTAAAAGAAGCACTATAGCAAAATCTTGGAGAGATATATAATCATGTGATAATATTTCAAAATTGGCCTGAGTAACTGTAGCATCTGTACTTACTGAGGTGTATCAGGATGGCCAGCCCCAGCCTCATGTCTCTCTGTGAAACTCAAACTGGCACCACTGCAAGAGAAGAACTGGTGGGTCACTTGGTGCTCTGCCTCACCAGGGCACCCCTTGCACACAGGGATACCCAGACCCAGCCCTTACTGAAGTGACAGAGCCATAATACAAATACAGAGACTAAAAGAAAACCCTGGCTTTGATTTAGTTCTAGATAAAGATGACTCATGTTGGAAATTTTGGCACTGAAACTGGGATGAAAGGGAGGGACACCTCATAAGGCTTTCAGAGAAGACTGTGAAAACATTCATACTTACTGTAAAATAAAACCAGAATGCTATCAGCTAAAATAATGTAATATTCAAGCGACTTAATCCTAACTAGATTCAGCAGGGCTGTTTCCAGAGATCTCATTCTTTCTCTGGAGGTTGTTATTTCTTTTCATTAACTTAAAACAAAGACACAGGTCCTAATGAAGACACTACTGAGAAATGCCTGATGGCAGGTTCTATGAGTTTTGTCAGAGAGAAGATATAACTATATCGTAAAGTGGTGAAGAAAATTGGGTTATGGCAGTTTCAATGCCAAAGACTTACATAGGGGAACCTCAGCATGAACCCAAGGGAGGTTCATTGTGGTCTTGTGGCATCCTTCCTCTTCCTACTTACCTGGAGGAAAGTGGGACTTATCAACATAAAATCTCTATTGGAAGAACAAAAGGCAGCCATGGGTATAAAAAAACAACCCAGCATCCTTCCACCAAGTAGACTCCCAAACCAAACCTACCCCCATCTTTGCACCTTCCACTTCTTTCTCCATCTGTAGGCACCAGTGTACCCTGAAGCAGCTCTGGCTGCTGAGGCATCCCTGTAGGAGCATGCCCAAAGTGCCACTTCACAGCTCTGTTCTTGTTCATTTTCATATCACTGTGGCTGTGATGAATGAGCTAAGATGAAATATCCCCCCAAAGTAGGAATAACATAAGCAAAGGCAATTTCAGATGCTACTGGCTCCATGTGGGCTTGGTTCACACAGCTCTATAAAGCACACAACAGCCATACCTAGATGAGTACTTCAGCAACCACAGGAAGGGAAAGCTATCAAGGCTCACCAGGTTTTTATGATGATTCAGCTACTCTCACCTGCCACACCTGCAGAGAGCCTGGCATCTGACAGGTGAAGCTGGTGAGCACCCGTGCAGCTGTGCCTGGCTCCCTAGCTACAGAGAGAGCTAGCCCTGGATCCACTGTCTGAGCCAAAATTGAACATTTTCTGGTGTGCTGGACTTCAAATTTATATGCTGTCAGAATAATAGACAGAGATGATTTAAACTGCAACCACTATGACAGCACTGTAGTGAAATACAGGTATCCAAGGTAAGAGTGATCTTGGCAGTTACACATCCCAGTTCCTACTCTAGCACCATGACATTCAATACCAAGGATATTCTTTAAACATGACTCCTTCTAACAGAGAAACAAGGACGAGCAACCCTCCAACACACTTTAATTCCATGCTTAGGAGGAAAATTAAATACTGAAGAGGTCTTACCTGGGTTCCAGGCAGCCAAGTGTCGCAGCTGGAAATGAGCACAACTCACTGAGGGAAGCAAGCAAAGGTAAACCTTTGCGCTTCAGCTGGAGGAGAGAACGTGTCCCCCGAGGCACCAGGGTGTAGGTGAGAATGAGACCCAGCCTGCAACCTGTCAAAAGCTTGATTTGTGAACTCTTTCTGCTTCTGGCATCAGCAAATATGTTCACTGAAAGACAATTGTGACAGGTTAAGTTCCTGGCAGAAAAAGTTCATGCAACTGAAAACAGAAGGCTGGGATTCTTCAAGTGCTGGCAAACACCACTTTATCTGTTGTTTAATTAAGCATCTATTTAGTTGGTCTGGTTTGAAAGTACACATCAAAGTTTTTACAGCTTCTCAAAAGAAGAAGCTTAGCAGCACTGGTTTATCTGAACTCAGGCTAGAAAGGATGGCCCCACACAGCAGGGCTGTGAATGGTCTGCAAGGGCTGATTTGGGGTTCTGAGGGGACTGTAAACTTGCCTACCAGACAGCTGTGATCCAACCTATGTGGAATATCGAGCCAACATCGAATTAGTTCAAGCTCTGGATCATTGCTGTGAGCACTAGGTTTTTCTCAATTTAAAGCTAAAGACAATATGGCAACTTAAGTCACAGCTTTGCATTTCAGCACAAGCTTTGCCTGTAAGTGTCCCTGGCAGCAAGCACAGGGCAGGCTGCTGTGTGGGTTATGGCACAGCTGTGGGAAATGCAGTGACGAAGCAGCTCCAAAATGGTGTTCACCAACTCATACATGGAACTGGCTACTGTTGTTTGATGTCTTTGTTGAAAGCTGTGGCACTGTGATTCCAGTTTCCGAAACTGCAGGTTGTCTTGATACACTTTGATTGTTGTGATACATTTGTTATCAGTTCTCCTCCAACTGCTTGTAAGGCTTAATTCATGATAGTCTATCAAGTGTCATCACATAAACAGAAGGTTTTCTATATGTGCAAAATATGATTTATAAATTAATCATTGCTTTTCTTTGGGTAGTTCCTACTCTTTTGGAAAAAAAAGGTATGTGTTCTTTAATCCTATTGCAATGCTCAGTGCTAAGTGTCCTCTGCCATTACTATGATTGTTCACTCTAGCAGAAATAATTCTGATACTTAAATTTTTAAAAATTATTTTCCTCAAATGCATGTGGTAATTACTTGTGAGAGACTTTTTTTTCAGGTTAATTTAATATGCATTTGGTTTCCACTCATGCATGATTAATTATTTTACAGATGGTTTATATGTAGTGGGTTACACTACTAAGAAATCAAAGACTAAATTATATATTAAGATATTAATTTTACTTTTTATGTGTAAGCAGTATGTCAAATGCTGCCTGAAAGAGTGACATACAACTGAAGAAACTATGCTCATTATGATGCTACTAAATTATAAAATGGTTGACATTTTATCAGCATATATGGTAGGGAATTCAGCATTTGTTATAGAGAAGTTATGTGAGAAGTAAATATCAAGGAAGATTTATTTGCAGAATATAGCCAGCCCTGTGTTCTGATTTATGTAGGACCCCAAGCTAGAAGAAGTTTTTAAACTGCTTGAGGCAGGGATTAAGAAACTTCTTTCTTGCTTCTTTAATCTCTCCACTGGTAAAGGATCTGGATTTATAATGCATCACTCGTCCCATGCTGGCTGGAGGGTAGATAGCACTGGTGTGTGATTTTTCAAGTCATCACAGGTCCAAAGGTTGTAATTTCTTAGGCCCAAGGCATATCCACAATACACACAAAGGACAGGAATTGCTAGCACAGCAACATATATTCCCTTCAGAGACACCAACCTGCAGTGAAGGAAGAGGGCAGGAGTAGAGACACAACTTTAAATCAATAAGAAATAAAATTATTTGAGCCTAGGGTTACCCTTGTCATGTGAAAAGTAAGTATTTAATCTAAATGACTCACCTGGGCTTCATGTCAATGGAGAAGACAGGCATCCCTACAGAGTCCATCCTACCACCTTCTTTAGACACTTAACTTAAAGGGATAAATTCTCTTCTAGAGGTATCTGCTGCTTTCCTTTGGTTAGGGGCAGCCCAGCGCCCTGGCTTTGGACAAATGCCTGTGTACTTTAGGCAATTAAAATGCTCTGAGATGAATGCCACCCACAGCCAAAATCTTAAATCAAATCTAATGGTCTGCAAAGCAAAATGATCTTGCTACATTTCTCTCTACCCTCTTTTGTTTCTGTTCTCATTTCTCAAAGCATATCTTACACTTAAAATGTACTTTCTCAAAGGCAAAGACTACATTTTTTAGGTTTCTACATACTGGGATAATGTAACACTGCATAATACAAACAGAAAAAATTATAAGTTTACAATTAAATAAGTGAAGGTTTGGGGTTTTTTTTTTTGATAAATCTGGTTAGGAGAGAGCTAAGGACAGCAGAGGAATATGCTATGGAGCTTAGGTGTGCTGGGAGAGGGAAGCCACCCTATCCCCCACCTCCTCACCTCCACATCCCACTGACTGGCCGATCCTCCGTATCTTGCATCCTGGAGCAAATGGCTGCTTTTAAATTTAATAATTAATAATTATTTTTAAATAATATATTTCCACAATTCAAAAGGATGTCAAGTCTACTTATAATTTATGAGAAATTTCTTTATTTTGTAAGAGTCACAGCACCCCATGGTGTCCTTCACCTTTTGTGTGCAAGTCAGGTGTTCGAAGTATTTGGGTTTTTCACTGCAAACAAGAAAAGCAGTTT